>JAMZEH010000034.1:0-195000 GCA_024699665.1 Ostrea denselamellosa | reverse complement strand
CCGTCCGGACCGTCTGTCACACATTCTTCTTTCTCAAATTTCTTGTTTATTTTAGCAGCGACCAATTAATTGTTTGGTGATGTCATACAGATGTGCAATAAGTTTGTTGAACTTTCAATTTTCATCTGGGGCAGGATGGTAGAAAACACCTTTTACTACTAAAAACTGATTTTCAGAACTCCTGTTACATTACATTTACGCAGTAGCCAAATCATCGTTTGGAAGATGATTGGTGTTGTCCTGTAAATTTGGGATTTTTCATTTTCAATCTGGGAGGAACGAGACGAACAAAAACCTGTGGTTTCAGTGCATTGTGTCATGTGCAACAATTTGTTTTCTGGATTAGAATCTTAGTTTTTAAATATATTTGAACAATAGAAAAATGAGGGGGTTAAGATGTCCCCAGAATACTCAATGTATCTTGATTTCAACAATTGTGAAATTGGGTTCGGAATGACTCCATGACAGAATACTCGATGCATCTAGACATATGCAGGAAGAATATATATGGTATTTACCACATACAGGTTTTTACCTCCTTGTACGACTGAAGGTAAAAATCGAATGGGACGTGAACAAAAAACAAACAAACGTGATGGTCAAACTCGTATATCTAATAATCAGTATTTCAATTTAATGCCCACAATTGTGTATTAGTGCTGTGGATTGTTTTTAATTAGTGGTCTTTGTTTCAGGTACCCATCTGTTCGTCAATTCTGGATTGTCCGATTCTGTGATAGGCATCATCATGCTCGTGCTCTCTCTCGCACTTCTCTGTCTATGCTTGTTTGGAATTGTCAAGTTACTGAACTCTCTACTACATGGAAACATTCGTAATATTATCAAAAAGTTTGTTAATTATAATTTCCCTGGAAAAGCGGCATATTTCACGGGATACATAGCCATTGTGATCGGAATAGGGTTTACTATATTGGTCCAATCTAGTTCTATTTTCACCTCCACTTTGACCCCTCTTGTGGGGGTGGGGGTTGTCAGTATCGATCGAATGTATCCTTTGAGTCTGGGATCCAACATTGGAACCACGACCACGGGAATCCTAGCAGCTCTTGCGACAGATACACATGATGGAACGCTTCGGCTACAAAATTCTCTACGTGTTGCGATGTGTCATCTGTTTTTCAACCTAACAGCCATTTGTATTTGGTATCCCATTCCATTTATGAGATTACCAATCCGCCTAGCTAAATTCCTCGGCAACACTACAACAAAGTACCGATGGTTTGCCCTGTTTTATCTAAGTGTAGCGTTCTTCTTCCTCCCGTTGGCTGTGTTTGGGTTGTCACAAGGGGGCTGGGAAGTTCTTGCCGGAGTTGGCATACCCATTGTCTGTCTATTTCTGGTCATCGGTATAGTGAACCTGCTTCAGCGAAAAAGACCCAAATGGTTACCGAAAAAGCTTCAGAACTGGAAGTTTCTGCCTCTTTATTTTCGATCTCTAGATCCCCTGGACAGACTGTTTAACCACATGTGTGGATTCTGTAAAGTGTGCCATCATCATCACCACCATCATCACCACCATCATGATCATATTCATCAGCATCGTGATGATGAAGACTAGAGCATGACTACAAAAACCGAAAGTGATAAAGTGTTTCAGTGTATCGTCCGGTGACGTCCACCTGGATTTATGGTTCCTGTATTCAATGATTTCATGGCGGTACTCCTAGCTGTATATATTTTTTAAATTTTAATCTATTGTACATTTATTTCATAGTTAAATGTACCGTACATTTGTATTTTATGATTTAATATACTATATTCACATTCTATCATGATTTAGCTGCGGTTCATTTGGCAATAACTCGCCGTGACATCACAAAGCTATGACGTCAATGTCAATCCAATCAGCTGGATTGAAGAAAGAAATCATAGCTGTTCCAACTTGTTAACTGTACACTGACTCTTTGACGTAAATACTGTATATTATACATGTACTTAAAAAAGGAGTACAGGGACATCCAATACATTTTTGTATACTTATAGCCTAGATTCACGTGTATCAATGCTGACATGACATTCGGGGGAGAATCAACACACAGATGAACAATGGATGGGCAAATATGTAGAATAATTAATAAAAAAAAAGCATTAATGCATTGATGGCGTAAGCCAGAAATAATAATTCTAAAACACGCTGGGGGCTTCCGTGGCCGAGTGGTTAGAACATCGCGCTCAAAATCACAAGGCCTTTCACCTCTAGTCGGCGCGGGTTTGATTCTAGCTCGCGCCGATATATGTGAGAAAGTTTGCCAGTTTACTTTCGGAAGGTCGGTGGTCTCTTCCCGGGCACATTGTATAGATCTGGGTTTCCTCCTCCACCAATAAAAACTCGACGGGACCAGATAACTGAAAAATTGTTGAGTGTGGCGGAAAACAGCAAACAAGCAAAAATAAAACACGCTGCGACAGATTCTGTGAAAGATTCGTCACATTATTGAGAGGGTAATGCGAGAATAAAAAGAACCAATCTCTCTTTATAAATAGAGATACACGCGAAAGTCCTACTCGTTTTCGCACAGTTATATATCAACTGTTTAGCTCAAGATGAAAATGAGATTTGGACCAATTTATTTTAATTTAGTTCTTCAGAGAGCTGCAGTCCTTTACTTGCACACTCCCTCGTATATGCAGAAGATTATTTATTTATGGGCTATTTTTTCACCAAAAGTAGCATGACTGAATCTAGAATGTGTCTGTATTAAAATCTAATAAATTCTAAGCGATACGTTGTACCTTTCTCACTGCTGGTAGTCAGCCAATGTATCTGATTATGTTAACTACTCAAGTGAAATTTCCTGGTAATGGAAAACAAACTTTTTTTTTGCCTATCGACGCCGACAATGGCTTATCTGATTTTGTCAGGTCGGGAACTGGACGAGCATATCATTTAAATATAACATGCTTTCTTTGATGTTTTATCGGGTGATAAAGTATTGCATGAAAAGTCATAACCCACGTTAGCAGGTTATGCAATATTTCCTACAGTGATTGCTACATTCATCTCCCGATAAAACAAAGAAAGGCGTTTTAATGTTTATATTTATAATTTTATGTAATCTTTTTTTAGAATATAAACTATAACATATCGTCGATCCATTCGTTACTTTAAACGAACAGTCAATGTACCCTTTGACCTTAACGACGCTCCATATTCGATAATGATTGCGCTGACAGACAGTATTGTCGCAGATAAAAACAATGTCAATTGCAAAAGAAAGATAAGAGAAACAAGCATTCTGAGTGTATTGTAAGCAATACAAAGTCCCCTACCGGTAGGATAATACCGTCAAAAGTAGGTCAAGTGTAACGAAACTGAAACTTGATTTGTAACTATCCAAGACAAAGCCACATGTCAAATTTCAATTGAATACCTTCATCCAATACGGAGAAAACTCCGGAGAACTGATCGGAATGACAGACAGACGGACGGACAGATAGACTAAGAGTACCCTTCGGCCGATAGGGGACTAAAAATTCAGAAATGTAAATATTTATAGGTGAATGCTGATACACAATGTTACATCCCCCTCGAATCCCGCTCGCGCAGATATATGTGAGAAAGTTTGCCAGTTTACTTTCAGAAGGTCGGTGGTGTCTTCCCGGATACATTGTATCTGGGTTCTCTCCTCCACCTACAAAAAACTGGACTCCACCAGATAACTGAAAAATTGTTGAGCGTGGCAGAAAACAAATAAACAATCAATCAGTTATTTGAGTTTATGTGAAGATATCAATTCATTTGAAGATACATGTATCTTTAATTATTTGAAGATATCCTCAATTCATTTGATGCGCACAATAATTCAATTAAAGCTTTCTTTAAGTAATGAATGATGTCTTTAATTCTGAATTATTGCGTGCATTAATTGAATTGATGGTACCATTAATTCTTCTGCTGAATTGATGCGCGCTGTAATTGAATTTTTGCTCTCTTCAAATGAATAGATGATATTAGGAATTGAATTGATGCGCGCTATAATTGAATTATTGGTCTCTTTATATGAATTAATGATATAAACAACTGAATAGATGCGTGCTACAATTCAATTGAAAAAAGCAATAAGTCAATTAATGCGCGCATCAATTCAATTAATGCGCGTAATAATTGAAAGGGGGCCTCCGTGGCCGAGTGGTTAGAGCATCGGGCTCAAAATCACAAAGCCTCTCACCTCTGTCGGCGCGCGTTCGAATCTCGGCCGCGGCGTTATGTGAGCAAGTTTCCCAGTTTACTTGCGGAAGGTCGGTGGTCTCTTCCCAGGTACATTGTATCTGGGTTCTCTCCTCCACCAACAAAAACTGGACGCCACCAGATAACTGAAAAATTGTTGAGTGTGGCGGAAAGCAATAAATAATCAATAATATTTGAATTATTGCTCTCTTCAATTGGATTGATGATATCATTAATTCATTTCATGCGCGCAATAATTCTTTTAGAGAGAGCAACGTTAGAGATATTTACGATTCAACATATCCACAACTGAGCTAACGAACTCTTTAATTGAATTGTTGCTCTCCTTAAAAGAATTGATGCGCGCATTGATTCTTTATACAAAAGCATTGTAAATTAATTAAAAAATCTTCAGTTGAATTGATTAAAGAGATCACCATATCATTCAGACCAAGATCTAAATTGATTTTTGCGAGCAATATTTTTATTTGGTGCTCTCACCAGTTCAGCTGTGCGCTTTAATTCAACTGATGATGGCATTAACTGAAGTTACGCACGGATTAAATAAATTATTGCTCTCATCAAGTAAATTGATATGCGCATTAATTCAATTAATTAGAACAATAATTGAATTGAAGCGCGCGTTAATTCAATTAATGAGGGCAATAATTGATTGGATGCGTGCATTAATTCAATTGATGAGGACAACAGTTGAATTGATATTTTCAAATAATTAAAGATATCTAATTATTTGAGTTTATGTTAATTTGGCACTCCATACCCCAAACATTAATCACAGAAGATGAAAGCGCAGGATTTAGTCAATGATGTCATACATTTCCATTATGTGGCCATATTGTCCCCGCCCTGGGATTTGAACCCCTGACTCAGTAGCCACGAATTTCACAATTTAGCTAGAAAGCTTCATGGACATCAAAGTGATATATTTAGTTTTACTCAAATATATCTAGTAATAGAAAAGACTTTCTAAGATTAAATATGTATTTTCACTATATGACCATATTGACCCCGCCCTAGGGCCTGAATCCTTGGCACAGGAGCCACGAATTTCAAGATTTAGGTAGAGCTTCATGGACATCCACAGGCACCTGAAATGTGAGTACTACTACCCCTCCCCACCTTCTAATTTTTTTGGCGGTGATAATTTCTCCGAAATGTGTACATTCCCTGTCTATCTCAGCTCAATTTTGATTAATGTGACCGTTTCACGTTTTCAATAAGCTTTAGAGATTGGCCTGCTACCGGCAGCTTACAAAAAGCATGAAACAATTACATAAATCGAAAATGAGATGAGATAGACAGGAAATCCACGTGTATCGGAGAAATTATCACACCCAAACAAACAAATGGAAAGGGGGCGGGGTGTAGTATCCTACTGCAGGTGCCTGACATCATTACCACGGTTTTTACTTTTTCTCAAATATATTTGCCAGTAGAAAAGAAGCTTCTCTAAACTTTACTACATTTTCACTATAGTGGCCACACCCTGGGGCCTGAACCCCTGTCCCTGGGGCCATGAATTTCACAATTTGATAGAGGCCTTCATAGACATCATAACCATGCATTTGGTTTTCTCTCACATGTTGGAGTAGAGATTTTGGAAGATATTGCCTTTTTAAGCATAACTGGTCCTGCCCTGCCCGTGAGACTCCAAGGGTGATGGAATAGTAAGTTTTACAATTAATATTCCTCTTATCATAGAGATACTTCATACCAAAATTGGTAACTATTTGACTTGTAGTTTTCAAGAAATTTAAAATATAAAATTGTTAACGAACGACAGGCATAGACCACGGCAATAGGTCATCCGAGTCACTCAGGTGACCTAAAACAGAACCCCAAAAAACGCGCCAAAAATCCTGATATTCTTTGGAAAATATTTTAGTTTTCAGGCAAAGATCATTTTCGCTTTTCAAGACAACTCTTTATTTTGCATTCCTTGTATGATTTAACTTTTCCATTTCCTTAAACTTTAACTTTACTCGGTTAATGCACAAGCTCTCAACGTAATAAAAAATGTCCTCCTGTAAACAAACTATTCAAAGTATATCACGCCGCCTTTTTACCACCTGCATCGCTTGCAGTTTATAGCAAAAAGTTTCATATAACACGATAATTTGACCCCTACCATTTAGAAGCAACTTTTTCAAGGACTTATCTTTCTTATTATCATGGTGAACTGGAAATAAAAGTTCATTTATTGGCTATGATCAACATTCAATCATTGCCTACTGCTTCTCAAATACGAAAAATCGGTAAAGGGAGACGGGAGCTGACATCATTTCGGGATAGCCCTTTTGATAGATAAAATTCATTAATTAGCAGGATATTTAATGTATGTGATGTATACCAAAGATATAGGGAACACACAAACTTATGATGTATTAGCCTGGTGATGCTGTTTGCTCTAATTGTCAGAAATTGGGTCATACAGTACAGTGTGTATGTGTTTAATCAACAAATATTAATTCTAAATACGGTCGACACAAAATCATGGTCTTTTAAATAAGGAGGCCCTGCAAAAAGATCCCCACCCCCACCCCCGGAAACAGTCTTGCGTAAAAAGATTTTAAATATAGCTTACTTATCTACAGGACTGCCATGGTAACCAAGTAATTGTTCACAGCAGTCTTGAATTTAAATAAAACATGTTTGTAATTTTCCTTTGATGAAGTTTTCAAAGCAATGGATAGAAAAAGTTTTTTGTATGTTTTCTCAGCCAATAAATGTCACAATTTTTCATAACAATTTTTAAAATTTGTCAGATCATTGCCAAGGTAAATATGGTACGATGCAATTGAGGGAAGGCGTTTTCTCATTTAAGAAAAATTGGTGTTTTATAATGACTAATACTGAGACCTGGATGCTATTATTTTATGAGTAAAAATACTTAAAATTTTATGACAAATGCAAATATTTAGAAAGATTTTTAATTTATCGATTTTTTTTTTACACCACATTAAAGTTTTTAAATTAAATTGGCTGGTTAAACATATAAATTTGCTTGTCAGATTTGATACCCCCCCCCCCCCAAAATCACAAATATTTATAGGTTATATAGACTTTGTATGGGAAAATATGATGACCGAATTGTTTGGCGCGTAGACGGACCAAGCTTGCTGATCCACCAATATATTTTCTCCTTCAAAGAAATGTCTTGTAATCTTGTGTATTATAATTAACAACACATGTTCAAGCTTTTCTATAAAATTCTATGATAACTACAGCAGACATCGGTAGTATCGCGATATCATTAATATCACTGTGACAGTTACGAATCATTTTGACTTCAGAAGTATCATTGTGACATTGGCAGTATCATGATATCAGTAATATCACTGTGAGATTTAAGCATCATTCTAACTTTAGTAGTTTATTGAGACATCAGTAGAATCATGATATCAGTAATATCACTGTGAGATTTAAGCATCATTCTAACTTTAGTAGTTTATTGAGACATCAGTAGAATCATGATATCAGTAATATCACTGTGAGAGTTAAGCATCATTTTAACTTTAGTAGTATCATTGAGACATCAGTAGTATCATTGTGACATCAGTAGTATCATTGTGACATCAGTAGTATCATTGAGACATCAGTAGTATCATTGAGACATCAGTAGTATCATTGTGACATCAGTAGTATCATTGAGACATCAGTAGTATCATTGTGACATCAGTAGTATCATTGTGAGATTAGTAGCATCATTGGGACATCAGTAATATTACTGTGACATCAGTAGTATTATAATGATATCAGAAGTATTATAATGATATCAGTAATATTACTGAGACATCAGTAGTATCATAATGATATCAGTAGTATTATAATGATATCAGTAATATTACTGAGACATCAGTAGTATTATAATGATATCAGAAGTATTATAATGATATCAGTAATATTACTGAGACATCAGTAGTATTATAATGATATCAGTAATATTACTGTGACATCAGTAGTATCATAATGATATCAGTAGTATTACAATGATATCAGAAGTATTATGATGATATCAGTAGAATTATAATGATATCAGTAGTATTATGATGATATCAGAAGTATTATGATGATATCAGTAGTATTATGATGATATCAGAAGTATTATAATGATATCAGTAATATTACTGTGACATCAGTAGAATTATAATGATATCAGAAGTATTATAATGATATCAGTAATATTACTGAGACATCAGTAGTATTATAATGATATCAGTAACATTACTGTGACATCAGTAGTATCATAATGATATCAGTAGTATTACAATGATATCAGTAATATTACTGAGACATCAGTAGTATTATAATGATATCAGTAGTATTATAATGATATCAGTAGTATTATGATGATATCAGAAGTATTCTGATGATATCAGTAGTATTATGATGATATCAGAAGTATTATAATGATATCAGTAATATTACTGTGACATCAGTAGTATTATAATGATATCAGAAGTATTATAATGATATCAGTAATATTACTGAGACATCAGTAGTATTATAATGATATCAGTAATATTACTGTGACATCAGTAGTATCATAATGATATCAGTAGTATTACAATGATATCAGTAATATTACTGAGACATCAGTAGTATTATAATGATATCAGTAGTATTATAATGATATCAGTAATATTACTGTGATATCAGTAGTATTATAATGATATCAGAAGTATTATAATGACATCAGTAGTATTATAATGATATCAGTAATATTATAATGATATCAGTAATATTATTGAGACATCAGTAGTATTATAATGATATCAGTAGTATTATAATGATATGAGTAGTATTATAATGATATCAGTAGTATTATAATGATATCAGTAATATTACTGTGACATCAGTAGTATTATAATGATATCAGTAATATTACTGTGACATCAGTAGTATTATAATGATATGAGAAGTATTATGATGATATCAGAAGTATTATGATGATATCAATAGTATTATAATGATATCAGAAGTATTATGATGATATCAGTAGTATTATAATGATATCAGTAATATTATGATGATATCAGTAGTATTATGATGATATCAGTAATATTACTGTGACATCAGTAGTATTATGATGATATCAGTAGTATTATGATGATATCAGTAGTATTATAATGATATCAGAAGTATTATGATGATATCAGTAGTATTATAATGATATCAGTAATATTACTGTGACATCAGTAGTATTATAATGATATCAGTAGTATTATAATGATATCAGAAGTATTATGATGATATCAGTAGTATTATAATGATATCAGAAGTATTATGATGATATCAGTAGTATTATAATGATATCAGTAATATTACTGTGACATCAGTAGTATTATAATGATATCAGTAGTATTATAATGATATCAGAAGTATTATGATGATATCAGTAGTATTATAATGATATCAGAAGTATTATGATGATATCAGTAGTATTATAATGATATCAGTAATATTACTGTGACATCAATAGTATTATAATGATATCAGTAATATTACTGTGACATCAGTAGTATTATGATGATATCAGTAGTATTATAATGATATCAGAAGTATTATGATGATATCAGAAGTATTATGATGATATCAGAAGTATTATGATGATATCAGTAGTATTATGATGATATCAGTAGTATTATAATGATATCAGTAATATTACTAAGACATCAGTAGTATTATAATGATATCAGTAGTATTATGATGATATCAGTAGTATTATAATGATATCAGAAGTATTATGATGATATCAGAAGTATTATGATGATATCAGTAATATTACTGTGACATCAGTAGTATTATAATGATATCAGTAGTATTATATTTTGTTTTGTTTGTTTGTTTGTTTGTTTATAGCCGCCTGAGCAATTTTTCAGCTATCCGGCGGCTGTCACCATTACCGGTGACAGGGCTGCAAATTTAGGCCTATGCTCGGCACTCAGGGCCTTTGAGCAGTATCTTTATCGTGCCACACCTACTGCGGCACGGGACCTCGGTTTATACGGTCTCATCCGAAAGACCGGCACCCACGTCCCACAGTGGGATTCGAACCCCCGACTCAAGGATCATCAGATCTTTGAGCCCGACGCTCTAACCACTGCGCCACGCGGGCGGCCAGTAGTATTATAATGATATCAGAAGTATTATGATATCAGTAATATTACTGTGACATCAGTAGTATTATAATGATATCAGTAGTATTATAATGATATCAGAAGTATTAAAGGGGCCTCCGTGGCCGAGTGGTTAGAGCATCGGGCTCAAAATCACAAGGCCTCTCACCTCTGTCGGCGCGTGTTCGAATCTCGGCCGCGGCGTTATGTGAGCAAGTTTGCCAGTTTACTTGCGGAAGGTCGGTGGTCTCTTCCCAGGTACACTGTATCTGGGTTCTCTCCTCCATCTACAAAAAATTGGATGCCACCAGATAACTGAAAAATTGTTGAGTGTGGCGGAAAGCAATAAATAATCAATCAATAATAATCAATCAGAAGTATTATGATGATATCAGTAGTATTATGATGATATCAGAAGTATTATAATGATATCAGTAATATTACTGTGACATCAGTAGTATTATAATGATATCAGTAGTATTATAATGATATCAGTAGTATTATGATGATATCAGTAGTATCATGATGATATCAGTAGTATTATAATGATATCAGTAGTATTATGATGATATCAGAAGTATTATGATGATATCAGTAGTATTATAATGATATCAGAAGTATTATAATGATATCAGTAATATTATTGTGACATCAGTAGTAGTGATGGGACATCGGTTAATTTTCATTATCAACCATCGGTTGGAAGCAGTTGCTGCTTCTGATGCAGTTTTACCAATTATAATCATAAGACATGTTTTTATCTTTAAAGCATAATCTTATGAAGTATTTTTCATGATTTTTTTTTTTTTTTTTTTTTTACATTTACATAGGTATATTTATATATTTACACATAAATATAATCATATATAAAGTTATGTTTGTTCAGGAGTTCATTGCAATCTTTATGCTTTATACAAAATATTTCAAATGCAGCATGCAATTAAATTTACGTTAAGTAACCATGCAGCAAGTGACAGTGTGGCAGGAATTCCATCATCATTGAAATCAAGTTTTAATAATTCACCTAAATTATTGAGCAGTATAGCACACTAATTGCATATAGCTAAGAGATTTGGTTTCGCAGGTTGGGAGTTTAACCCTGGGCAGGGGCAGATATGGGTTTCCCAATATAGTGAATTTTTCTGTGCTTTATATTGAATATTTCTCCACTTAGGGTAGTTATGTTTGTTCAGGAATTCATATTGCAGTCTTTGTGCTGTGTAGAAGTGGAAACTGGTTAATTCCAGAATGCATTCTATAAGAAGTGTATCCACATCTGATGATCAATTATGGAAAAACAATAATCGATCATCAAAATTGGTAGCTTTTTTGTCAACAATTGATGTTTTCTGATTATCGGTACAACACTAATCAACAGTATAACAGTGACATTAGTAATAATATTATGACATCAGTAGTATTATTATGACATCAGTAGAATGATTGTAATATTAGCATCCTGGTTTTATAATATTATCTGAATTAAACCAGGTTTGGATTTCTCAACAAAAAAACCCCCCAAAAACTCAAACTTCAGTTTGAGGTGGGTTTTTTTAATTTGAGCAGTCAAAATTTGAGTAAAATCTTAGAATGAAGTTCAAGTTTTGACTTGAGTGTATTTGAGAAATCCAAGACTGAACATGCATGCATTTTTTGATGTGCATTGCAATTTGCAGTGTTCAATTATTCTGTTCAATATGTTTTTTCAAAAATGTCATGAAATACAAAACAAATTTCAATATGCACTGGACTGACAAACATTAAAGCAAATGTGAATGAACCAAAAGAAAACTGTACACATAAGTACATGATTTAATACTGAAAGTCCCAGCCTTGTCTGGATTTTTTGTTTACAAATGATCATGACAACAATCAATGGGATTTACAAACATGTATTTATCAACAGAAATCTGAGGATTAACATGTAATTACTCATAAGACAGATGTAATAATTTCTTTATATGACACCTTTAGATGCAGAAAAACATGGTTATAGCAAACCTCCTGGGCCTGCAAAATAATTTTTTTTCATTATTTTCCTCTCACAGAGGTAAAAATAAGAGTGAATTCATTATAAGCTTGTTTTTACTGTATCTCTGTGTTTATTATACACAGGGAGGGGATTTCTTTGGCTTCTACTGAATAATGCACATAATATAATAATATTCTGATAATATTTTCATACAATACATTGAAATATATAAAAAAAAAAAAAACCATGTATATTATAATATGCTGGAAAATTATACATCAATTTCAAATGTAGCTGACATATCCAAACATCATCACCCACTACATAATGAGAAAAACACCCAAGTTACTTAACATCCCACAGATCTGGTATGAACACATATCTGTACTATGTGACAGGAAGTTTAATATTCATATCCCGGCAAACATCCTCAATACAAGCAAGTAATTTGTGGAAGTCTTCAGGAAAAAGCTGACCAATGGTACCAATCCTAAAACAGTCAGCATTCAACACCTTCCCAGGATATATCACCAGATCTATAATAAAATGAAATGAATGAAGATTACTTCAGCACAATATCATAACTTATAAAACAGAGGGGTCTCATTTTATTTCTGTTTTCGGTTTCCATTAAATTTTTGTGTACTTCCTCTGTAACTGCATTCACTGATTGTAATCTTTCTAAATATTTACATACAGTTTCACCCCGCAGGGATCCCGGTTGTTAGAATAGTTCCTCAGTACCCCTTGCTTGTCGTAAGAGGCAACTAAATGGGGCGGTCCTTAGGATGAGACCGCAAAAACCGCAGGTGTGGCAAGATAAAGACCCCTCCCTGCTCAAAGGCCCTGAGTGCTGATCATAGGCCTAAATTTGCAGCCCTTCACCGGCAATGGTAACGTCTCCATATGAATGAAAAATTCTCGAGCAGGACATTAAACAACATATAATCAATTAATTAATCATACAGTTTCAAGAAGTTTCCAAAAACATGTAAAATTACTTAACTTTGAAAGTCCAACAAAAGGACCATTTAAAACACCAACATTTATGGCCCCACTGTCACTTAGGAGTCATGGTGTGAAACTTGAATCTACACTACATTTGGATACTGTACTTTAACAAGAGTACCACAAACGGCCCATGATATGACCATTAGACAGTAAAATTCAACCTCTATATCTTGTAAATCTGGATGTTAGTAAATTTTGGGACAATACTTGTATCCATAACAGAATTAAGCCTGGAAAACTGTTTCATAGTGCACCAATCCAGCTAATATGTGAACCGATTATGTATTTGTCTGAGAGGGAGGTTGTGACAAAATGTCAGTGCAATATCTGTATCCATGATGAGAAAAAGTCTAGGAAACTATTTGACTATTTTTTTTACAGATCTGTAGAACTCTGGGAAAATCTAGGGACAAACCAGAATCTGCCCCAGTATTTTCTCAGAGGGCTACAGATCTGCAGCTAGCTGTGAACAAGCCTGAATCTGATTACTCCTTTTTAATTTTTCTGCTTCACCATGGTGTACAGAGTTATGTTTTTGTCTGTTTCCCAATTTTGTGTTGAACTCCATAATACACAAATTGTGAAAATTGCTTTCAGGAAACTTTATACAATTTTAACTTTTGAAAAAAACATTTATTTTTCTAGTTAAAGTGCATCTTTGCAAGCAAAGTGTTCCAAAGATTTAGTCACAAAATTGCGACTAAATCTCCAAAAACTCTTGCCTACTGAAAATAATGAAAGAGAAGTAACTCCAGTTTATTATACAAGTCTGTTAATCACAGTCCTGACCTCACCAGAGTACAATGTATAACGTAAGGTCACTGAATACACAAAGAAGCTGTGGAAAATGGTTTTGACCACAGAGTTTTTCCATTCATAATAATTCTTTGGTTTCCTGTTTATATTTGCACACCATGTAACGTGTTCATTGTCCATGAGGTGAGTGGTAAACAATTAAATAGGACTATGTATATACTAATGTTCATCAATAATAAGTGGTGTTTGCCAAGGGTAACAATTCTTTAAAACTAATCAATATAAGAAGGAAATACACTTTTTATAATGAATGCGTGTAGCAGAATTGAAGGACCATGCATATCAGCTTTAACAGCCCAGTAGGTAGTGCACCTGACTAGTAATGTAAGGGTGCTGGGTTCAACTCTTCATAAAGCCACAGAATATTTCCTTTCTTTCTGCATAAAGCCGCAGGATAGCTGAAAAATTGCTCAAGCGGCTATAAACAATAAATAATCAATCAATCTTTCTGCATATGATGCTACAGCCAACCCTGTTCAAGCATTGTTATAGCTAACCTTTTGCTGCTGTCTTTAGGGTAAAAGACTCTTAAAGGGTAATTAATTAGTAAAATTGATGAACAGTGGGTATCTGCCTGGATAGCTGAGTGGTTAGAGAACCTGACTAGTAAATGCAGGGGTGTCAGACTTGACTGCTGATCCACCAAAATATTTTCTCCTTTATTACTACAAGTGCGAATAAAAGGTTGGCTTTCATAGAAATGTCTTGTAATCTTATGTATTATAATTGACAACACATGTTCAACTTTTCTATAAAATTCTATGATAACTACAGCAGAGGACCCTAGAACAAACACCCAAATAAGGAATTTTCCACATTTCTGGCACACATAAAGAGGATCATCTCTTCCTAGAAGGGGACATTGCCCCTCACTTGAACACATGTCCAAAGATGCTTTATGTCAACTTTGGTTAAATTTCTGTTCAAAGATGAGTAATGGAGTAAAGCTTGTTTGAACCTTCGGCACAGGTGAGCTAAAATTCACACTGCAGTTCACAAAGGTAAGCAATAACAAGATATAATTCCATTGCCTTGAGGTTACATAAAGAGGCAATAAAAGACTCTGATTCATATAGTCTTCCTTACCATCTGATACATGAAGGGCCATTGAAAGACATTTTAATGCCTCCTGTTTTCATTTCTTAAGAAATACAATCATATCGTTTTGGTAGGGCATTCAATCAAAATTAAATCAAAATTGCTGTATACTTTTGACCCTGGGTAGCCAAATTTGTTTAATGGTGTCCAGGAAGGGTTATGAACCATTAAACATCAAAACTTAAGTAAATATACACATTTAATGACCTTTGATAACACACTTTTAACCAATGTCTGTGGGATATCAGTCGAGTACCAATCAAGACAAACAGGGATATACCGTATAACGGAATATTTTCTGTGATTGTCCATTTTTTTATTGAATTTTGCAGATATGAAAAATTCACAAAAATTACAATTGCAAAAAATACATTGAAACATATATGTTTAGATAGGTATAATGCAACCAAAGAAATTGGAAACACAGAATATTATTTTCTACCTTTGAGGGATCAGATTGCCAAGATTTCTACCCACAGAAAATACCCGTTATACACATAAAAACAGCCATATTGTTGCTGTGAACATACGCAAGGCATAACAGGATCCTATCAATGACCATTAACATAGAGCCTACAGGACATGCTCTGATATTACTATGACATACAGCCTACAGAACATGCTCTGATATTACTATGACATACAGCCTACAGGACATGCTCTGATATTACTATGACATACAGCCTACAGGACATGCTCTGATATTACTATTGACATAGAGCCTACAGGACATGCTCTGATATTACTATGACATACAGCCTACAGGACATGCTCTGATATTACTATTGACATACAGCCTACAGGACATGCTCTGATATTACTATTGACATACAGCCTACAGAACATGCTCTGATATTACTATTGACATAGAGCCTACAGGACATGCTCTGATATTACTATGACATACAGCCTACAGGACATGCTCTGATATTACCATTGACATAGAACCTACAGGACATGCTCTGATATTACTATTGACATACAGCCTACAGGACATGCTCTGATATTACTATTGACATAGAACCTACAGGACATGCTCTGATATTACTATGACATACAGCCTACAGGACATGCTCTGAGATTACTATTGACATAAAGCCTACAGGACATGCTCTGATATTACTATTGACATAGAGCCTACAGGACATGCTCTGATATTACTATTGACATAGAACCTACAGGACATGCTCTGAGATTACCATTGACATACAGCCTACAGGATTTGCTCTGATATTACTATGACATACAGACTACAGGACATGCTCTGAGATTACCATTGACATACAGCCTACAGAACTTGCTCTGATATTACTATGACATACAGCCTACAGGACATGCTCTGAAATTACTATTGACATAGAGCCTACAGGACATGCTCTGATATTACTATGACATACAGCCTACAGGACATGCTCTGAGATTACTATTGACATACAGCCTACAGGACATGTTCTGATATTACCATTGACATAGAGCCTACAGGACATGCTCTGATATTACTATTGACATAGAGCCTACAGGACATGCTCTGATATTACTATTGACATACAGCCTACAGGACATGCTCTGAGATTACCATTGTAATAGAGCCTACAGGACATGCTCCGATATTGCCATTGACATAGAGCCTACAGGACTTGCTCTGATATTACTATGACATACAGCCTACAGGACATGCTCTGAGATTACTATTGACATAGAGCCTACAGGACATGCTCTGATATTACTATTGACATAGAGCCTACAGGACTTGCTCTGATATTACTATTGACATAAAGCCTACAGGACATGCTCTGATATTACTATGACATACAGCCTACAGGACATGCTCTGATATTACTATGACATACAGCCTACAGGACTTGCTCTGATATTACTATTGACATAAAGCCTACAGGACATGCTCTGATATTACTATGACATACAGCCTACAGGACATGCTCTGATATTACCATTGACATAAAGCCTACAGGACATGCTCTGATATTACTATTGACATAGAGCCTACAGGACATGCTCTGATATTACCATTGACATAGAGCCTACAGTACATGCTCTGATATTACTATTGACATACAGCCTACAGGACTTGCTCTGATATTACTATTGACATACAGCCTACAGGACTTGCTCTGATATTACTATTGACATAAAGCCTACAGGACATGCTCTGATATTACCATTGACATAAAGCCTACAGGACATGCTCTGATATTACTATTGACATAGAGCCTACAGGACATGCTCTGATATTACCATTGACATAAAGCCTACAGGACATGCTCTGATATTACTATTGACATACAGCCTACAGGACATGCTCTGATATTACCATTGACATAGAGCCTACAGGACATGCTCTGATATTACCATTGACATACAGCCTACAGAACTTGCTCTGATATTACTATGACATACAGCCTACAGGACATGCTCTGAAATTACTATTGACATACAGCCTACAGGACATGCTCTGATATTACTATTGACATACAGCCTACAGGACATGCTCTGATATTACCATTGACATACAGCCTACAGGACTTGCTCTGATATTACCATTGACATACAGCCTACAGGACTTGCTCTGATATTACTATTGACATAGAGCCTACAGGACATGCTCTGATATTACCATTGACATAGAGCCTACAGTACATGCTCTGATATTACTATTGACATACAGCCTACAGGACTTGCTCTGAGATTACTATTGACATATAACCTACAGGACATGCTCTGAGATTACTATTGACATAGAGCCTACAGGACATGCTCTGATATTACTATGACATACAGTCTACAGGACTTGCTCTGAGATTACTATTGACATACAGCCTACAGGACATGCTCTGAGATTTAATTGACATACAGTAACACATAATGGTAAAACATCAACCTCAAAATTCCACTTAGAAAATGTCATTGTCACAAGACAAAGTTTGATCATTTCCCTTTTCATAGTTGGTAGTGGACTCAAAACCTGTGGCTTAAGACAATTGGGATGTGAAAAATTTACAAAGCTTTATACATTTATAAGTATACACAAATTGAAAAAGATGGTGTGTATCCTCACTCATATGGTATGGGTCTGCTTCAGTTATGCACCTACACTTGAATTTCTGAGCGCCTAGAACTGAATGTAAGGCTGTACAATTGGAATAGATTCTGGACCATGTGACAACACAGCAGTGAACTGCAAGGAAATTTAAAGCATCCTTCTGATCATAAATCTATAGCCTTGCACTCATTCAGCTGGTTTATCATTACATCTACAAGGACAAACTGTTGCAGTCTGGTGACATAGTTTTCTTGTTAAGAGTTTAAGTATTTCAAGGGCATTGACAAGTTGATTGAGTTTAAGGTGGATTTTATATAAAAGATAATACGGACATTATCATCCTGGCAACACAAGATTTTCCCAAAGAAGCTACCCTTGTTATTATATAAGAATAATCCAACATGTCTCAAGTTTCTTTTTCTCAGCTACTCTCCTTAGCAAGCACCTGTTAATACAGAGTGCTGTTCTATGATATACTCATGATAATAGCTCAATAAGGAAGCTTTTAGTTAGTCTAACAGGCAACAGCAGTCACCAGAAACTGAAACATCTATCATAATGAAGTGAAAAACTTCTACAGTCTAAACCTTTTTTTCTACACAATTCCACAATAGGTATGCATGAAACATTCAAACAAAACATGTCAATAAACAGTAAAATCCATGAATAAATTGCGGTATATGTTTTGACAAACTTCTGAATATAACAGACTCACATTTTTACACATAGTTGATTGATTGTATATTGTTTAAAGTCCTGCTTGAGAATTTTTCATTCATATGGAGACATCACCACTGCCGATGAAGGGCTGCAAAATTTAGGCCTATGTTCGGTGCTTAAGACCTTTGGGCAAGGAAGGATCTTTTTTGTGCCATACTTACTGTGACATGAGGCCTTGGTTTTTTTGGTCTCATCCGAAGGACCAACCCATTTAGTCGCCTTTTACATGAAGCAAAGGGTACTGAGGAACTATTCTAACCCAGAACCCTTGGGGAAACACACTTGAATACTGACATATAGTTGAATCCTGAATATAAATGGGAAAAATTGTGATGTGAAATGAGCTTATTGTAATTAAGCGTTTGCAGGAGTAGAGGCAGTCACTGTACCAAGCATAGTAAACAATGTTGATTCTTTTCTTTTTTTTCACATTAAAAAATATCAAAATCAATGTTTATCAAATAAATAACACACAATTTTTGCTTATGACCTCAATTTGCTGGACCCTTCATTTTCTCAGAATTTTGAGGGATTATTAAGACAACAAGATTTTTGCAAATGATATATTTTTTAAATGACCAGCCCAGTGTGAAATGTATAAGGCGTACATGAACTCACAGGAGCTGCTAAAACTGATTTTCAAACTGTCACAACAGACAAATTATACTCACCTTTTTCATTCAGTTTACTATAAAAAGTTTTGAAGTCAAAATTGGGATCCTTTGGAAATTTGTATGAAGTAATAATATATCCGTCATGCTCTGGACTGAGGAATTCTTCAAACCCTAGCTTCTTCATCCCCTCCAGTAGTAATCGCCTGTTCTCTCTGTATCTGCAGAAAACATTCTATTTCACAAAAACAATACAATTATATGCATGTACATTTCCAATGCTTTTGCCTTTGATATCTTTATAAATTGCAATGATAGTCATTTCCTCATGAATGCAGTGCAGTTGTGAGGAATGCATACGCGAGACTCTTGATAAATATAGTACATCAATTTTAATGACTGGGAATTCTGACAGAAATGAAAGCAGAATATAAATATGAAACAAAAAATAAATTTCACTTTTGTAAATACATGTGGGTATGAACGACAATACTTCACACTGGCATATTTCAAGTCAGCAGCGTGAAGTGTTACAGTTCATACCCTCATGTACATGTCTTTTCAAACAAAATTTATTTCTGAAGTATAGCTGAAGTAATGAGTATATATGATTGTGACATAAAATGAGCTTATTGTAACAGCTGCCAAAAGATAGGAGTACAAACAAGCAGTTGCAGGGCAAAATGACGAACATTCAGTTTCATGGAATTAGTTGCCCGAGTCTAGCTATCAGAACCTGTAGTTCTCTTGCATCTTTTAAATCAGCATACTTGCAGCATTATCATTTATAATTAAAACAAGTGATATATATATATATATATATATATATATATATATATATATATATATATATATAAAATATATCTGAATTTCAGTGATACCATATATATAATTTAAGTATACATTTTCATTTTACGCTATCTATCTGTGAATATATTTACTATAGGACCACAATTAAATATAAACATGTCATCTAATGAAAAGAATGCATTGTTACTATTTATATAACAGGTGAAAGCTGCACTACAGACCCTGAATCATAAATTCTGGACCCATCAAACTTGCTGGAGATTCCCTAAGTGGTGGGATTTTGCCATAAAATAAAACCAACTTAGACCAAGAGGATTGACAGAGAGGGAATATCTTTGAACTCCATTGTTTGCCATTATGCTACACTATAAAGAACATCTTGGTTAGCTATGGGTTTTTGCTTCCCATGGGAAGGGAACTGGACATCTCTGGCTAACAAGGTGACATTTTGAAAAAAGAGTGGTATTTGAAATGGTTAAAATCATCTATTCAATGAAGCATTACTTGAAATTTAATCTTCAAAAATAAACATACATCTACAAAATTTATGTTCATGGAAAATTGATGCACAATTTTTCCATTGAAATGTGTTGTAATTTGCACATTAGTATTAAACATATTTAAAGGGTTGGGAAATGCAAATGAAGATAGTTCAAAGGAAATGTACATAAAACAGAATCAACAGAACTGAATTGTCAAATGCAATTACTGACATAATGTTTATATTATTAAACAGTTTTAATAGGAACTTAAGTGTGCTTCAAGATTGAATCCAAGAAATGAAAGTTGTTTATGATAGTTTATGAGCATTTCAATGTGTGAGAAAATACTGCCACAAAAGTCTTGGGTAATTTTACAGAAAACAAGCTTACAGTTATGACACTCCCTACTGTTGTAAACAACATTATGACATGCCTTATAATAAACAAGCATTATGAGTGTATTGCAGGTAAAACAGAGCACCCTACCATTAAGATAATTCAGTCAAAAGTAGGTTAAGCATAACGAAACTTGAAGTGGATCTGTAACTATCCAAAACAAAGCCACATATCAAATTTCAATTGAGTATCTTAGCCAAATGTGGTAAAAATTTGGATAACTGATTCGTGCAATTCATCAAGGAGCATAATTCAGTCAAAAGTAGGCCAAACATAATGAAACTCAAACTTCCTCTGTAACTATCCAAGACAAAGCGACACATCAAATTTCAATTGAATATCTTCACCTAATGTGGAAAAAAATTCAGAAAACTGATTCGTTCAATTCATCAAGGGCAAAATTCAGTCAAAAGTAGGTAAAATGTAATGAAACTCAAATTTCGTCTGTAACTATCCAAGACAAAGCCACATATCAAATTTCAATTGAAATATCTTCGCCCAATGTGGAAAAAACTTCGGAAAACTGATTCTTGCAATTCACCAAGGGGCATAATTCAGACAAAAGTAGGTCAAGAGTAACAAAACTCAAACTTGATCTATAACTATCCAAGCAAAGCCAAATATAAAATTTCAGTTATTTATCTTCATCCAATGCAGAGAAAAGTCTGGAAAACTGATTCTTGCAATTTATCAAGGGGTATAATTAAGTAAAAAATAGGTCAAGTGTAATAAAAATCAACTTGATCTATAACTATCCAAGACAAAGCCATATATAAAATTTCAGTTAAATATTTTCATCCAATGCGGAGAAAAGTCTGGAAAACCTCAAACATTCATCAAGGGGCATAATTCAGTCCAAAGTACGAGGGACACTTTTTAAGTTCGTAGAGTAAGCCTGTAACTTTTTAACGCGATTATGAAGTTGCATGATTTTTTACACAGAACTTGTGTAATCATTCCTCTCTCAAACAATATCACAGTATGCAGTGCACAAGGTCCACCTGCATGCTGCGCTGGGTATTTTCAACACATGGTTTTATACACTATTGTAAATTATAGCATTCAATATGGATGGAAAAATCTCTGAACAGAGGGTATATTGTAAGATTCGAGCACACCTCGAGTTTCCGTCAACGGAAATTCATGCCGATTTGCAAAAGGTTTATGGGAATGGTGCTTTAAAATATGCTACAATTTGCAAGTGGGTACGTCGTTTTAATGATGGTCGGGAGTCGATTAAAAATGACCCTCGAGTGGGTAGGCCGGTTCCGTTTTGACGGAAAAGAACGTTGCTACTGTGAAAACGTTAATTGAGGAAGACGCATGTTATATCATGCAAGAGATAGAAGAATTAAGTGGCATTCATTCATCAAGTGTTTTGAAGATCTTACATGAACGACTTGGGCTATGTAAGATCTGCGTGCGCTGAGTGCCCCATTTGCTCACTGATGAGCAGAAATAAAGTCGGGTTAGACTTGCATCACAAGTTATAAAAAAAATATGATAAATGTGACCAACATTGTTTGGAAGAGATAGATACAGGTGATGAAACCTGGATTTATCATTTTCAACCTGATTCTAAGACTAAAAATAAGGTTTGGGTTTCATCTGAAGGCGACAGACCTGTCATTGTGTGCCGTTGCAAAACATCAAATTGCATGTTGTATGCGATGTTCTTTGATTCGAAAGGTCCAGTCCTTCAAATTCCATTCCCAAAATGTAGTTCTGTCACTGGCAAGTTTTACAGAGAAAGTGTTCTTACTCAACTTGTTGATTTCCATCAGAAACACAGACCGCGCACCAGTGTCCGTGGCATCAAATTACTCCATGATAACTCACCGGCCCATAAATCCACTACAGTACAGGAATATCTGAAAGAATCTGGGCTCGATGTCTTAGATCGTCCCCCATACAGCCCTTACCTGTCCTCCTGTGACTTTTTGTTGTTCCCAAGACTAATGGAAATGCTGGCAGGGTACCGTTTTGAATCCCGTTGTCATATAGGCAGTGCGGTCTACCAGTGTCTGCAACATATACCTAAAGAGGAGTACCGTGCGGCGTTCCAGAAATGGGTAGATCGGTGTAAAATGTGTGTTGAGGCAGACAGGGCATATTTCGAAGGTCTTAGATACATAAAATTTTGATATTTCAAGCGGTTTTAAAAAGACCACCCTACTCTATGAACTTAAAAAGTGTCCCTCGTATGTCAAGCACAACGAAACTCAAAATTCCTTTGTAACTACTCAAGACAAAGTTATAAATAAAACTTCAGTTGAATATCTTCATTCAATGCGGAGAAAAATCTGGGGAACTGATTCACAATGACAAACAGATGAACAGACAGACGGATGGACAGATTGTGGGTAAATTAATAATCCCCTTCAGCAAAGCCAATAGGGCACATGACTATCAGATGTCTATTCATTTATATATCATTACTATTAGATAATAATATATGACTATATATTCCATATGCAGCGTCCCTTGGTAGCTTTAGTTGTGGATCAACTATGTTGTACTTTATTTGCAATGTTTATACATGTATGTGCTCCTCTGGGACCCATTTATTTGGCAATAAACTATCTGTATCATTATAAACAGATAAAAGTGCATGACAAAAAATCAAGCAAGTCTTAATTGATACAATGATTGTACCAATATCTTTGTTTAAGGTCTGAGGTAAAACCAAGATTATTCCTTGTAATGTATCTATTGCACGTTGCAACTGACTTGTCAATATGTCTCTTGAATTGTTCAAATAACTACAGAAAATACATTTTCATTTTATCGCACGGATCAGAATACCCATGTGACCAGCAAAAATCAATCACAATTAAAACATTTAACACAATTAATTTACAATTATTGAGAGAAAAATATATATCAATAACAAATTACGAATTTATGATAGGTATAAAATATCAGTGTCCAATGCTGAGCTGAATTCATACACAAAATTCTCATAAGTTGGCTGTCAATTTCAATCAAAGTAATTCCCCAGATTTAGCTAAATCAAATGCTTAATTACATGTGCTTCACCGGTCGCGGTAGCTCAGTGGTTAGAGCGTTCGCTTCGTAACCAGGAGGTTGTGAGTTCAAGCCCCGCTCGTGCCATGGCCACGTCAAACCTAAGACGAAAAATAGGTAGTGATTGCTCCTTTGCCAAATGCTCGGCATTTAGAAGTGAGAATCACAGGTCTTTTAGATATGACCTTAAAAATGGAGGTCCTGTATCACGATAGGCGTTGACATGTTAAAGAACCCTCACTGCTACGGCCCTGAGCACTAAGCATAGGTCTAAATTTGTGGTACTTCACCTACAGCTGGTGACATCTCAATATGAGTGAAAAATTCTCGATGGGACGTAAAACAAACAAACAAACAAGTGCTTCATATCACAAAATCCACAAATTTATACTAAAAAGAAGTTTTCAGAACTTTATAAAAGTAACATGGTTATATAATCTTTCCAACATAATATATGTTATGTCATCTTTATACTGAAGTGACAAACATTTGTATGTCCAGCTGAACTCTTTGAAACACAAGAGGCCCATGGGCCACATCACTCAACTGAATCATCTTGGACCATATTTAAAGATTTTCCCTATATATTTGCATGTAAAACTTTGATCCCCTACTGTGGCCCCACCCTACCCCCCTGAGCCATAATTTCAACAATATTGAATCTGCACTATGTCAGAAAGCTGCCATGTAAACTTGAACTTTTCTGACTCAGTGGTTCTTGAAAAAAGGATTTTTAAAGATTTTTTTCTCTATTTTCACATGTAAAAATTTGATCCCCTATTGTGGCCCACCCTACCCCTGGTGGCCATGATTTTATCAAACTTGAATCTGCACTATGTCAGGGAGTTTCCATGTAAATTTGAACTTTTCTATCTAAGTGATTCTTAAATGATCCCACCCTATTTTAGCATTTTTGTGATTGTCTCCCCTTTGAAGGGGGCATGGCCCTTACATTTGTACACAGCTGAATTCCCTGTACCTAAGGATGACTTGTACCAAGTTTTATTGAAATTAGCCAAGTGGTTCTGGAAAAGAAGATTTTTAAAATTTGTAAGTACAGTATATTTTTACTATTTCACTATGATCTCCCCTTGGAAAAAGGATGTTGTTCTTCATTTGAACACATTTGAATAATCCCCTTCACCAAAGGATTTTTTCTGCCAAATTTGGTTGAAATTGGCCCAGTGGTTCTGGAGAAGATGAAAATGTGAAAAGTTTATAATGCCGAAGATGACAACAACAAATCTGATGACGGACAACAGAAAGTTTTGATCAGAAAAGCTCACTTCAGCCTTCACCTCAGGTGAGCTAACAATGGCTTAGATCATTACTCCCAGGGGATGAATAGAATCATCATTGGACAGACAGAATTTGACTCTAATCAAATTATTTTTGAATGTCTAACTGAACTCCTTGAAAAATAATGGCTTAGATAATTATTCCCAGGAGACAATTCCTCTATCTATTGTGTGATGTGGTTATTGTGTCTTTGTAATTTTGTAAACAATACTGCATATACTCATATATTTAATGTTAGAAACAATAATTATTCATATTAATTGTTATGTAGCTATATTTTACAAAAAAATGTGTATTTTTTTATGTAATTATTGATTGATTGATTATAATTATATAATTATTGAATAGGTTTACTACATTACTTTCTTACCTCCCTTAAAACTTATTTTAAATATTCACCATTTTAAAAGTTTTAATGACCTGATTTTAATCTGCAATTTACATTTCAACTTAACAAAGTTGTTGATTCTAGGGTGAGCTCAAAAAAAGGGTTATGACACATATGGCCATATCATTTTAATTATAAGTCCTAGTGACCTTGATTAAGAGTGTGACACACTTTTTACCTCAGATGCATTAACTGACCAAGTTTGATGATTCTAAACCAAATACGAGTTGGACAGAATTACCATATTTGGCCGCATCTTCTTAATCAAAGGTCACAGTGACTTTAACATGTGACCCACCCTCTACCTATGATGTATCAGTTGACAATCTTTAATGATGCTAGGCCTCATAGTATTTATGTTATAAGCCAGACACAAAGTGGGACAGACAGATATATAGACACAATCACTGTCTTAGACAGCCATATAACAAATCAGTGCCCAGATTGAGACTTTGTTATCCATCAAGATGTTATGGCCTTGACAGAAATTCATGTTTTTCTCAAAATGAATGTGAAACTGGAAGTCGGTTAGATTATAACCTAGTACACTGTTGAAACACCATGTCAAATACAATGGCCCAATCCCACAGTGGCTGCCATCTTGACATATGACCTTAATCTTGACCTGGAATAAAGCTTTGACTTCTCATATCTAGTGGGGATCCCGGTTAGAATAGGTCCCTAGTATCCCTTGCTTGTCGTAAGAGGCGACTTAATGGGCGGTCCTTTGGATGAGACCGCATAAACCGAGGCCCCATGTCACAGCGGGTGTGGCACAATAAAGATCCCTCCCTGCTCAAAGGCCATGAGTGCCAAGCATAGGCCTAAATTTTGCAGCCCTTCACCAGCAATGGTGACGTCTCCATATGAATGAAAGATTCTCGAGAGCGACATTAAACAAAATACAATCAAACAATCAATCATATCTAGTTCAAAAGTTGTGACCTAGATTAAAGTGAACCGACAACTAACAGCCAAAGAGCATGTTATTATGTATTTTCAAATGAGTTATCTGGCAGACATTACCAGCTGATACCCTTAGTGGTATATCATTCAGCAAAAAAGTAACAAATCCATGCTACTATCAACTTTCAGCTAAAGGCCATGAATAACTTCTCAAGAAATACCTTTTAGATCTTCCAACAACACCCCCTTCTTCTTCAAATTCCTTGATTGCCTGACAGAATGCCAGCATGCAATGTGTTGGGGGAGTAAATCGGAACTGCCCAGTCTTCTCCAGACCATCATATTGATCATATAGATCCAGACTCAAGCTACGTGAATTACCTATAAAATACAAATGACATTTAATAATTGAACTACTTCTCAAATAAATTTGTTTTTAATCTATCAAAACTTGAATGTATTTTTGTATTTGTTTGAATGGAAACCTATACTTTTATTTCCCCTCCTTTTCAAGACAGAATATATTTACAAATATCCATATAATTACACCATAAAATGAAATTTTACATGATGCGACAGTATACTGACAATTCTTTCATGAAACTTTCTATACTTCATCAACTTCACTATTTACAGGGGAAAATGAAAAACACACACTCACGTCTCTACGGGTGATAGCTGTTATCAGCTGTAGAGAATCAAAAGCCCTGAAACTAGAACTGTCCTAATGGAACATATACCCTCGCTGGGCTCATCAGATGGTGGGAAACAGTGAATTTGTGCTCATTGAAGAACAATTGGTTTTAAAGATGTTGAGGGATTAATATGTGTAGAAATAAAATTTTTCTTTCCCCAAGTTCGAAACAACTCCAAATGCGATTGATGAAAATATGTGTATTGGAATTATTGTGTGGATATTCTATTTTACACACATCTACATGCACATGGTGATCTACAAATATAATGAAATCAACTCACAACTTAAAATCACGCATGAAAGTATAACGTGAAAATAATTTTACTATGGAAAATTATTTTAGTTAAATTGATTTACGAAATAGTTTTATATTCAAATAATAAAGTTTTATCATGTGAGACAGTTAAGAAATTCTTAAGATTTAATAAGTTTCAAAAAATGACCAAATGCTGTGAAGCAAGACATTCACGTCCATCTCTGAGATGTCGGAATTCATTATGTTAAAAACAGGTGCTTATTATAGTTAGCGCTAGACACTCCCAAATCAAGAAAAACCAGTCTAACACACCCTTCTATCCCGGGCATTCCAATAATAGCAACCATTATCAAGGGAATTAATTCTCACATGATGAATGAATGAACACAAGTCAATTTGTCAAAAATACAAATTAAATATAAATAATTATACTCCCATGACAAAGATATACTCTAATCAATGATAACATAACACCATCCCTCCCCTCTCAAAATGGAAATATATATTCTAAACTTCCTTGAATGTTATATCTCAATGAAAATAGCAAGTGCACAACTTCATTACATTGTATGTTAGATAAAACACTGATGAAACACTATTGGGTATTAACTGCTAGAATGGACTATTACATAAAAAATCCACAATGTTCATCTTTCATATCTGCCATTAACCTACTATAGTAGATGAGACTAAGAGCAACACTACCTGGCCGTGCTGATCTAGACTAGAAACCCCCCTCCCCCCCAAAAAAAACATTGTTTTCGTCAACATATCAAAAGTCAACCACATTTTATAACAACTATCCTCCATCCACTCCCGTCTAAATTTCCCATGGTGCACTTTTTTAGCTGTTTCAACCACTTTAT
This sequence comes from Ostrea denselamellosa, assembly GCA_024699665.1. NCBI lineage: Eukaryota > Metazoa > Mollusca > Bivalvia > Ostreida > Ostreidae > Ostrea > Ostrea denselamellosa. The sequence continues at coordinate 166,255 of JAMZEH010000034.1, read as the reverse complement.
TATTACTGTCGCTAGAGTCAGACTCATTGTCTGCATCCTGAGGCTGAGATTGCCATCGATCAATTTATCGTCCGTATTACAGAGAAAGAAATCTGTAATTTTCCGTTTTCAAGGCCTCATTGATGAGTCTGCCATTTTGTATGTAGCGTCCTATGATACATGTACGATAAAACCCTAGAACACAATAAAGCTAGAGAGTGCACACAGGTGCAAAATGAAAAGAAAAAAATACCTAAGGGTCTTTTTGGAAAATTTACCGATGAGTGAAAATCACGTATTTGAGAATTTTTTATGTGTGAAGTTTTAATTTTCCGCATAAAATATGCAAATGCGTGCCCTGGGCAGATCACTGTTTTATCATATTATTTCAACTGAATGCATATTAAAAATATGTGACAAATTTACATATGAACACAATTCTTTTCAATAACTTTTTTTTCAAGCCATATAGACCTCAATCTTGACGAAGGCAGTCACCACTTTGACTGTACCTCTACCTACTCCAGCATGCTAGAGGTTCATGGCAAGATAGTTTTGACTTGGCACTGCTTAACATGGAGGGTATATTAGAAACATTAACCAAGGCTTTAAAAAGTTGGAGTACAGATATAGTCAGATGCATGCAGTCATTGTGACATTGTGAATGCATTTTCAGTGACAAATAATTTCCACAATATCGATTGGACAATTTTTGCCCAAGTCAACTTGAAGAATCAGCTATGTGTATTTCTGTGTACAGGTGCTCTGAAGTGTAAAACTTAGCAGTGTATCATGACAATTATGGATGTAGATGACAGTGGAGTTGATGCAGAAGACCTGAGATAATTATAACCAAATATCTAGCAATTAGCAAGTGAAAGAGTCAAATGATTTCTATGATCATATATAAGAATTCTTCATGTGTGCACTCAAGATTTATCATTTTTCACATTGTAATTGATCTGTTTCATTTTCATCTTTGTTGGGAGTTTGTTAATTATCTATGATGAAATATTAGGAATTTGATATCTCCAGTCCACAATGTTCTAGTGATTTATTAGTGGTTTGTTACCTATAGTTTGTTAACTAATAATTGATAGTAAGTTGTTTTATATAGATTTAGTAATTTGTTTCAATAAATTGCTTGAACTTGTACAATCATTCATCTTAAGAAATTAATTCTTAATATGTTAATGTTTTGGTAATTGTGAATGTTATTTGTAAGCAGTTTGATAAGCAGTTTAGTAATAACTGTTTTGCACTTGACAAAAATAAGCAGTTTTCTAGCAGTTTGGTATTCCATATATGGCACAGTGAATAGGGTCAAAGGTCAAAGTAAGCAGTTCCTTAGCAGTTTTTAAGCAGTTTAAATGAATATTCATGAATGAAGGCTTGTAGAAGTATCTAATTTAAATTTTTCGGCCAAAATAACTGCCTGAAAACTGCTAAGGAACTCTGAAGGCTAAGAAACTGCCAAGAAACTGGTAGATGAATGCTCTTATGCAAATGAGACATGCATACTAATGAGGCTTGTTGATGGTTAGGGAACTGCTTATTTTAAGTGAACTGTGAAGGTTAAGAAACTGCTTGGGGAAGGCCTTCCACTTTGACTTGGAACCTTACCAATTATGGCAGCTCAACAAATAGTTTTCATGTAATTATGCAATTTTAATAAAAAAAAAAAATAAGGTAAGATCTGCAATCATCTCTCTTCATCAAATTGTAATATTCTTTACTTACTCAAAATGTGCTCAGTTTTCTTACATTATTTTATAACTATACATTCAAAACAATTCTTTTTATTTGAAAGGGGGAAATGAGTCACAAAGGGCTATTCATATTTTGAAGTTCCTGTCTGCATGATAAATGATCAGTCTTGACTTTACACATCATAACTTTCTGTAAAATAATAAATATTGTTCATAATAAACAACATAATTTCAAAAGAATATTTTAGGGATGTTTTCTGTGAAATGATCATTTCGCCATTACTCATAAACAGTTTTAAAATTTGATTCTAAAAAAATTTATTGTAATCTTAAAACTTTGCAGCTAAGCTAAGTTTCCCCCCCCCCAAAAAAAAATCATAGTGCTGTATATAAATATACTTCACACCATATGATGTCACAATGAAAATGTACATGTATGCCACTACATACAGGTCTATAGTTGGGAAAACATCACAGTATTTTGTATTTGTTTTCCATGACTATCAAGTGATAATTGATTATATATTATTTCTCTTTGGTATCATATTATCAGTCTAAAATTTTCTATATATAGCATGCATGAAGGTAATACTCATATTATAATGTTACCTTGAAATCACCCCTAATCTACACATATGGTGCAATTTATAATGGCCTCATCTGCATAAATAAGTTCATCATATATAAACAGTGTGAAAGTACAGGTGCACTTGCTGTAGACAGTAATACAAATATTTGGATATATATCATGAATATATTTATACATTTGAAAATGCTGGGAGAAACTTCTGACTTACATATTAATGGTATCAATAGGAACGTGGGGAACCCCGGTGATTCACTGATGACTGTAACTATGTTTTTCATTTAAAGAATTTTTTTTTTAATCTTTTTTGTGAACTTTTGCTTATAAGTAGGGCGTCTTGATGTTACCTGAAAATGAAATGTTACATGATCATAAGCTGATGTCTGGGGAAATTTCAGTGTGGGAAATGCAAGGTACCTTGATCACTGCAGTCACCATAGGGATAGTATTGCTATAGTAATATAGTAATGTTATAGTATTGTTACAGTAATGTTATAGTATTGTTACAGTAATGTTATAGTATTGTTACAGTAATGTTATAGTATTGTTATAGTATTGTTATAGTACTGTTATAGTATTGTTACAGTAATGTTATAGTATTGTTATAGTAATGTTATAGTAATGTTATAGTATTGTTACAGTAATATTATAGTATTGTTATAGTATTGTTACAGTAATGTTATAGTAATGTTATAGTATTGTTATAGTAATGTTACAGCAATGTTATAGTATTGTAATAGTAATGTTATAGTATTGTTATAGTAATGTTATAGTATTGTTATAGTAATGTTATAGTAATGTTATAGTATTGTAATAGTAATGTTATAGTATTGTTATAGTAATGTTATAGTATTGTTATAGTAATGTTATAGTATTGTTATAGTAATGTTATAGTATTGTTATAGTAATGTTATAGTATTGTAATAGTAATGTTATAGTATTGTTATAGTACTGTTATAGTATTGTTATAGTACTGTTATAGTAATGTTATAGTATTGTTATAGTATTGTTACAGTAATGTTATAGTACTGTTATAGTAATGTTATAGTAATGTTATAGTATTGTTACAGTAATGTTATAGTAATGTTATAGAATACTTGTGAGGTGTAAGTTCACTCAAAATTACGAACATTCTTAACCTAATTGCATTAATCGTAATTTCCACACAACCAGCAATTTACAGTGTAAAGTCTCTGTAGTTTTACAGCATATTTACATTTCTCTCTGGAATAAAATGAATATGTATGATTTTCACTCACAATACGGACTAAGAACTGATAACATGTAGAAAGTACAACACAAATGAAAGTACATGTGTGGGAGGGCAGGGCATTCATCCCCCCCCCCCTACATTTTGTATGAAATATTCTTTTCCTACATCACATCTGATGTTCCAAAAAGTATAGGAATCAGATACACATTTGAGTTCTTCACAAGGAACATGTCTGTGTTTATTTTTTGAATTATGAAGTGTCATGGCAGCAATAATGATGAGCAAGGAAACAACTTTGAAAGTGGTACATCACATTCCCTTCATCTTCATTTACAAGGCAGAGTTACCTCACTCCCCTGAATGGCACCCACAACATTTTTTCAGATGCATGTAATCATGCAATCAGCATACTTATATGGGCAATAAAGTTATCATGTTCACTGCAATCTGGTTGCAAAGGGACAGATGATATCTAATAAATAACTTTACTATATCATTGAATCTCCAATCTAAATAGATCTTCCATGTTAGTCACCTTTTCCTTTTCCTCCCTGGTAATTACTCCACCCTGCATCTACCCTGGATATCATTCTTTAATTCTGTTGTACATGTACATGACCAGATTTGCAGTTGATTGTGACAGTCAAAAGCTATTAGCAGCAGTTGACAGTAAGCATGCAGTGACAGTTGTCAGTGACAGAGAGCATGCAGTGACAGTTGTCTGTGACAGTAATCATGCAGTGACAGTTGTCTGTGACAGTAATCATGCAGTGGTAGCTGTCAGTGACAGTAAGCATGCAGTGACAGTTGTCAGTGACAGAGAGCATGCAGTGACAGTTGTCTGTGACAGTAATCATGCAGTGACAGTTGTCTGTGACAGTAACCATGTAGTGGTAGCTGTCAGTGACAGTAAGCATGCAGTGACAGTTGTCTGTGACAGTAATCATGCAGTGGTAGCTGTCAGTGACAGTAATCATGCAGTGACAGTTGTCTGTGACAGTAATCATGTAGTGGTAGCTGTCAGTGACAGTAATCATGCAGTGACAGTTGTCTGTGACAGTAATCATGCAGTGGTAGCTGTCAGTGACAGTAAGCATGCAGTGACAGTTGTCTGTGACAGTAATCATGTAGTGGTAGCTGTCAGTGACAGTAAGCATGCAGTGACAGTTGTCAGTGACAGTAATCATGCAGTGGTAGCTGTCAGTGACAGTAAGCATGCAGTGACAGTTGTCTGTGACAGTAATCATGTAGTGGTAGCTGTCAGTGACAATAAGCATGCAGTGACAGCTGTCTGTGACAGTAATCATGCAGTGGTAGCTGTCATTGACAGTAATCATGCAGTGGTAGCTGTCAGTGACAATAAGCATGCAGTGACAGCTGTCTGTGAAAATAAGCATGCAGTGGCAGTTGTCTGTAATTTCTGTTGCAACTCCCTATTTCGGTGAATTACTTATATGATAATGAATGCATTTTGTCTGACAATTAAAGAAATGAATTATCAATCATATCATCAATAAGCATTTCAACATATGAAGTATAATACATCAAATATTCTAATGCAAATTTACCCAAATGTCAACAAATCTTTCATCTTTTTTTTAAAAACTGAATTCTATACGTGTTGTCTAAATGATTTTGCATTCAGGAACTAGTCTAGCATGCATTTAGATTTTTATCTAGATTACTTTCTACTAAAACTGCATTCTGCATTCTAACAAGAGGCCCACAGATCTTAACAGTCACCTGTGCACAGCTTTATAATCTTTCTAGAGGTGCATATGATTCCCATTTAATTATAAGAATGAAAGATGACCTTGGAATCATTTAAGTCAGCCCTTATTCAATTGATCTTTCTAAATATGCATATAACAACAGAATGAAAAATTATATATGAAGCATTTAAATCAGCCTTTATGTGATCCCACCTCCTAATGAATTATATCTGTAATTTTGGTACACAGCTTCTTCTCTAAATGTTTACTTATCTTTCATTGAACATCAGAAGAACAAAAGATTTCTTAATCATCATATACTCTATGACCATATGGCCAAATTACAGATTGTAGCCTCCCCCCAAAATTTGAGCCGCATGATATCATTAAATACTTACAAAATAACACCCACCCACCCCCAGTTTTAACTTGCCTGACAATTAAAGCCATGGAATTGTCATAATTATTACGTACAAAAATAATTGTCACAATACATAAGATTAAAGGAGATTTCTGCTGCAGAAGTAGAGGAAAAGATTTTGTAAGATTTAATTACATTTTCACTATAAAGCCAAATTGGCCCCACATTTAGTCTGAATCCCTGATCTGGCCAGGGGCAATGCATTTCACAGTTTAATCACATGTAGATTAAGGCCTCATGAACATCACAACCATGCATTCAGTTTATTTTCCACTACTGTGGAAGTGAAGGAAAGGATTTTTTTTTAAATGCATTATAAATTTTTAATTGTACATGGCCATATTGGCCCACCCTAGGGCTAAACCTTTATCCCAGGTACCATGATTTTCACTACTTAGGTAGAGGGCCTTATGGGCATCATAACTATGCATTTAGTTTTTCTTATACATATGTGGGAGGAAAGAATATTTTATAAGATTTTAGACACTATTAGCTCAGGTGAGCTAAAAATTGTTGACAGATGACAAATGACAAATTCAATTTGAAAGTTTTCAATTTCAAATTTTATAATGCTAATCCTCCACTTTCCATCCAGGTCAGATTTTCCCTGGTGTGTTACTCCTTCTAATAAAGAAGTGAGTGAACTCATATAAGAAACCTTTCACATACAGTTTTGTTGAATTTCCTCCAAATAAGAATGTTAATTTGTAACTGAAATTGGCTTTATGTTTCTATAGATGAAAATGTGAAAATATACTACCAAAAAGAAAGAAAGAAAATAAAAAAAGAAAAGCTCACTTAAACCTATGGCTATGGTAAGTTAATACCCATGAGTCAAAAATGTCATGTAATATAAAGGAGGATATATCCTTACGAAGAATTCCTCTGCCAAAATCAAAACTTGGGTTAATACCTGAATCTTCTGATTGCATTTATTAAGCTACAACCTGCCAAAGAGAGACGGTAAAACCATGCCCAATGTGTCAGATGAATTTTACATTTAAAAATAATTGTGTGAAGAATTTACTTTCTACATTGTGTGAAGTAAAAAAAAAAAACAAACCAAAAAAACAATAAAAACCAAGCCTTATTGGTCACTTGAGTATTAGTTACAATAGCAGTACTAGTCCCAAGGGCTACGAAATCTAGAAAAAAAATATCCTGTTCAGAATATCTAAGCTAAATTGTAATATTCACTAACAGTATACAACAAGATGTGTTCTTAAAATTTAAATGCCATCAAAAAGAGCCCACACTGATAAAAGATTTACATAATAATATCTGCAGCATTAACATCACACAATTTGACCCCGTCTCAGTGTCAAAACCCTCGGGTCGCAAATTTCAGTTTTGGTGCACTATTTTTTTTTCTGCATTTAGTTTTTATACTGTATGAGCAAACTTAAAGAAGACTTTCAAATGATAAAGACATAGATCACTATAATAATTCTGGATCCACCTTGGAACCAAACCCTTACCCCCCTAGATTCACGAAATTTACAATTTTGGTAAAGGATTACCTATTCCTTCTCAATATCTATTTAGTTTCAATTAGTATCAATAGCATTAAAGACGGTATTATTTAAATGTTTTACACATACACTATATACACCAAGTTTGGACCTGCCCTGTATCCCAAGAGATCATGAAATTTACAATTTTGGAAGAGGCCTTCCTGCTCTTTATCACTAAGCATTTAATTTTTCTTAAAGACATGCAGTTGTAGAGAAGAAGATTTAAAAAATTGGTCAATTTTGGCAGCTTTTGTCCTACCCCTAAGGCCCTAGGGGCGCAAAAGTTCTGAAATTTATAATTTACATCACCTTTGTTCCAAAGATTCTTCATACCAGATTTGAAAAAGTTATCAAGGCATTAAAAATGTTCAGTTCTTAAAACATTTGATCACTGACCATTTTGGCCCTACCATGATGCTAAAAAACCCATCCCTGAGATCATGAAATTTACAAATTTGGTGAAAGGCTTTCTGCTCATTTTAAATATCTATTTAGTTTCAATTAAGTGTAAATAACATTAAAAGATGATTTTTAAGTGTTTTACACATAAATAAAGTATATCAAGTTTCACCTTGCCCTGAAGTCAAAACCTCTACCCCCAGGATCATGAAATTTACGCTTTTGGTAGAGGCTTTCATGTTCTACATCACTATGCATTCAGTTTTTCTTACACATGTGCAGTTGTGGAGAAGATTTTTTAAAATTGGTCTATTTTTGGCAGTTTTTGCCCCACCCACAAGGCCCCAGTGGTGCTGGTGTCCTGAAATTTACAATTTATATTACCCTAAATCCAAAGATGCTTCATACCATATTTGCATAGAATTGGAATGGTAGTTATCAAGAAGTTAAAAAATGTTCATCTGTTAACACATTTAATCATTGACCATTTTGGCCCCACCCTGATGCTAAAATCCCTTATCCTGGGATCATGAAATTTACAATTTTGGTAAAGAGCTACCAGCTCATTATAAATATTGGTTTTAATTTAGTATTAATAGCATCAAAGAAAATGCGGTTTTTTAAAAAATGTTTAACACATAAATACTATATACCTATATACCAAGTTTGGCCCCTCCCTAGAATCAAAATCTTTACCCCAGGGATCATGAAATTTACAGTTTTGGTAGAGACCTTCCTGCTCTTCATCACTATGCATTTAGTTTATCTTGCACATGTGTGGTTGTTGAGAAGAAAATTTTTGAAAATTGGTCAATTTTTGGCATTTTGCCCCACCCTTAAGGCTCTTGGGGTGGGAGTCAATTTATGTTACCCTTGTGTAAATGATGTTTCATATCAAATTTGAAAAGAATTTGAAAAAAATAGGAAAAGTAGTTATCAAGAAGTTACAAATGTTCAATTGGTAATGACAGATAACAATGGACACAGACCAATTGCAATAGGTCATCTGATTTCACTCATGGCACCCTTCCTATGAAAAGAGCTAGGTATATTAAGCAGTAAAACCAGCTCTGTCTCCAAATTTCATCAAATTAAATACATAACATGCCATTGTCAGAACACATTAAGTTTTCCTTATATAGTTTAATGCTTTTCTTGGCTACATTAAATTTTAAAAAAGTGAAGAAAATTGCTAATGTTCTGGATGCCGGAAAGTTTTAAAGAGACCATTATAAGAGACCTAGATCTGCCAATATGCTTGCATATAAAATACCTGAGATCATCAACTTCATGAATATTCATGATAATCATTCTTCATTTTTGAAGTATTTAACAGGGCTTAGTTATGATTACAAATGTACCTCACTTTTCAAATTTGAATAAAAAATTCAACGAATTCTTGATCTATCAAACCCCTAATCAAAATAGCACTGAATACCACATCCTTACTAACCAATTACTAGAAGCTATCTACTAGAGGCGCAGCCCAAACTGCAGAAAAGTAATATCTGACCTTTACATTGTAGTAGCTGCTCTGTCCTTGCTATTGCATAAGAGAATCCCGGAATTCCTTGGAGACACTTGTTGACTGAACTGACCAGGAAATCTACATTACCACGCTCGAGATCCAGTGGTACTGCTCCAAAGCTGCTCATAGCATCCACAAAATAAACGCAGTCTACAATGACGAAATAGAACGTATAAATGGTCTTATTTACCAAACAGTATAGCGAGATATAGAGTGGAAGCAGTACTGCTCTGATTACACGACAAAAAGCATATTGAAAAAAAGTGCCTTCCATTACTCAAAACTGTGTAAGTATAAGAAGAGACAAATGCACCTTACTGGTACAAATTATCTACCAAAACATAAAGCAACAACAATACGCCGGTTTCGAGATAGTGCTCTTCTGTGTAGGAGGTGCATTTAGTGGCACTTTGAATGCCTAAGTGGGACATAAGGGACTTGCAGTCAGTGAGAAAGACAATAAAATGCATTAAAGCGGCTTCTCTTTCAATATGTAAAAGGTAGAAAATACAAAATACAATCAAAATAAATATATTACTATAGTGGAAATATTTAAACAATGTCATATTTGCAAGTAATATCCTGGATATGATATGTATAATGAAATGACATGATATAATAAGAATTTCACATATTTAATTACTCCCTGAATACTTATCATTCATCTAGTCTGTGTAGTTTGTTTATCAGTCAATCTCGGGTGATGAAACTGCATATGAGAACTTAATGAGAACATTCGCTTATGCAGTGATGAATATTTGTCCCACTCCCCCAAGTAAACAAAATGTTTCGCACCTTACTCTGCACAAAGATTTCTTCACAGGGAAACAATTCCAATGTATCTTGAAACTGGCATATTAAAATCACTTTTTAAAAAAAAAACTATTTTAAAAGTATAGTAACGGTCCAAGACTTCCTGATTCAGAACTTTACTTGCTAAAAACTTCTCCCACTGTTTTATGGATTTTGTTGTGAATTTATTAAACTTACTTGTTCGTTATTTTACCTTAAAAATCCATTTTCTGGTCAATTACAAACATTCTTGTAACTACAAGAATTGTAGTGTTCATTTGGACTAACCGTGCATGACATGAGAATATTGTGAACACTGAACCCGACATTTCAATGACTTAAATATTTGTACATCAGCTATTAACAAAACCAGTGAATTATAACTAAGGGTTTTAATCATCTAATTGTTGTATATTATCGAAATATTATATCTTGTATGTTTTATGATGGTACAACATTATTTAGTAACATTTAAAATTTTAAACGCGCCAACTTAATTACGCTAGTTAAATATTAGTGACGTTACTAGTCTGACGTTCCTATGCAATCATAATTTCAAAACAACTCTTGCCTATATATACAGTCATTTTTGGTAGATTTGGCAGTCTGATTTTTGGACAGATTCGGTACACTTCGAGAAGTGGTATGTACTGAAACAATACTAAGAATTGAGTCGCATAATTACCTATTCATTGAATTTAGTAGTCATTCATTTAGTAGGAACGTCCTGGATTGGTTCGTCACTTATTTAACTACACTCGAAATCAAACAGCGACCCATGTGTAATAATCCCGACTCTCGGTCGTTCGTTACAGTATTTCAGGTGCTAAATAAACAGATATGTTAGGCTGGTTGTATATTGTTTAACATCCCTCTTGAGAATCTTTCACTCATATAAAGATGATACCACTGCCAGTAAAGGGCTGCAAAATTTAGGCTTATGCCTGGCACTTACAGCCTTTGAGCAAGGAAGGCTTTATTATGCCACATCTTCTGTGACATGGGCCTCAGTTTCTGCGATCTCATCCAAACGACTGCCCCATGTAGTTGCCTATTACGACAAGCAAGGGGTACTGAGGGTGAACTGTTTAGGGCTGGCCCTGTAAGTTTGCTATAACCGTGTTTTGCTGTATTATGAAGTTTGTTTATAACAAATTGTTTTTTGCCCACTCTGAAGATTTGTTATAACCATGTTTTACTGTATAATGAAGTTTGGTTATAACGAAATGTTTTTACCTGGCTCTGAAAATTCACTATAACCATGTTTTACTGTATAATAAACTTATAATGAATTGTTTGCTGGCCCTGGAGGTTTGCTATAACTATGTTTTACTGTAAGGCTTATTATATTACCTGGTTTAATTTTCTTGACACTCTCTCCCACTTCCACAACCGGATTGATAACTCCTGAGCTGGTCTCACAGTGAACTATGGCTACCATAGAGAACGAAGGGTCACTCCGTAGAATCTGCTCCACTTGTTCCACTGTAACCTTGCTGTCTTCCGGAAATCCCTCCATATGGTAAGGAATCTTCAACACTTCACAGATTTTCCCCATCCTTTTCCCGTAAGCTCCATTCTCTAATATCAAGACCTATAAAAGGAATTATTTAAATATATAAGGCATTTGAATTTCATCATTTTACGAACTTTTTTCTTTTTAAAAACTGATTCTTCATTGCAAAAATTTTTAACCAAGAAATATTACAATTACATTTACATCAGTTTTAGATATGCCATCTACGATTTCATATCCTTCAAATTATGAACTTAGACTGTTAAACTAAATTTTTTGACAATACTAGTACTTCGTATCAAAACTCCAAAAAATTCAGAATACAGCAGCAAGAATCATAACTCGAACCAAGAAGTACGAACACATCACTGAAGTATTAATATCTCTTCATTGGTTACCGATTAAATTTCGTATATACTACAAGATCCTTTTCTACACCTTCAAGTCACTACAGAATACATCGCCATCTTACTTGAAGGAACTGGTGACGATTTATGCGACGTCACGAGCATTGCGCTCTGAGAAGTCAATGCTACTTACGAACCTCATGTGCGCACTGAGACATACGGAATTCGTCGGTTTGACCACGCAGCAGCGACACTCTGGAACAATCTACCAGACTCGCTGCGATTCCAGAAATCAATTTTTACATTCAAACGGGACTTAAAAACGTATCTTTTTAAATTAGCATACAGTGTTTAATCATTTTACCTAGACGTATATCAATTTTATTTCATGTATTTTTAACCTTCAGTCATTTTGGTGTCCTTCTGAATCTTTTGTTGTTAATATTACTTTCATTTGTATTCTAGTGTCTGTATAATTGTGTAATTTGAATTGAAGCGTTTTAATCCTTACCATGTTTACTGTATCACAGGTTTTTTGTTAATGTGGTCATGTAATATAATTTTTATCATGTTCAGCGCCTTAGGGTAAATTTATTTTTATATAGGGCGCTATATAAATGCATATATTATTATTATTATTATTATGTACTCTAAATTAACATAATGCATAGAACTAGATCTGTACTGATAGAACTAATATTTCTACAACACCTCTTTGCTAATCACATGATTTCAAATCTGTTCCACTGTTTAAATTCCATTCCTCCTGATCACTACCTAGCTGTTTACAACCCCTTCTCTTCTCATTTTTACAATCCACCCCTCCTCATATTTATCTAAGTGTTTCTAATCCACCCCTTTTCATCTCTAAGTGTTTACAATCCACCCCTCCTCATCACTATCCAAATGTTTATAGTCCGCCTTTCCTCATATCTATTTAAGTGTTTATAATCCACCCCGTCTCATCTTTATCTAAGTGTTTATAATCCACCCCTCCTCATCACTATCCAAGTGTTTATAATCCACCTTTCCTCATCTCTGTCTAAGTGTTTATAATCCACCCCGCCTCATCTCTATCTAAGTGTTTATAATCCACCCCTCCTCATCACTATCCAAGTGTTTATAATCCACCTCTCCTCATCTCTGTCTAAGTGTTTATAATCCACCCCGCCTCATCTCTATCTAAGTGTTTACAATCCAGCCCTTCTCATCACTATCCATTCCTCCTAATCACTACCCAAATGTTTGCAGTCTAACCACTTCTCATCACAATCTAAATGTTTACAATCCACTCCTCCTCATCACTATTTAAAAGTTTACAATCTATTCCTCCTCATCCTCTGCTCCTTTTCTCATTTTCACTATCAAAGTGTTTACAATTTGCCTACTCAAAAACAGCTGTGTTTAAAATTATCATCTTCACGCGCTAACAGTTCACAAAAAATTCTCCTCATCTTCACTAGATATTTGTTCGCAAAAAATTGCAATCCTCATCTTCACTAGATAATAGTTCACCAAAAATTCCAATCCTCATCTTCACTAGATAATAGTTCTCAATCTACTCCTCTCCTCATTTCTGCAAGCAACATTTTTCCAAACCATAGTTCCCTTCCTCATCACTAGCCAAGTGTTTATCCTAAATCCCTTCTTCACTACCAAATATTTAAAACAATCTGTTCAGCTCCCCTCTTTGCCAAATGTTTACAATCTACCCCTCATCTTCACCAGTCAAGTGTTTATATGACCCTCCCCCTTCATTATGATATTATATTTTTGGGGGGGTAATTCAACTACTTTGATGAAGGAGGGGTAATTCAACTACCTGGAACTATAAATAAACACATATTAGCTTTCTACTGTATTACAATTTGTTCTAAAATCCCTGTACTACAATGTCATGGTATAAAGGAACGCTTCAAATCCTATCTGAAATAAGATCATGACTTATTAAACACATCAAAAAACTTTGAAAAACTCTGTCAACACCTATACAGACGGATAGACAGACATGATGGTTCCAGTGTATCCCTGGAGCTTTTGTTATAATTATATGCACTGATACTTTGATACTTTACTAAATAATAGCCTTGAACTACAGCTTATTTTGGAATTTTGTCTTCTCTACATAGCCTTGAGATTGATTGTTTGTTGTTTTCTACCAAACTCAACAATTTTTCAGTTATATGGTGGTGTCCACTTTTTGTAGATGGAGGAGAGACCCAGATACAGTGTACCCGGGAAGAGACCACCAACTTTCCAAAAGTAAACTGGCAAAATTTCTCACATATATCGGAGTGAGCAGGATTCGAACCCGCACTGACTAGAGGTGAGAGGCCTTGTGATTTTGAGCGCAATGCTCTAAAACCACTCGGCCACGGAGGCCCCTCACAGCCTTGAGATGATAACAACTACACCCTATAACTTTACAACCAGACAACTGACCTTTCCGTACGATTTTGGGACAGCAGTGTGAAATACTGCCTCTACAGCAAAGGTTCCGCTTCCCTGCACTGGAACAGCTGTGTAATATTTTCCTGGGACTTCTGAAGTTCAAACAAAAAGTATACATTATTTCACTTATTACAGCTATTTAGCTATAGAAATAACACATTGTCACAATTATTTCAAAAGGAAGCGTATCATAAATGTGTGAAAGCTTAATAATCAATACAGATTTATGTCTTACAAAGATGTTTGTATTTTCCTACCCAGTGATCATGATAGGATATTTTCCAAAATGACTTTGAATCAAGTTCCAGGACACACCTTGTCAAAAACAACTTTTGTGTCCAGCACAAAAATCTTTAAGCATCTCTTTATCACAGTCCCGGTCCTAATTTTTGTTCCGGATGATTCATATTACCCTCATGCATGACATTGACTTTGACAAATTATCCTTCATTCAGAATATTTTTGGACAGTAAGCAACATGATCACCACACTTGTATTTATTCTGTTTCAAAAGATATGACCCAGACAATTTTACTTTTACCACTCTAATTAAGGTGCAAATCCTGAAAGAGTTAGTGCATCAGCACCCCTCTCCTGCTCCCTTGAAAATTTTGTTTGCTACCTGAGTACCTCGATCATTGCACACATATCATACCATGATTTAGTTTTAATGAGAAAAAAAAAAAGAAAAAGATTTTTAATAAAGCTTTCACCCACTACAGCCACTAACATACGATTTTTTAAGAAAGTTTTCACTCACTTTGTCATAAATTTACACTTTGTGGAGGACCCCCCCCCCCCTAAATAATAGATTTTTTCCCAAGATGTCAATGATTTCAAATATAAATAGTTGCTTTTGATCATGACATCCTATCAACCATTGCATACAGCAGTACTTTATTTACAAGGTTTATGACAGACAAATAGTCAGTCACAATGGTTCCCAACACATTGTATAAACTCTACTGGCCAGCTACACTTCTGGTAGTATTTAAAATCTTTTAAGAATTTTACAGTTTAACAACTTTTAAATTAACTTATAACTGGGGGACTGAGAAGCATATGTCACAAGTTTTAGTGGAGGGTATATAATTATTGATAATACATGCACATGTCTAGGGTAAATGGACAACATATTAGTTTTTGTCATTTTTGTCTACAATTGGATAAATGACTTTTACTGAAAATATGACGTTTCACTTAACAGGTTCCTATCCCTAGTACCCAGTGTGATTCACTACATCATGTGTAAGATACTGTATACCAAATTTGAATTTCATCAGAACTGATCCCACTGTTTGGTTAGTTGAAATGAGGTGTAATTGCCTTTGCACAGTGAAATGGTCAGCCATCAAGTGCCTGAAGTGACCTATAATTTTACTTTACAATGGGCAAATACCATGAATAACTGCTACTTAAACGTAGACATTAAAATGAACCAAACACTGACCTTCCCTATCAGATGACTGACATAATTTTGAACGAGATATGACCTATTTGTAATTTCCTTCAATAAATGAGTGAGGGCTGAAGTTCACCCACAACTCTGCACATATACAGTATTACAATCATATGCAATCAAAGCAACATTCAACTATGGATATATTTCTATTGTTTAAAAATTTGACATTCAAAATTTTACAGATATGACGATGCCTGGTGACTTGTAATACCCAAATCAAGTTCAGTATATGAACTCACTAGTTTAAGGACAGTAGATCTCTGGGGAAAAAAGGGTAGACTCCGTCTAGTGTAAGTCTGGTCTAGCTAAATCTTTACCAGAAGAGATATATTCGTACATACTTTATTATCAACATAATGGGAAACATTTTGGTGAAAAATCTAAGAGTTACATGCAATTTTATCCAAACTTTTGTGTAACGAGTATGTATTTGTAAAAGTCACTTACAGGTTCTTGACATTTTAAATATAATAAAAAAATTGTCTTCCTTTAAACAAACTATTCACAAGGTACAATATCACTCCGCCATCTTATTTTATTTTTCTTAGCTGCATTGATTGCAATTTTCAGCAAAAAGTTTGATTTGATACAATAATTATACTCCTGCTGTCTACAATCAACCAATTAAGGTCTTATCTCTTGCATCACCATGGTGAACTGTAAATAAAATCCAATAAATCAAACTTTTTGCCAAAATTGCAAGCAAAAAACAAGATATTGGAATGATATACCTCATGAATAGTCTGTTTACAAAAATAGATTTTTTTTATAAACAGATTTTGCTTTAACTGTAAGTGTTGAAAATAAAAAATATGTTGTACTTGATTGTCCTCTGTACAAAAGAGAGTAAGCCTTCATACATTTGTTTCACTGGGTCTTTCATGTGCAGTGTTTTAATATTTCTAACATTTCTATTGGCCTGTTTGTAAATACATATATTATATTAAGCAACATTTATACATTCAAAACATGCTCTGAGGGAATTCTTCACTTATGATACACCAGTGGTATACAGAAAAATTTATTGTTAGCGATTTATGAATACTTCATCAAACTCTCAACAGATATCGATTCCCAAAATAGATGCAAAATACCAATGAACCATATATCAACAAGTTGGAAAATTTTACGTAACTAACCCCCTCCTTTTACCACCTTCACGTCAAGCTCTTTACATATGCTGTGATTTGTTTTCAAGGATAGACCTTTTAAATTGATCCATTAAATATACCTTGCACTCATTATATCCATATTCAAAGAAACCCATATTTGCTCTTATTTAAATCATCTGCATTGCTTTCTAGAATGCAATTTAAAATGTAGTACTCACGTACTAAAGAAAATGTATTAAACTACTCTTCTCCACTAGCAAATTCCTGGTAGACACATCTTGAAATTTATCTAAACAATAGGCCCACTGGCCTTTTCAGTCATCTGAGTATTAGTTCAAAGTATCACAAGTTAGTTTCATGATTGATTGTTTGTTGTTTTCCGCCACATTCAAACATTTTTCAGTTATCGGGTGGCATCCAATTTTTATTGGTGGAGGAGAGAATCTTGATACAATGTACCCAGAAAGAGACCACTGACCTTCCGAAAGTAAACTGGCAAATCTAGTTAGTTTCAATTAGTTATCAACAGCATTATAGATATTTTTAAAAATGTTTTACAAATAAATACTATACACCCTGGACTTGGAACCTCTAACCTGGGGAACATGAAATTTACAATCTGGTAGCTCTAGGCCTTCCTGCTCTACATTACTATGCATTTAGTTGTTTTTTGGGGTTGTTTTTTTTCATTTTTATTTTAAACACATGTGCAGTTGTAGAGAAGATATTTGAAAATTGGTCAATTTTTGCCTGACCCCTAAGGACACTGGGGTGCAAGAGTCCTCAAATTTACAACTTATGTTCCCCTTGTCCGAAAGATGCTTCATACCTTGAAAAGAATTGGAATGGTTACATAGTAATCATGAAGAAGTTAGAAATGATCAATTGATCAACGCATGCCACATGATGGATGATGACCAACGCAAACCAATTGCAATAAAACTGAATCCTAAAGTGTCCATAGAAAAAAATTATTTTTTCATCTGATAATACTTACGAATATTGGTAACAAAATAAGTCACAAGTCACAATTTAGATAGTACCAGTGTACATGTACCATTATTAGATTTTCCATTGCCTTTTTTAATTGCAGTTTTTAAATTGTCCACAGGACAAGAGAATATTACAAATCAGTACATGAGCAAGATTGAACAACCTTGTTACCAGTTCTGGAATAATGATTACTTCAGAGATAATTACTTTACCATTACATCATTACTTTTGGGTGTTTCTGTTGTTACAGTATATTTAAAAAAATCCTATAACTTCTACTTTCATTTAGTGTGTGGCAGACCAGATCTCAATTCCAAGGTTATGTTATGATTTAATTTCATACTAATGATTCAGCTAAGAAATAAATTTAATTTCAGAAAATACATGAGGGCATTAGCTATGAAACTTTACACTGGCATACTTCACGAGGTGCACTAGTGTGTCATGAAAAGTATTCTGGCATGAAGTATTGCTGTTCATGCCCTCATGTATTTTCAAAAATAAAGTTTATTTTCTGTATTTTTTATTTTTTTATTTTGTGGTCCCACCCTACCCCCTGGGTCCCTGAATTGAACAAACTTGAATTTGAACTAAGTAAAGGTGCTTGTGTGTCTGATCATGCTGTTGTTGAGATGAAGATTTTTAAAAATTCTTCTGTATAACTTTGATCCCCAATTGTGGCTCTACCTTACTTTCAGGGATCTGTACATGGAGATGCTTGCATACTAATATTCATGACTAATCATCGTTCTATTGTTCTTGAGAAAAATTATATATCCAAAATATAAAACTTTGATTCCCTGTTGGGGTCCTACCCTAAAGGGGTAATGATTTGAACAAACTTAAATTTTCTCGATGTTAGGGCCTAGTTTTTCAAAAGGTGGTAAACTGTGTTTTCTTCTGTGTTTAAGTTAACCTGCTTTGAAAAACCAGGCCCAGGAAACTTTCAATGCAAATTTCAACTTTTCTGGTTCAGGTTTTCTGGTTTCATACATATCTACATGTAAAACTTTGATCCCCTATTATAGTTCCACACCATCCCTGAGACCATGACTTGAACAAATTTGAATTTACTCTCTGTCAAGAAACTAAACTCATGAAAATTTACACGTTTTCTAGCCCTGTAGTTCTACAATGACCACATCCTATTTTTGTCACCCTTGATTATCTCCCCTTTGAAAGGAGCATGAATCTTCATTTGAATAAACCTGAATCCCCTTTATCAAAAGATAATTTAAGTTAAATTTCAATGGCCTTGATCAGAAAAGTTCACACAAGCTTTCAGCTCAGGTGAGCTAAACATGGCAACATAATGCTCACTATAAATTTCATGAAAATCACCAACATTACTATAATTAAATGATTTATTCAAAACCATAATGAGACATTAAATTCATATCAAATTGGAATAAATTCAACACACATAAAATAAAATTATGCAATCTTTTAAGAGTTCCCAGCTTATTCTTTATTTTAATAGATATCTGAATTGAATGGCTAATTTGCATACTATTTTACAAAGAAAGAGAGAAATAGAACACAAACAGAAATGGAGTCCACCTATAAATTTGTTGATTCAACTGTTATCATGTATTATTTTAATAGCTCAGTAAAGATGAGAGATTATGTTGTAATGAAGAGTAATTTGAAAGTCAGCTAAACTATGGATAAGTTTTTGCTGCCATAGTAAATTTCTCCCATCATTGAATGAGAAAACACTATGTGTGTCAATGTGGACAAAAACTAGTGGTCTCAGCCACACAGACAAAATATATACCTAGCACATTCATATTACCTATATATACATGTTGATTTATTTTATTTTTATATTACTTCATAATATATTGGCAAGTAATATTGTTTTATTCTATTTTTTTTTCTTTAATTGTATATTTTTTATTCTTTTATTCTTAAAATCAAATATTTCACATTTCATTTACTGTTTTGCTGTTTAATTTCCATACTTGATTTGTTAGGTGCCTTAAAGTATATAATGTATATATGGCACTATACAAATGTTTTATACTGTTTATTTTAAACACACAATACAATTCATCAACATGACATATAATACATGTATACCAAGACATTATGTACTGCAGGCTCAGAAAAAAATGCAGCATCTGAGAATCTACAAATTTCTTTTTAATCTGATACAAGAGCAGTAACTCTGTATCACAGACTAGATCATTTTCAACAACACAAAGGTCTGTATATGAGATACAGATGGTTGACACCGTCTTCAATCCAGTGCAACTAAATTATGAATATGAGGGGAGATACATTACTGAAGTTTTGTCAATTTTCATAAGCATCAGAATTCATGAATTTGTCCAAACAAAAAAAAAGTTTTGTTGATAAATTTTTTTTGCAGATATAGCTAATCTATATTGTATATTCATGATTAAATTTGTACCTCGTCATCTCAAGGTCTGTTACAACCACAAAAACAAACAAAAATTGGTATTCACTGAAAAATGAGAACTGTGCAGTGTGTCTCGTTTATGATTCCTATATTTTCATCATCACCAGTTTGCAAAATTCAAATCCAGTTGTCCTGAATTGGAAACTTCTTTGCATGTGTTTTTAGATATTATTGTACACATTTAATAGATGTGAAATTATTAAACATTCTATCATAGTGAACAATATAAGGCTTCATTTAATACAATATTAAAAATTTTTTAAAACTCTATGTAGACTTTTGACTTGCTATAAATAAAGTCTTATAGTCCCAGACTTGAACAAGTGGGGAAAATGTAACTTGTCAGATCTGAGATTTCTTATAACAGTCAAAGTGTTAAATAAATAGAGATGGTCAGGTCTGGCATAATCTCTATAATTAGCTATATAGCTTCTTTTACCTACATAGCTTTATAAAGCTATTTGAAATAGCTTTCAAAATTTAGCTATTTCAAATCTTTTATGAAATTAATTTCTATAAGCTTAAAAATCAAATTTCATTGAGTGAACATATTTCATCCTTATACTCCATAAAACATAATGTAAAGAAATGTTTTATTCCTTAAGAAATTTGATTCAAAATTGTCACATGTTTAGGATTATTAAGTTGTTACACAACAGGTATCCAATCTACTGCATAGAATAAGTCAAGGAGGATCAACAAAATAATAGATTGACAATCAGATTCCATACTGCAGTGCTATCATGCTTATCTATGCTTCAACTCACACAGGGAAGTGGACAGTTAATAACACAAAAGAAATTCTCTTTTCATGAAAATTCATAAAATGACAAAGTATTGTTTTGAACTCTACGTGTTCTGGTAAGTTCAAAAATTGTTATGCAACTTTTTGTCTATGTCATTGCACTCAAGAAATCCAATATAATTCAATATAAACTAGCATATCAAGCTATTTCAAATAGCTTTTTAAAGCTATATAGCTTGATAAAGCTATGTAGCTAAATATAGAGATTGTGTTGGACCTGATGGATGAATGACAGATCAACATCATTAATTACACCACTTATGCTGAAGTGGGGGACAAATAAAATGCACAACATCAGAACATACAAACTCTTATCAATTTTTTTTTAACAAGAGGCCAATGGGCTACAATGCTCACCTGAGTCACTTTGGACCTGCTGTCCTTCATCACAAGATTTTTAAAATATCTTTTACTCTCTTTATTTTCACTAAAAATTTTGACCCCATATTTGCCCAAGCCTAGCCTCAGGACTTACCCAAATCTGAATCCACACAACACAGGGAATCACCTATAGCAATATCAATAACATTGTTTCCAGAGAAAATTTTATGAAAATATTTTTGGGGGCTCTATATTTATGTACTATGTAAATTTTCATTCTCCTAATTCTAGCCCCACTCTTAAATCCAGGGTCCAGAATTGAGTCCACACAACTTGGGAATGTTTGCATATTATTAATAATATGATTTAATGTGGTCCCATAACTCTTGAAAAGAATGTTTTAGAAATTCCTATATATTCCCCTATAAAACTTGCATCCCCTGTTGTGGTCCTATGCTACCCCCTGGGGCCACAAATGGAACAAATTTGAATCTACTTCCTGACAATGCTTGCATATATTAATGGCTAATAATGGCTCTGTTACTCTTTAGAAAAATATTTTAAAAGTTTTTTTCTGAATATGTTTCCATATCAAACTTTGATCTCTTATTGTGGCTCCAGTGGCCATATTTGAACAAACTTGAATCTGTACTATTTGAAGATACTTGCATATTAGTATGAATAATCATGGTCCTGTTGTTCTTGAGAAGAGCTAGGGGCATTAAGGGCACGAGAAAGCTGACAATGTGTTGTTTCTTTGTTATGTTTCATCAAATTAAGGTGAATGGTTAAAGGTGGAATATTCCTATTCTCTCTGGGGGTCAAGCTTACATCAGTTGCATGGCGTATCCTTCTAGCTGACATCAAATGCATACATCACTGCACTGAATATCACCAGAGGTCTCTAATATCACTGACCAACCCATGCATGTAATATCACCACTATCAAGAAAAGGCTTCTCAAGGTATTGGAGAGATACCAATTGTTAATTGTACTGCATTACAACTGCTGACCTTTGACCTTCTGCTCTGAAAATCAATAGGAGTCATCTACAACTCATAACCAACCATCATAAGAAATTGGTAAACACTAGTTGTAAAGAGTACTACACTGCACCTAGTGATGTTTGATCTTTGACTTGAAAACCAATGGGGGTCATCTACTACCAATGACTATTTCCTGTATGAAATATCATCACTATCAAACAAAGGGTTCTCAAGATACTGGGTAGGCACCAGTTGTTCAAAGTACTGCATTGCAACTAGTGACCTTTGGAGCTAAAAATTTAACAGGGGCCATCTACTATCAATGACTGTGACCCTGTATGAAATATCATCACTATCAAATAAAGTGTTCTCAAAATATTGGATGGACACCAACAGTGCAGAGTAATGCATTCAATTCATTGACCTTTCACCTTTTAACCTGAAAATAAGTAAGGGTCATCTACTACTTATGACCAACACATGTATGAAATATCACTATCAAACCAAGGGTTTTCAAGACATTGGGTGGACACCAATTGTATAGAGTACTGCATTGCAACTGGTGACCTTTGACCTTTTAAGAATGGATTGACCTTTAACCTTTGACCATAAATTTGATATGGATCATCTGTTTAGGATGTACAGTGTACCAAGTTCGTTTTCTGTCAGTCAAACAGAATATTCCTATGTTCAGTTTAAGCCTTGGCCTTTGACCATGTGACCTAAAAATCAATAGGGGTCATCTACTCCTTACAATGTAACAGTGTAACAAATTTGATGTCTGTTAAGGAAAGGGTTCTCAAGATACTGAGTGGACAGGATCTTTCCAGAGTGAATTGATCCTTGACCTTTTGACCTGAAAATCAATAGGGGTCTACTACTCATAGTCAATCCACATATGAATTATCACTACAATCAAGTGAATGGTTTGTCAAGGTACTGAGTGGACAACATGTGGTGTACCGACCAACAGGTGCAAAGCAATATATGCCCCTATTATTTGAAGGGGGGCATAAATATAACCTCATATAAAACTTTAAGCCCCGAATTGTAAACCCTGCCCCTGGGGGCCATGATTTGGACAAATTTATGTTAGGAAGATTCATCTTTTCTGGCCCAGAAGAAGACCTTCAAATAACCCCATCCCATTTTTTGTTGCTTCTTGAATATCTCCTTCTGGAAGGGGACATGGCCCTTTACTTCAACAAATTTGAATCCAATTCACCCAAGGATACTCTGTGCCAAGTTTGGTTGAAATTGGCCCAATGGTTCTGGAGAAGATGAAATTGTGACAAGTTTACAATGCTAACAACCACACCAACAACAATGCACAAGTTTTGATCAGTACTCACATGAGCCTTCAGCTCAGGTAAGCTAAAAAGGGAAATTCAATTATTTGAGGTATTAGCAATATACAAAATAATTCAAACCCAAATAAACTAAATTTAAATTTTTAAACTTGTTAACACTCACTGCATGAAACTAACTGCATCATGTTTCTTTAATGCCCAGTAAATGAGGTATTCATTAAGGATTTCAGTTACCTGCAATTTCTAACAACTTCGACCGTAGGAACTTGACAGTAGAGATGAATTCAATGTCCCTGGATCCCAAGTCTCGTAATGCAGCCTGTCTGACTGTTAATGACACGGAGAGTGGGCCAGGAGTGAACAGCTTCTTTTCCTTACCAGAGGAGGAAACTGAAACAGATGTGTTTGTGAATCATTACATCCCCATTGGCAACATAGAAACAATCCAAGGTCAAAGTCACATACTTTGGTAACAAAAGGAAGATTTTGTCACATGAAATGAATAATATATATGAGAGCCCTATCACTCATGATCAAGTTAAAGGTTTGAAATATGGGTCAAACTCAAAGATCACAAGATCAGAGATCAAGATATCAAATGAAAGTTTTTTTTTTCATAAGGAATCTGCAAGAGAAGTTACCTTAGTTCACAGGTAAAATAGTTTCAACTCCAAGGTCAAGATCATAAGGTCCAAACATTTGTTACAAGGAATGCACATATGAAATACGACCCTATCAAGGGGCCTCCGTGGCTAAATGGTTAAAGCATTGTGCTCAAAATCACAAGGCCTCTCACCTCTTGTCATCACTGGTTCGAATCCTGCTCGTGCCGATATATACGAGAAAGTTTGCCAGTTTACTTTTGGAAGGTCGGTGGTCTCTTCCCGGATACATTGTATAGATCTACATTCTCTCCTCCACCTACAAAAACTGGACGCCACCAGATAATTGAAAAATTGTTGAGTGTGGCGGAAAACAAATAAACAAACGGCCCCATCACTCACCATTCAAAAGTTATGAGCAAATTTAAAGTTTCAGCCACACAGGAGAAAGCAATAATACTGTACTCATCTATCACTATCTACATTGTACACAGGCATTTCATGGTGATTTTAGTGTCGTTTACAGTTGAACTAGTACATTGCAATGTATGTGACTAAATTTTTGGATATTGCATGCTCTCCAGTTTTTATCATACATCCCCTTCAACTTATCTAAAATGGAGAATTTGCATATTCTGGACTAAATAACAAAATGGAAATATGCAGCATGTGTGAGTACGGAAACGCGTTATCTTACACTTCAATGGTGTACCACTGAACAGCCTCGAGGATACCGACGGGAGTCTGACCTGAAGGATGCCGACATTGCGATAAGCAATGGAAGGTATTCGCCTGCACCAACTTTGTACCCCTGTCATGTTTGATTAACTACGTCACAGCACAACATTAAAATGATCAATCATTAACGAGTCGATTCTCATTACAGACGACACGACAGCGACACGTGTTCTGTATTTTTGTATTTTGACAACATAATATGGAAGGTTTGGAAGTGCAAACTATAATTCCCGGACTGTGCACTTAGAGCCATTCAATAAAATTATAACTATTGTGATTCATGATAAATAATTTTTTAATATTTTTCATCTATACAGATAATGGTAATAAAGTAATTTATTTTAAATTTTGCATAACCCACCACGATTTTCCGAATTGTTGGTTTACTGATTTAGTTTGCCAACGAAGTATCCGTTTTGACCTTGCATGACAAAGCTGGTGGATAAAACAGAAAAGAAACCATGAGTTCTATAGGAACAGGGGTAAAATTGTGAATTTGTCCGTACTAATGTACACAAAAAATGCCAAGAACAAAGTATATACATGTTTGAATGTTTTAAGGGCAAAGCTGAAAGCTGTTTCTGGCGAGATCTCTTTGACTGTATGCATTAATACATGTGCATTGTCGAACTAAATCTCACGAAAATGGATGGTATTATTGTCGATTATTTATTTCTCTTATTGTCAATGTATGCGTAAAAGACTCATTTTATGGGAAAATAAAATCAGAGTATTTGAGATATAGAATATCATGTACATGAATAAATAACTCCTTCAGGGGGTTTGTTTGTACCGCTTAAAATTAGTAAAGATCCAATATTTGATTCTTTTTAAAATGATTGTTCATTGGTTTCATAAATTGACATTAAATTGAGTTTATATTTATTTCAATTATGAATTCAAAATAAATGTATATATATCAAGTTCGGGAATAAATTGATGATTAATCAAAAAGTTAAATAAGCACAGCTGAAATCTTGCAAGTTGGGCAGACTTTGGGTTATGTACTGCCTTTTTAAACAAAACTTTCATTTTAAATTGAATGATATATCTTTAAAAATTATCAGACTAGAAGGATTTAAGATAATTTAGATTTGAACTTAACATCTTTGATCATAAATGTGATTTAAACGAGAGTGTGTATTTTTACCAAATACAGAGGCACACAAAGATATGTATAATCGTGTGACTATGGACCAAACAAAGCATGAAATGGTCATTAGTGTGTCTCAAGTGATAATCATAATTCATTAAAGTACTATGGTAAATTAAGATAGAAATGTCCTCTCACTTGAATATATACGTAGTTGTTAATTTCTGTTATATATCTTTCTATCAAAATTCGATCCTCTGATCCACTACAGAAGGTTATGACTCTTGGTTTGTTTTACAACTCACTGAGAATTTTTCATTCATATTGAGGTGTTACCAGCTGTAGGTGAAGTATTATAAATTTACACCAATATTTAGCACTCAGGGCCCTAGCAGCAAGGGTTCTTTAATGTGCCAACACCTACCATCTATGGGATCTTCATTTTTAAGGTCATATCTGAAAGAACTGTGAAACTCACTTCTAAATGCTGATCATTTGGTGAAGGATCAATCATTTTCATCTTAGGTTTGATGTGACCATGGCATGAGTGGAGCTCGAACTCATGACCTCCTGGTTACAAAGCTAACACTCTACTACTGAGGTACCACAACCACTCCTGTTACTGAACATATATGATCAGAATGTAGAAAATTGTGAAGAAAAGGTTTTGCCTGTCCAAAATTTTGTATCAGTCAATTTGCGAAAAACTGGCTTCTGTACTTGTATATGATTCGTTAAGAAAAATTAATGTTTTAAGCAAAATGTGCCACTGTAAGTAAATACAGAGAATAAAATTCCCAAAGTTTACAGAGTTAGCCATGGCACAGTACTCTTATTGGCTAAAACAGTCTCATGATTATTCCTTGTCTTAGGTCACCAGAACTTGACTCAAGAGTGATGATGTTAGATTTTTGACTAAGTTAGCAGAACGAAGGTTTTAATTAGATTATGATAATTTCTTACCACTTGTTTACTCTCCAAGAAAAATGGATTTATAACTTGGGTATGAAGTAGAGTAAATATCAGAAGAAATAAATGAATCATGTGAAAAATTTATCCATATCACAAGGTCTTAAGTGAAATTATGGGTGTATTGTTAAAATGACAAATTGCAATTCAGTGCCTTGACTGATGCAGTCCAACTTGTTGGTTTTATGTCCTATCAAGAATTTTGTCACTCATAGTGAGATGTCAACTAGCTGTAGATAATGTACCACAAATTTAGACCTATGCTTTTTGCTTAGGGCTGTACCAGTGAGGTTTCTTTCATGTGCTAATGCCTGCTGTGATACAGGATCGCCATTTTTAAGGTCATATCTAAAGACCCATGATTCTCATTTCTAATTGCTGAATGCTTTGTGAAGGAGCAATCACTGTCTATATTTACTTCTCAGGTTTGACAAGCGGGGCTCAAACTCACTACCTCCTGGTTATAAAACAGTACACCTATATATGAAATAAACAGAACATATGAAAATAGTTAAATTTCAATGGGTGACATGTGTACTGTATGTGCAAAACATTTATGTTTGACTGTCATTTCTGAATACATACAATTTACAGTAAATAGTGAAGTTAATTTTTTTTGGTCATCATAAAGTGTGAATATTTGGTATATTGCAGTAATTTGCAAGATTGAGAATGATGATTCATGACAATCTTTGATGCATATTTTTCAGTATGATTTATCAGCATCCCAATTTTCACCAGATGGTCGTGTGTTTCAAGTTGAATATGCATTGAAGGCTGTAGAAAATAGTGGGTAAGTGGATTATGGTTTGCAATTTGCATTGACCTTGTGACTTTTTGTATGAAACAGATATATTTAAAAGATTGCTCAGAATTATGGTGAAAAACACTGCATGGTTTTCTTCATAGCGTGTACTTCTTCTGAACCTTTATTTGATAGCCACGATTATATTATACCTGTTCTGTATCATTTTATTGCAGTACTGCAGTTGGTATTAGAGGAAAAGATGGTGTTGTGTTTGGAGTAGAAAAACTTGTCACATCAAAGTTATATGAAACAGGAGCAAATAAAAGAATCTTTAATGTTGACAGACATATAGGGCTTGTAAGTATTATATTTTGTGTTGTACCAAGATGTAGGGCTTGTAACATATTGATATAATATTTAAAGACTTACAGTCAATATTTTGTGAATTTTATAACTATCTGGTTTGCCAATACAACCTATCGCTTGGTCAGATGCTGTCTGACGTGTGACCGGTCAACAGAGTAAGCTTACTCTTCGTAGGCTCTGGACCCCAACCCTAATCTTAACCCATCTCATATATCCAAGGTCTGTGTTTGCCCAACTCTTATAGGAGTTATGAGATTGATCACTGTTCATTATATTTCCCATTTCATATATGAGATTTATACATATAAATACTGACAGACTTTAAAAACGCAACACACTTTTTTTTAATTTATTCATTGAAAACATTACATTTAAAAGTTTTATTGCAAAATTTACCCAACATACATCATATTGATTTTTAAAACCCATCTCTTGATTTACTTGTGTTCATTGTTTGCGTGTTGTGAGTAACATCGTACCAAATTTTCAGGGCTTTCTTTAAAACATGTGGAAAGGTAATAGAGTTTTTCATGATAAAACAACTTTGTTGGTGAAAGCATAGACACCACTAACAGAAAAAATTCAAAACCAAGACTATGCCATGCTTAAGCAATGAAATGCGCAATCAGGCACTTGGAATGCTGCAAGCAGGCGTTAGTCAGTATGAGGTTGGAAATTGTTTTAATGTCCATCCTTGTACAGTTAGCCGGTTGTTGTCACGATTCCATCAGACAGGATCCCTAAATGATCGCCCAAAACCTGGTCATCTGTTTGTGACAATGCCACGGCAACAAGCATTCATACGGCAACGTCATCTGCGTAATAGGTTTACAGCCGCTGCAACCACAGCGAGAGAAATCACTGGACGTCATGGAAGGCCTATTCAGCCTAAAACCATTTCCAGAATTTTGAAGTGCCGTGGGATCATATTGCAATGGGCAAGGCAGACTCTGACTTACCTTCAAAATTGGTCACATGTTGTATTCTCGGATGAGTCCAGATTTAACGTTAGCAACGCAGACGACAGATGACGAGTTTACTGTTGTTTACATGAATGTTTTGCAGATAATTGTGTCCTCGAGTGTGACACATTTGGAGGGGGGGGGGGGGGGTGGGCGTTACGATCTGGGGTGCAATTAACCACAATTTTTGGTCACAACCGGTTGTTTTAAATGGAACCCTCACTGCTAGGAGGTATGTGAACAAAATTCTGCAGTCTGTTTTAGCACCATTAATGCAGCAGCATAGGCAAGGAAAGGGGTTAATTTTCCGAGAGGGCAATGCACGCACACATATGGCAAGATTGACATAAAACTTTTTTCAAATGAATGCCATTGACGTTCTTGATTGGCCTGCTATATCCCCAGACTTGAATCTAATCAATCATTTGTGGGACGAGCTGGGGAGACATGTGCACAGCCACCAGCCTCAGAATCTGCAAAAAGTAGGGAGAGCCTTGTTGGAGGAATGGCAGAATATTCCTAAGAGGACCATCCAAAATGTTTGTCAATCAATGTCACATCGCCTTCGCGCCGTCATCACTGCTAATGGAGGTCATACCTGGTACTAGTAAACAAAACCACATTTATGACGCATCCCTCATTGACATTCATTTCAACAGTAGCCTCTTTGTGAATAAAATGATGTTCAAAATCAAAGAATAATGTTCAATTAACATGGTTTACAATATACCACTATGAATTTGTTTATTAGATATATGAACAAATTTATAACATATAAAATTATCAAGTGTTGCGTTTTTAAAGTCCGTCAGTATATTTAGGACTTACAACATTGATGTTGATAGACATGTTAAGGTTTTCTAATAATAATATGATGTTCATGGTAATGAAAGTATACATACAATGCATGATCAAGTGTTGCAAATTTACTATGTATTTCTATCAGAAATATTTGTAGATCTGCTTGACATAGGCCTCTTGGTGGTATGGATTCATGAAGACTTATTAATTATGTCTTTCTGTAGGCAACAGCAGGACTGATGGCAGACTCCAGAGCTGTAGTGGATACAGCTAGAGAGGAAGCCTCAAATTACAGATATAATTATGGATCTCCTATCCCACTCAAGGTAAGGGGTCAGATATATTACAATTCTCCCATCCCACTCAAGGTAAGGGGTCAGATATAATTACAATTCTCTCACCCCACTTAAGGTAAGGGGTCAGATATAATTACAATTCTCTCATCCCACTCAAGGTAAGGGGTCAGATATAATTACAATTCTCTCATCCCACTCAAGGTAAGAGGTCAGATAAATTACAGGTCCCTCATCCCACTCAAGGTATAGGGTCAGATATAATTACAGGTGCCTCAAAATACATTTTATCATCTTCCTCACCAACTTCAGATCCACTCTGTCCCACAAAAGGCATTTAAAGTACCACTAAATGTACCTTCTACACAGAAGAGTTCTTATCTCAAAACTGGCCAATTACAGGTCCCTCATCCCTCTAAAGTTATAGGGTCAAATTTGTATATTTATTATATTGACTTTGGTCTCAAGATAAGGAGGTCAGATATATTTACAGATTGACCATTCCACTCAAGGTATGGGTAGTTAAATACAATTGCAGATCCCCATCCTACTCAAGATTTGATGGTCTGATACAATTACTGGCCCCTTATCCCATCTGGGGTCATATTGGAATGCTGATTAAATTTTATTGACTTTGATTCTACTAAAACGGTATCCATAATGTAGTTCAAGAAAGTAAGACTGATTACATATGTACCTGATGTTGCTCCCAAAAATTCGTCAGTATTTAATACAGAGAACCGCCTGTTGCATTTCTTATACACCTCTCAGTTGGGATACTTACATAGTAAAACATGGTTATAGTGAACGTCCAGGGCCAACAAAAAACAGTTTGTTTAAACCAAACTTTGTTAAATCCAGTTTTTGTTATTTTCTTCTTAAAGGAAAATAAATATCACAATAAGCATGAATTTGTTATAAGCATGTTTGTTATAAGCATGTTTTAATGTATATTGTTTTACGTATGGAAAGTATCCAGTACCCAAAATCATTTCAGTCTTGAGTTTTTCCTTTACAGCACTTAATAGACCGAGTGTCTGGGTATGTACATGCTCACACTCTGTACAGCAGTGTCCGTCCATTTGGAGTCAGTCTCATCATGGGCAGCTACACACCAGAGGAAGGGCCTCAGATGTACATGATCGACCCGTCAGGAGTCTCATGGGTATAGTACAGTCAAACCTCTTTATCTCGAACTCGATGGGGCTAAGAAAAACATTGAAATATTTGAGGGTTCGAGTTAATGAAATTAAAATGCATGATGAAAATGTAGTTGGGCCTTCCAAACCACTTCAACTTATCCATGGTATTCGATGTATCAGTGTTCAACTGTAACTAACATGGTATTCAAGATATCAATGTTTGCAGTACCCAAGTTCATTTGTAATCTGAGAAAAGACATAGTGCATGTAAATCTACACTCATATTTAGTATCTACACTCATATTTAATATCTACGAAAGAAAACCACTTGCACACCTTCTTTAATATAGTTTATGATATTCATGCCCTTTTGAAATACAACATATCACCCACCCACCCACCCCTTTTTTTTAAAATAAGATTCATGAGGTATTTGTTGGGATATGGTAGTGGTATTTATCAGAAATGCACTGTGATCTATCTGACCATGCATTTAATTCTTATAATTTTGCTGACAGGGATTTCATGGATGTGCAACAGGAAAAGCTAAACAAGCAGCTAAAACTGAAATAGAAAAATTAAAGGTATTTTAACTTTACATTTATTTGAGTCGTAGCTTTATTTCAGCTGGTTATAAGTGTTCTGCCGCTCTGAAACATTTTCCATACCGGAAATATTTCCTTTGAAGGAATCAATCTCACACTGCCTTGCTTACTACAGCACAAAATTCTTAATAGAGAAGTGCTGAAATTAGAAATAAAATATATGTCCATTTTCTATTTCACTTCCCAAAATATTAAGTAGGGTAGGTAGGCAAATTGTTCTATTTTATTTCAACATTTTATTGGAAATCATAGTTTTTGATATGGTTTACAGACCTATCAAACATTATGAAGATTAATAGTAGTGAAAATGCAAATATCAGAGAAACTCAAAGGCAAAAGAAAAATTTCCAATTTGAACTACAGCACAAAATTCTTAATAGGCAAGTGCCATAATTATGTAATGTTGTTGGAGACTTAAAAGAGTTACCAAGAAAGCTGAAGACAAATGTTCAGGAGATTGTGTTTTCTTTTTCACTGTTACAGATGAAAGATATGCCAATTGCTGACTTAGTGAAAGAAGTTGCGAAAATGTAAGTCAGTTAAGAAATGAAGGAAAATTCATTTTTGAAATGCATGTAGTTTTGAAATCAGCTGCAACTCCTTGAATGTCTCACTCACTTGACATAGACATCTGATGTAATACAATAACATCCATGAGTGAATTTAATGCATAGTTATCTATGACATACATAGCATAGTGCAGTAGGCTGTGACATCATAAGTAACATTGTGTCTAATTCACTCATGGATGCCATCATATTACATCCGACTGGTCGTGGTAGCTCAGTGGTTAGAGCGTTTGCTTCATAACCGGGAAGTCGTGAGTTCAAGCCCCGCTCGTGCCATGGCCACGTCAAACCTAAGACGTAAACATAGGTAGTGATTGTTCCTTTGTTAAATGCTCAGCATTTATAAGTGAGAGTCACAGGTCTTTCGAATATGACCTTAAAAACAGAGGTCCCGTGTCGCGGCAGGTGTTGGCATGTTAAAGAACCCTCACTGCTACAGCCCTGAGTGTTAAGCATAGGTCTAAATTTGTGGTACTTCACCTACAACTGGTGACGTCTCAATATGAGTGAAAAATTCTTGACGGGACATAAAACAAACAAACAATCAATCAGTCATATTACATCCGAGATCTATGTTGAGTGCATGAAACATTCTAGAAGTTTCATTTGGCTTTGAAATAGAACACGAGTTACAGTCCTTGAGGTGTATCTTGATGTATTAATAGTACATTGATGTCTTCTTAAAAATTTTTAATAACTAGTTTGAAACTTTATATGTATTTGACAGAATTTACATTGTACATGATGAAGTTAAAGACAAGAACTTCGAGTTGGAACTCAGCTGGGTTGGTGAAGGTACTGTAGAAAATATCTGCGATTCTAGATTCGTGTCAAATATTACTGTTGCAAGTCGGTAAACATGTACAGTAAAGCATAGTTATAGCAAACCTCCAAGACCAACTAAAAACAGTTCATTATAACCTAACTTTATTATATCTAATAAAGGTTTCACAACTTACCTCTCATATGGGGAATAATTATCACTCCACAATAAGCACGATTATTGCATTTTTACAGTAACTGGTGGAAAACATGAACTTGTTCCGCAAAATGTTTATGCAGAGGCAGAGAAATTTGCAAAGGTAAGAAGATCCTATTTAACCCACCATATACACATAATTTGAACTTACATAGGTATCTTAATTATAAGATATGTTATGCATTCATTCAAACTGTAAATACTTTTGCAGGAGGCTTTGGAAGAGTCGGATGATTCAGATGAAGAAGATCTATAAAAATACATACTGTGTAATAGAGACTTATCACATTCTAGAACTTCATAGTAAAATGTCAAAGACCCCAATCTTAAGGAGACTACGAGTGCTCATATTGTTCTACTTCATCATTAATCAAATTATTCATGTCTGTTAATAAATGTCTTTTTTTAAATTAACAAAATTGTTATGCTGTTGTTATTCATTATCATTATGGAGTTGACTTGTTCTTATTTTGAGCAATTGTGAAGGAAACCGAGTAAAATATCTGTATATTTAACACTGTTATGTAGGAGATACTCCTCTTTGTGGGGTGGGGGTTCTGCTTGGGAGGAGGAAGATCCCTTTGCAATGAAAGTGGGTTAACTGGTCTGTTGTTTATTTTTTAGATAATAGGTGGGTGCCCAATAGTGATCACCCTGCGTGTCTTTACAAATGCTTATCTGGACATTTTTAGCTTGTCAGGACAAATGTCATGCAGTGTTGGCATGACACTTTTAACTTTGATTATATCTTTTGAACCAAGGGGGATAGGACTTTAATATTTTGCATATAGATTCCTTATGGCCGGGCTTTTCATTTGGTACCAAAGGCTTCTGACTGAAAGACCTTAGACTTTGACCTACTTTTCAAAAACTTAACCTTGGTTATATTTTTTGAACCAAGGAGGGTAGGCAAGTTGCTTCCCAGCAAGCTAAAATGTCTTTGGACAACTCTTGTTTGGCCATGCAGCCGTCAATTTGAAAATTTATACATGAACTATATCAATGGATTACAGATCAGATTTGAGATTTGTTGACCTATTTTTGAAAGAGTTGTATACCTAAAACTTTGTAAATAATGCCTCAAAGTGAGACCCTTTTGTGATGCTTGCTATCACAATAATATAAAGTTACATTTCTTATTTTGGACATTCATTGGTTGGGCCTTATATTTAGGATTTGCATCTCTTATCCAATATTTGTCAGACATGAAAAGTACCTTTTAAAAGGTTTTCATGAGAGATCAAGGTCTTTCTTTTCAGTCATGGCTTACAATGATGCTGGCCCAGTGGTTCTCAAGATTTTTAAATGAACCCACCCTATTTTTTTGCGATTACCTCCCCTTTGAACGGGGCATGGCCTTTCATTTGAACAAACTTGAATCCCCTTCACTCAAGGAAGATTTGTACCAAGTTCAACTGAAATTTGCCTTGTGGTCCTGTAGAAGATTTTTAAAATTTGTCAGTATATTTTTGCAATTTCGCCATTATGTCCACTGGAAAAGGACGTTACCCTTCCCATGAACAAACTCGAGTCTCTTTCACTCCAGGATGCTTTCTGCTAAATAGATGGATGACAGGTAATCAGAAAAGTTCACTTGAGCTTTCACAGCTCAGGTGATTCAATTAACTAATCACAACTATGCTTTTCTTATTATTTTACATATTTCTATGTAAAAATTTTATCACATATAATGGAAAAACCCTGCTTCTGGGGGCCACAATTTGAAGAAAATTGAATATGTACTACCTGGGATGCTTGAAAAGACTTTTTTATCTTATGCATCCCCATGTACAACTCTGACCCATATTGTGGTTCCATCCTACCTTCATTGGCAATGATTTGAACAAAGGTAGTTTTCATGTAAATTTCAACTTCACTGGCCATGTGTTTCTTAAGATTTTGAGAACACACCCACCCACCCCACTTTTCCCTTTTCTTGATTATCTCCCCTTTAGATGGAGCAAACTCAAATACCCTTTACCTGAGAACGATTTATTTCAATCTGAAATTGGCCCCGTGCTTCTTGAAAAGATTTATCAAGGATGCCAAAACATTTTCACTAATCTTTCATTATCTCCACTTCAAAGAGAATGTAACACTTCATTTGAAAAATATTTAATCCTCTTTACCTAAGAATGCTTGGTGGCAAGTTTGGCTGAAATTGGCCTTGTTATTCTGAAGAAATAAAAAATGTTCAAAGTTTATGGTCAGATAAGCAGATACCAGGCATATGTGATAAAAAAAGCTCACTTGTGTTTTCAGCTCTAGTGAACTAATAGAAAACAAAAAAACTAAACAAACAACCAGACACGAAATTTATTCTTTTTAAAAGTAACAGAAATAAAACATGCGCACAAGACAAGATAAACTCTGTCACTCCTCAACGAGAAATATATATATATATATATATATGTACAAGCATGAACATGGACGTTTATTGCACACACAAAAATCCTAATCAAAAAAGTATACTACCCAGAAATTCATAAAATATACATATATTTGATCAATTTGTAACAAATCAAAGCAAGCACTAATAAACAGAGAACCTGTAGAATGTCTCATTTTCATGGGGTTTTAAATTTTTGAGGTTTAGGGAAAATAAGTACATTCGTGGGAACTTGATTTCCTGGGTGAACAATATTCTTGTAGTTCAGTTTCTCTTTTATGCGGGTGAATCTAATGCATTGGTACATTTCAACAGAAAAACGAAAAGTATACACCCACAACAAATAACGATTGTACAGTACATTAAACTTGTATATATGGCTTACATCGTATGAATGTTTAGAATTGGGAATTTGTAACAGGAAATGCAAATCACTGAGATGCACTTTTCAAGTTACTGGTTGGTGTCCCTCAATCCTCGTCATTCTCCTGTAATTCAAAGACATGCAGTCCATCTTTCTTTTCACTGCATCAATAGCAATTTAACATTGTTTAGCATTACCTATTTTTTAACGAAGAAAAATACATTAAAAAAGGTTCTGTTATTCTAAAATACAGACCCTATCAAAGATAATGATTCAATACATAAACTTGGAGTATGAACTGGTTCTGGACGATGCAATGTCGGTTGTTTGGTTTTTTTGGGTTTTTTTTAGTGAATCCCCCTACCTATTTTTGCTATTTCATGATTCTTTCCTTTCATTAGTGGAACTGTCTCTTCATTTATCCAAACTTGGATTCACTTTTTAAAAATGCAATTAGCTAGGATTAATTCAAAATGGTCTCATGGTTCTTGAGTAGGACAAAAACATTTTGAAAACTTCATAGCACAGATGACACACAAAAGTACTCTGATAAAAAATCTTGCTCAAGGGAACTATTAATGCATAATATATCTGTCTTGTACTGAACAATTTCACAAAATACATATTCACAAAGACTATCCACAAACAGGAGAGCAAAAATAATTCTTAGTATCATCCACACAGCTTATATACAAAACACAGGTCCTCAACTGCAAAAACATCTCTCACACTTTAATACTTATTCTATATTTAAAGGCAAATAAGCAAAATACTCATTCATATGTATTTTACATGTGTCTCTTTGACAGCAGTTGCACATAAATTGTTTTTCATTTTAAAACAAAAAGTGTGTGATAGACTATAATAACTAATCATAATAATGGGAATTAGAAATATTCATGCCCTCCCTTTCCCCAATTGAATGGGGGAGGGGGGGGGGGGGGGGGGGGGGGGGCTGGCACATCCACCCAAAATCCATTGCTAAAAGAGTAAAAATTTTGATAGTAAAAATAAAACAAAATGATCATATTAATTATCCCTGTCTACCACATAAAAATCTCTATTCCAATCAGAATTTTTATTTATAAGCTAACAAGTAATTGTGATGTTACCAACTCATTTGATTAAAGTATGTCTTTGGGTTTTTGTACATATATATGCATGGCTATACGTATAATGTGTACAAAACTTAAAATTACAAAATTAAGTACATGTATCACAAGAAAGTAGTTTAATACAAGTTGGTATTTTGATTTTTGAGGAGAATCTTGTACATTCAGCCATCATTGTCATACGATAAAGAAACAATACCATGTCTAATGTATTATGCATCTATAAGTATCTAAAAACAAAGTCAGTGTTTGTAAAACACAAAGTCCCAGTATGACCACAGTATATTTCACCTTGACCTTTCAGTTTAATGAAGTCTCAATATTATAAAGTTGAAGATCAAGTTAACATTGAGGAAAAACAAAGAGATATACAGATCAAAAACAAATATCTGATTTGGTACAAATAAAATTGTGGACCAGAACTTACAAATTACATGTTATTCATAGATTTTTTTGATACTCTGTGCTACAGCCTGAAAACTTGCACTACAAATGATAATGAATACCAGGGTCAATATTTGACTTCTGATTACTAAAGTTAACTGAATTCTTAAACCTTTTTTTATTTGTACAATCTCTTAATTACTTGGTAGTTCATTTCCAGTTAACATAATTCAACAGTACACATTTTAATGCAGCAAACTTGTCAATATGGACATTATAGGAGCTGTCAAAATAACAGGTCATAATTTATTATGTGTACATAGAGTTCCCTCAATATTTAGTTGTGAAATGGAAACAGTGTTCTCAACAAGGACTTCCTGCAGCAGTATTTTGAAATATCCTTCATTCAGGCTATTGTAAGTGCAATGGTAGAAACCCACAGTGCTGTGAAAGTCACATTTCATGACTTTTATTAACATAACGATGCTAGTCCCACAGCCTACAGATACAGACAGTGTTAATGTGCACAGAAAATATGAAGATATAAATTCTTCATGAACATAAAAGACTAATGATTTAATAGTAAAAACAGAAGATGGATGATTTACTGGTGTACACAGAGGACTGATGGTTTACTGGTGTACACAGAAGACTGATGGTTTACTGGTGTACATAGAAGACTGATGGTTTACTCATGTACACAGAAGACTGATGGTTTACTGGTGTACACAGAAGACTGATGGTTTACTGGTGTACATAGAAGACTGATGGTTTACTCATGTACACAGAAGACTGATGGTTTACTGGTGTACACAGAAGACTGATGATTTACTGGAAGTAATGGACATCATTGGTGTTCATTTCCTCACTGTCCTTATTTACTGATGAAGTGCCAGACATGGTTCCGTAAGAAGCAGCCAATCGACTAGCACCATTCTCTGATGGGCGGGTATTATCCAACAGCACTCCAGCTACAAAGGGCTGGAATTAAGATGAGAAAAATAATTGGTTGTAGCCTACCTTTGGTCAAAAAGAAGCAGTCATTGAAGACAAGCTAATGACAACTTACTTTATTTGTTGAATCTGGTGTACTGGCTCCTTGCTCTTGTTCTAT
The DNA here is from genome assembly GCA_024699665.1 of Ostrea denselamellosa. Classification (NCBI taxonomy): domain Eukaryota; kingdom Metazoa; phylum Mollusca; class Bivalvia; order Ostreida; family Ostreidae; genus Ostrea; species Ostrea denselamellosa. The sequence goes on along the minus strand of JAMZEH010000034.1, from coordinate 127,443 downwards.
AAATTGCTACAATTAAAGTGTGTCTATTAGTGGATGAGTGTTATATATGACTACTACAATAATTTCCATCAGAGGCAAATATAAATATGTGTAATATTGTAATGCAAACAACCAAAAATCCTCCAGAACATTTCCAAATATTAAATCAGAAAGAAACAGAAAATGAAAGCAACACTGTTCATAAAATCCCAACAATGTGAACCAGTAAATTTTTTTTTTTGAGATGAGGTACCACTCACAATTTACAATGGCATCTTTAGATATCTGAAACATCAAAACCATACATTGCTTAAAGCTAGTGTGTTATCATCCCCTGCTGGTGACCTTTAAAATATGTCTGCTATAAGTGTTTTCTAAATGTATTAGCCAAATTCACATCTCATGCTCACAGATACAGTCTCAGTAGGTATAGTAATACCTACTCGACTTCACAGACAAATAAAAGCCTCCAAACCCTTCCTAACCTCATGCTAGCTTTAAATACTGTTACAGTTTGAAATCTTTTGATTTGAAATCTTCCATAACTGTCATCCAGTTAGTTTTCCTACCTTCTTTTCACAATCATCCTCCGTGCTCTTGACAGTGCAGTGGACAAAAAGGACAAAAGTTAGCAATCTCTTATTCTACAGGACGCCACAACGACACAACAATGGGAAGGCAGCATAAGCACCATCAGACATTCATACAGGGGTACCAGTATATTACAGGCACAGTAACCCGAGCAGTCCTAATAGGACTAATACCCCCCAGAGCTTTTATATAAAATCCTTATTCTACGTCACTTTAACATTGATCATATGATTTTCTTTAAGGATCTAAATGTACACAGTATTTTTTAAGCAACCTTTGTACCAAAAAACAGATTTCTACTAATTTCAAATTTACAAAGTTATGACTAGGATGATTTCATATTTACTTTTTATGATGACCTTGACTTTGGTTCAGTATAATGACATACCATCTGCCTGCAAGCAGCCTTTGCACTTTATATGAGCTTCTGGTGTCTTTCCATAGCAAAGTTTGATATTTAAGGCCCTAACAATGATTTCAATTAAATTGTTTCATCAGTGACCTACACTTTGGCTAAATGACTTTGTTTCAAGGTTATGACACATCTAGCCATAAGCAATCTTCATGTCAAATATGTTCTTCTAATATCTCTTCACTACAAAATTACAAAGTTAGACCCCATACAAAAAAATTCAAACTTTTCATTACCAGTCACCTTGACTAAATGACATCAGTTCAGGCTCATAGCAAGCCTATAAGAAACTCTTAGGCAAAGTATGAGCCTCAAATATCTCTCCATTACAAAGCTATGGTCCAGAAAAGAATATCTGTAACGAAGTGGGATGGACAGAAAGACAAACAAGGTGATTCCTACATACCCCCACACTGTTTTGGGAGGGAGGGGTGTTAAAAATTTGATGACACACCAAAACATTGCTGGCCAGTAATCTAATAACCAAATACATAAATCATCAAAATAGCAGGTATCATGAGTACATTTTTCTATCTAATTGGGATGGCAGACTTAATTACTACACTCCAGTTTTGTTTAGAAAAAAATCAGACCAAATACTTTGATTTCAGGGCACATCTCTTCTGTTCCCTCCCATTTCATTTGATCCACTATATGTTTTGTGTGTGTGTTTGCTTGTTTGTTGTTTGATTTTTTTTGGGGGGGGGGGGGGTGGTTAGCTCTACTAAAAGTTGATTTTAAATGGTACTCTATTATCTAATGTAAACAATAAAAAAATTGGCGATGCAAGGCTGAACCCACATTCAAAACAAGTAAAGCACCTCCCAACATTTGATACAGCTTGTTATGACAATGCATTACAATACACATGTATAACGTTAATAACAATCAATACAAGTACCATACTGGAAATCATAAGGACATTTTAACTATGATGACCTCCAGCAATAAAGAAACTTACATCAGGAAAATCAATTGGATGATCGACATTTTGCGTAAACCTTTCATCTGACTCCCTGCATTCATTTTTCTGTAGAGTCAAGATTTATATATGCTTACTGAAGATGGCTACAAATATTCTTCAAAGCTGCGACCAATAATCTTCTCTTATTCTTTATTTTCACTTATTTTTTTCCCTTTTTTAAAGCAATACATGTAATAACGAGAAATAATTTCATACGTTGATTCAAACATGTTAATGATTATACATCCTCAAAGAAGTGAAATGGAGTTTAATGGTTTTATTATATTTTTCTGTATAACGGTTTCCATCATACAAGTTTAATATCTAGCCTATGATAATGATATAGTGTATGGTCAAACCCTTGAAAATAATTCCTATTTATTCTGGGGTCAGCAAATCAAAGATTAAACATATTGTAATCTAAGCTGAGAATACATCAGTCATGACTGACTGAAGATCTTTTTTGAAATTGGATCAGTAGACCAAAGGTCAATGTTACAATGTTCTGGGAAAATACCATAGTGCTTGAGGTATTTCTGCCATTGATACAATTCTTGGGCATAAATATTATGTTAATAGAATTACCATATTTCTAACTATCTAGTCTTTATCAATTCTCTAATCAGTGGGTGCTTTAATCGAAGGATTGATGACAGTTCATTTAAATTATTCTGTAAATCTGCCACCCAAAGTAAATGCTGCAAAGCACGTCTTAGGATATAAATAGCCTGATGACTAGAAACCAAGTTCCATATACCATGCTTAATTCAAACCAATGTTTTAAAATTCAAAACAACATTCATACTTCTTTAAAAAATAATTTGGACTTAATAAAATAAAACAGACAAAAAGGTTATGGGCATGCAAATTTCACGTCTTTCGATATAAATACAGTCAAACCTGCCTAATCTGACATGCACTGGGAGACAAAATATTTGCAGATAATTACAGTGAAGCCCGTGCAATCCGACATTCACTCGGATAAATGTTTTGTCAAAATACACAGTGTATTGGAATAAACAGTGTAAAAACAATGAAAATATGAAATTGAGAATATAAATAAGGGTTGGAATGCCCAGTAAAATGGATTGCACAGGTGTTGGATTAGAGAGTTTTCACTGTATCAATTTTACATTGTAGTAAACCTTTGCTCAATTCATGCATTTGATTTAATTCTTTAATATTTTTTTCTTGCAATGCATTAATAGAATATGTATTAACAAGTAAAGAGTCATTTTAAAATGCCTGTCAATATCAGAGTTACTTGTTCTTACTCTATATTGTTTGGTGGCGGAAGCCAGATTCCTGAACCAGCCAAAGCAGACTCGTCCCACAAACGCCACAATGGAGACAAAGAGAGCCACAGAAGAGAAGACAAACACTGGATTTACAGCCTCTGTAAAGGAAGTAACACTGTCACAGTAATGTTTACAGCCTCTGTAAAGGAAGTAACACTGTCACAGTAATGTTTACAGTCTCTGTAAAGGAAGTAACACTGTCACAGTAATGTTTACAGCCTCTGTAAAGAGAAAGACACAGTAATGTTTACAGCCCTGTCAAAATAAATGTGTATATACCTCAACTGTAAATTTGGTCTCATTAAAAGGAAACAGTGTGTGTTTTTTAAAAAAAGCCTAGGATCTAGTCACTTTGATTTGTAAAATGAAAGTTAATGACAAGTTAACTGCTAGTTAATTTAACTAACTTTGTGCAACTTGATCCAGTTAAGTGGTTTACTGAACTTGGCAGTGTAATTTAAGTGACAGGTGATTTCTTGACACCAATAAATATACATTATGTACATGCATACTGTATACACAAGATTAGACACTGAGTACACAAGTTATCTCTGGTGGGGATTCAAAACACTACTTTCAAAAAACATACCATCAAAACCAACTCCCATAACTTCACTATTGGTATAAAATATTAAAGTCTGAATGAAAAAATCAAAATTCACTGAAATCCTGAGAATAAACAAAATGCAACAAAATACACTACAGGAGCACATTTACAACTTGTGTGTGTGTGTGTGTGTGTGTGTGTGTGTGTGTGTGTGTGTGTGTGTGTGTGTGTGTGTGTGTGTGTGTGTGTGTGTGTATATAACAAGAGGCCCATGGGCCACAATACATACCTGAATCACCTTGCTGAGATACACAGAAGAGACATATATGTTTGTAACACTCATAGTGGCTCCACATTTAGCAAGTTCTCTCATACCACCCCTCATGATGCTAATATGTTTCTGGATTTTGATGTTAATTACTTCAACAAATTATCTTGTTGCTACATGCATTGGACATATTCCTGAGGTAACATCTTTGAATCTGGTCCTTGGGCCAAAATTAATTTAAAACCTTCCCCAATATTAACACAACCTACAGATTCTTAAACACACTTATGTTTTTCCAAATTGTAAATTCTGTTATTGACAAGCAAATCAATATTTTTTGTATACCTTTGTTGATCCTAATTGACATTTTTATGGCTGCTTAATGACACATCCTCTGTTCCCATAAGAAGACATATCAATAAAAGAGATTAGATGATCCTAGGTATTACATATTCTCATACAGCAAAGTAAAGCTTGCTGAGGAAGGTACACTACATCATCATAATGGCCAACTTCCTTTCAAAATATGAATCAAAATATATCAGCAATATTTTGTATTTTCTTTTTTTATTATTATTATTATTATACTATTTTTATATAGCGCCTTATCTAATTATATAATTACTCTAAAGCGCTTAACATGTAAAACAAGGGCAATATAAAAACGAACATTATATAAATTGAAAGGTCACAAAAATAATGTCTAAAGTCGAAATGGGAGGTATTAGTAATATTTTTTTTTTTTTTTTTTGTATTTTGTATTTTGTATTTTCTTTTTCAATATGATTGCTTGACTGGGTAAGTCAGTTGGTCAACATGTCAACTGCATGTCAACTGCTGATCTTCAAAACATGGGTTTGAATCCAGCTACATTTTTGAATATTTTCATATTTTTTCCACTTTAAATGCATGTTTTGAATAATCAAAATAAATCTGAAAGTTTCCAGTTTCAAAATATTGCTGTGCATATACTCCACTTTTCATCCATATAAAATTTCTGTGGTGCGATTGCACCCTCTGTTGAGAGAATAGGTGTGATGAATCAACAAATCCAAATGAAGGCAATATGACAGATGCCTCTTCACACTGCATCAAAGACGATTCTGATTCACAGTGTATAAAATCTGATATAGGAAAAAAAGCTAACAGACAGACAGACGGACCGATGGACAGTCAGAAATGCCATATACCATTACACAACAAGAGCAAGATCAACATATGCTCATTATATAAAATAAGTTATGCAATTACTCAAAAAGCTTATTCTGAAACATTAATAAAAATTATTAAAGAAATATAAAACAACTTTCATGGGTTTGTTGTAAAAGTAACAAATGTACAAAATAAATTTTTAAATGGAACAAACAATAAAAGAAGGCTGCCAAGCTGGCACATATATGACTGGACTGCAAAACAAAATAAGTGAAATGCAAGCAACACATTTATGCAAAATTGTCCCTTTTAGTAAAATATTGAAAAGGCTTTTAAAATTTTTTCAGAAACAATAAGGAACTTTTTCATTGTAGGTCAAGGTTCAAGAACTATGTAATACACATGTACATACATGTACATACAAAATGTATGTGACAAATTGGATTTCATTACTAGTATTATTATTATTATTGTTTGTTTTGTTTTTGTTTTGAGAAAACAAACAAATATATCAATCACAGCTTTAATACACAAATTCCAAGATTCATTCAAATTATCCCCCCTAGAGAACTTTCATGCTAACCAAGGGATCAAAAGAACTTGTTTACTTGATGGGGCATTTAAATACCCATCACAACAAGTGTATATGTAACCCTGTTCCATCCAAAGTACAACTAAATGCACCTTCAGCACAGAAGAGCTCTTATCTCAAGAACACGAAACTCTTTCTTCAATATCCAATAGCCATGGTCAAAGGTCAGGAGCATTCAGTAAGCCTGTCTTTTGACTAATTTCAAAATCAATAAAATGACAAACGAAATGTGATTGTTTGCAAACCAGTCATAATCAAAGCTATTCAATTTGAGTAAGTGCATTTGAGTTGCTTCGTAGACACTCCCTCCTCTAATTTTTCTAATTCTCATGGTCCCATATAACATACTACCATACCCAGTACCACAGATAGGATGAACAAGCCTGCCATTCGAAGTAAGAAATATAAATTGTGTCATAGTTACATAAAACCTATGACATCTACCATAAAGTATTGTGTATTATATTGTAAGAGACATATATAACAAAGATTAGCAACTTTCATCAAGTATTTTTGGTCAGTGAAACAGGTTTAAATCAAGTGCACTATCTGTGACACTGAATTTTTACAGTTAAATAAAAGCAGTCTTAATAATAAAAAATGCCCAGTTCAAACCTCACATTATCACCAAAACACTTTAATAGATCAATTTTCATAAGATAAAGTAAAAGCATTGTTTCAAAGGGTGACACATGACCCGAAGATGTTTAAATCAGTGAGATTTCTGTACAATTTGCCTATTCTCTGGCTTTTGGTCTCTAGCCAATCAAATCATTTCAAAACTGGTTAAGTATGATTCAATTTGTAATAGGAATGAAAATAAATTTAACATCTTTTCATCAAACTAATAAATTCAAATTAAGAATATATAGGTGGGCCCCATCACATATTTTAAACAACAAACATGTTATGTCTCAGATAGTGTGCACTTGTGTTTTGTGCACATCTCAAATGTTGGAAAAAATCCTGAAAAGTGTATCAGTCCTATTGATTGTGTACATCCAAAAATGAGATGTGAAATGGAGTGTACAAATTTCTTAAATCAATGTATATATTCTTAGTAGATAAACATTTTTCCTTATATTTCCTCACGATAAATTGCAAAAATTACTAGAACTGACAATACATTTAATCAGTGTTATGCAATTAGTGCACATGTGTACATATGTTGATTTTCATATTTCATTTATGTTTCTATTTCAAATATTGAAATAATTACATGCAGTTACACATTTAGAGGCTCTGTACTCTAGCAAATATCTGTGTGTTTGTTTTGATACTTGGAATCCTGCAACATATTTATTTGTGCTTTTTTAAAAAGAAGAGTACACATTAATCAACATTTTGTACTTATTTTCATACACTGTTTAACAAATATGGCAGATGATGCAATAAACAAGTAAAAATATTCATATTAAATCTATTTTGAAAAATATATGTTGGTTTGTATATAAATGCCAAACCTGAATCTAGAACACAGCTGCATGACTGAGCCTCTGAGGCTATTACATAAATGACCCCTCCCCCTTTTCAGGGTTAGAAATACAAATAATACACAATACATTTTGGTATTGACAATACCATCAGTATACTGCAAACGAAAACTTGTGAAAAAGAAAGTGATGTCATTATTTTCAATGATCTGAAATCACAATCCATTGCAGAACTTACCTGCAAATAATTCTGAAACAAGTGCATCAAAACTGCTGTAACTTAACATTTCATACAAAATTTTTTTTTCACAGACAATAATAGTGCATACATGTACATACATTGATCATGGACAAATAACTTATATGCATGTTGTCAAAATGAGAAATGACTTTATAACATCCAGATTTCTTGTTGATGGATATAAACATTAAACATTCTGTGATGTTAAATTACCTGATCTAAGGGCTGTGAAGAAGACAATATTGAACTGCAGAAGTATAGTAGCAATGATGACAAAATTGATGGCAGATGAATGAATCTTCTTGTTGATCTTTGATGGTTTGTAGGCAAAGTAGATATTGTATCGATCAACAGCATGTTTCAGAATCATGTACACCCATCCTGCAGATACAATCTCATGTTCAGCAAACTTTCAAACTCCTAAATCAAAATTCACTTCAACTGGAGTAATCCAAAATGAGGAACATTTACTCAAAGATTTGCAAAACTACTCAGGAACTGTCCTAACAGGACTAGTATCTCCACAAAGCATGGGACTGGAAGGACAGAGAGATACATACACATATACATGGTGATTCCTATATATCCATCATTTTGTTTGCAGTGGGGGGGGGGGGGGGGGGGGGCAATTATATGTACATTTCTTCTTCATCATTTTGTTTGCAGTGGGGGGGGGGGGGGCAATTATATGTACATTTCTTCTTCATCTAAATTACATTTTTTTTCAATGCAATTAATGAAATATAGATTAGACAACTGATCTACGGAGTGCATGGCTTACCAAATGGAATCACTAGTGGACACAGCAGACTGTATGACATGATGACAGCAAACACACACAACATCCAGGCATACTGACAGCCATACTGGAACTCCCACACAACCGACTGCCAAAAACATCAATATAGATTACCTACATATACACCTGTGTATATCACTGAATAAAATTTCTGATCTAGACTGGTACTTCTTTGGCTCTTAATGTATGTTGAATGGTGAATCCTCTGAATTAGTTTTAATGAAGATCAATACCATCTGAATCCACTTTGACAATACCAGTAAATCACCTGGAACACCAAGTGGAGTACCAAGCCAGAGGATTCACTGATTGTCCCAAACATTGAAGAATTTTACAAATTTCAGCCCCCTACCTTTCTGACAGCTGTTTTCTCTGCTGAGGAATGAGCCAACGACAGTTTTAGGGCATACAAGAACAGTTCAGAAAATCGAATCAATTCTAGAGCTGTACCAATAAAAGCAGCAGTGATCACATAATTCACGAAGAAAGCGCCATGTCCTGCCACAAATATACACCTGTAATAACAATTAAATGTACATTTCAATAGCGTAAAACAAATCTGTAATCATATTTAAAGGAAATGGTTTTTTCATTTTATATGTACATACAGTAAAACACAGTTACAGCAAACCTCCAGGACCAGCAAAAACAGTTCTTTATACATTAAAACACAGTTATTACAAACCTCCAGGGCCAGTATAAAACAGTTCATTATAACCAAACTTCATTATACAGTAAAAAAAAAACCAGATATAGCAAACCTCCAGGACCAGTGAAAAACAGTTGGTTTTAACCAAACTTCATTATCATCAATATAAGTTCGTTATTTTCCTCTCACAGGACAATAAATATAACTTCACAATAAGCATGTTTTACTCTACAGGTGACACTCGATAACTCGAAGTACAATGGACCGTGATAAAACTTCGAGAGATTGAGAGTTTGAGAGATTGAGAGTTCGAGTGATCGAAAGTTGACGGAAATCCGGAAATTTAAGGTCCGACATTATGGTTCAGATTTTATAGCAACCGAAGTGCATATTTACAAATCCTGGCATTCTTTTGACGTGTTGTCCTTCGTATTTTTAGGTATATGTATATTGACTTGAATTTTCAACACAAAAATTTATCAAAAAAAGATATTTCATGTTACAAGTTTATGTATTTGTTTGTTTTTTTCTCCATGTACATTTACAAAACAAATGCTTTGTCCATAACGAAGTTTCAGTTACTAACTACAAGGAGCACAATCTACTACACAAATGTTACAATATGCAGTCACTTTATACAAAGAATGGATTCTAACAAATAACAGTGATCCTTGGCATGTCTCTAAATCATATTCTCAAAATTATCATCTCATTGTTAATTCCAAACTAGTCTTTAAGTTGGACATAGTCGAATTGTAATGAAAACAAAGCACTTGTTGGAGGATTAAATTGACTGATGAATAGTTAACTATCCACCCCACAAGGAAACACTGTCTTTGTGTCCCCTTTACAAACACTTAATTAACATGGCTGAGCTAGCCCCAGACATGAACTATTATCCAGGTAAGGTCCAAGGGGAAATAATTCTATGCTTGAGTGATGATGGGTATATGTTACCACCATTTCAAGAGATTGAGAGTGAAAAACATTTAAAAATGTTTAATTTTAAAAGAAATTGAGAGTGAAAAACAATGAAACATGTGTTATGGGACCCAAATTTCACTTTGAGATATCAAGATCGAGAACTTTAAGAGATCAAATGTTCAAGAAATCTACAGTAAATTTGCTTAGTTATACTGAGAAAAAAATCAAGACTGTGAGATCGAAGTTCAAGCCATCGAGTCACCTGTATTCGGAACTTCACCGAATTTTTTTTCAAGGTCAATGTGTTTTTAAACCCCTCTGTACTTACTTCCATCTGAAGGATGTAGTTCTATCAAGGACGAACCACTGAAACAACGCTTTGGCACTGCAACACAAGTTAAATCATTTATCATGTGATCACTGCAACACAAGTTTAATTATTAATCTTAATATATCAAAAAATTTCTCTTGCTTCCACTGTAATATGAAGAGCAATTAAATATAGCATATCAAGAGTTTAAAATAATAATGCATACACATCCAGTTCTTTATCTAAATGTACCCATATTGTTTCATTATTTCAGTAATACATACATAAAAATATAAACAAAATACTTTAATAGTAAAACCCATTTTTAAATTCATCTGCAACTAAATTAAATTTCAGTATGATGTAAACAAATGACAACAATACACATTAACTTTAATTTACCTCGTTAATCCTAACGAGGGCAGAATCAGCACCATCAAGATCAGGAAAATAAATGTTTTGATCATTATAGCATAGTGTTCAGCGGTCCTAAAAATAGAGACATCTCAAGATACATATATGTGTTTCAAATTGATTATCATCCAACAAATGGCCATACCTTTGAAGTATTATGTGAAAGCTCTGTCAATATTCAGTAGCATGTTCTACAGCCTACTCTGGATATTTTGAAATTTAGGGGGACTGACCTGGATTGTTCATTATATCCAAAGTTCAATATAACCGATGTTGAACTATAGAAATGTTACTGGGGATTTATTTTACTTCAATATAACAGATATTTCAAAGTAAGTGACTTCAATATAAGTGAAGAAGACTGTATATCTGTTGATTTGGGGGGGGGGGGGGGGGGACGTTTAAAGATTTTGATTTGTTTAAGAACAACACATTATTACCTTGTCCAGTGGCCTATGAATGTTGAGTCAGAGTAATACACAACATTGGGCAGTAAAGCAGAGAAAGTCCACAATAACAGGGTGGGTAAAAACTGGACTAGCAACGGACTCTGAAATCCAAACACAAATTAATTTTAGGACCAACATCGGAGTCTGAAATCCAAATGCGTAAACAGAATATTTTGACAGAATCTTGTCCACGAATATTGAACATAAATGTGTAATTTGCATACAGCTCATTCATTGTGCAACAGGGTAATGTGAAAATTAATTATTATTCATTATTAATGTAAAAAAAAAAAAAAAATTAGTGATAAATGAGCTTTAATACATTAATATGTTGGCATGGTTTGGGGTACTGCTAAAAGCTGCAAAATATGTGCAAAGATTTGCATATTTGTTCGGTACGTGGTACATGTTACAATGTAGCAGTTAACGTATGGTTTCATTGTAGATATATATGTACATAGCCAAGTGAATTAAACAAGTCATCAATCCATCTTATTACTCAGTAAGAAAAGCATATAATTAACAGAGAAGAGTTAAATAAAAAAAAAAATAGCGCTATGTACACATTTCATTGATTTGTATTAAGTATGCAATTCATTAAATTTTTATCTAAAAGTAATTCAACTAATCTGTAATTATCTTAAATCATGAAAAGCATGCACATCCATATACCATAAAATTATATTAGGCAAGAAAAAGCTCAACAAGGATTAAGCTGATTTTACTTTAAAACAGAATAAAGCTTACTAAATTCTCTATCTGAAATAAATAAATGAATACAAAACTCATATTTAACAACATGAAAACTTTAAATATATGCAGTTCATGCAGCAAACAATCTTCACCAAAACTTTCTCGGCAATCTGTCCATTTGGACAGCAAACTGACCATTTTTACAACAATCTGACCATTTTTACAATAATTTGACCATTAGGACAGCACACTGACGATTTTTACAACAATCTGACCACTAGGACAGAAACTGACCATTTTCAAATAAAAATACAAAGTCAAATACTGCAAACCCTATCAATTCACAACAATGCTAGAAATTTACAAATCTACTGAACCACAGTTCAGTCCTTGGCCTGTGCCCCAGCAGGTTTCAATGAAGACCATGATGAAGAGTTTACACTTCATTTATACAGGTATCAATTTGTCCATAAACAAAATGTACATTGTTGATATGTGTTCAGAGTACTCTGGTATTTTCAGTATTTAGCAGATAGATGTGTACCTGTATATGGAATTCTCCTAAATTTACAAAACCCTGTACTTACACTTTTCAGTTTGACATGTGGTATTTAAACCACATTCCTTCTTGCATTTCAAAAGATATATGTGTGTGTCTGTATGTCTGTCTGTATGTATGTATGTGTTTTCTATGTGAACATTCCTTTACAGTTTGGAGGTATTTTGTTGTATATGTAAGGCTTTTGAGGTACATATATTTAAATGCACATTTACAGAGTATATTGGTTTGAGGTACTAACAAGTTCCTGTCTGGATTCAATGCACCGTATCATTTTAAAATACGTAACGCTTTCCCCGTTAGCCTGTCTTTTATTTTTTTCTATATACAAACACGTGCCATAAGTATTCGGTCAACATGGCGACTTGTTTACGTCTGAAAATGAAAGTACATACTTTGAGTCTCCTGTTTTTTGTATATATGCATCATCGATGATGAAGTGTTCTAAAATTAGATTTTTAGTCATATGATGTATCACATGATAATTATGATAGTTATCGTCTGTAGTTAGCGCAAGTTGTGAGAATTACGAATTTGAAAATATGAGTAGAAAAGGGCAAGAGCTTGGGATGGAGTCGAAAAATATCATTATAGATTTGATACAGAGTGATCTTTCCCGTCACAAGGTCAGTGAGATGTTGAAAATTCCAAAATCAACAGTTATTGATGTAGCATGAAAGTTTTTTGTCACAGGATCAGTGGAAAACAAACCAAGAAGTGGGCGACCAGCGAAAATGAAAGACAGGAATTATTGTGGTTTAGAAAGGCTTTTGAAAACGCATCGTCGGGAGTCTTTGAGTGATATTACATCAAAATTTAACGAAAGAGACTTGCATGGTGCAGAGAGAAAAGGCGGTGGACAGTTCAGAATAACTGGAATAAAGTTATATTCTCTGACAAGAGCAAGATCATGATTGGATATGACCAGCGGGTTCATATTTGGCGCAAGAGAAACGAAGGTTGGAGACCCGATCTTGTTCAACCCCGGACATCGCAACCCAGGTATGAAGTAATGATATGGGGGTGTATCTCTTGGAATGGTGTTGGGACAATTACACCGGTAAACGGTAACATTAATGCAGAAAAATATCAGGACATTCTGGAAGAGAACCTGTGGCCAGTGATTGCTCAACATTTTCCTAGGGGTGGATATTTCTTCCAGGACGACAATGCACCCATTCACCGAGCAAGGTCTACTCAAGAATACATTGCCCGGAATGGAATAAACTGCTTAAGTTGGCCTGCCCAGTTGCCAGATATTAACATTATTGAAAACCTTTGGCTACTGATAAAAAGAAAGCTTCAGACACGCATTTTCTTTATTAAATCTAAAGACGATCTCGTGTACGTATTTCTCTCTGATGTTCTCCCTGGAAATCCCCTAGCCCATTGTTTGTGTAGAATGTTTTGTCTGTCATACAAGTCAAGTGGTGTGAAACATGGTAATGGGCATACTGAATTTGCAAAAAAAAATTGATACATACAAATGACCATATCTTGAAAACACCCCTACATAAATTTGCCAAACATCTGTCATTTACCTTCACTTTTACCACATTTCAAACAATCATAATGTAGAAAAATCCCTAGAAGGAGGCTACTGGGCCATAGTCTAGAGGTTCTGAGATATACAATACTGGTATGTATATACTTACACGCACTGGTATGTATATACTTACACGCACTGGTACTTAGGTACTTACACGCACTGGTACGTTTATACATGCATGCACTGGTACATATATACTTACACGCACTGGTACGTATATACTTACACGCACTGGTACATATATACTTACATGCACTGGTACATATATACTTACATGCACTGGTACATATATACTTACATGCACTGGTACATATATACTTACACGCACTGGTACGTATATACTTGCATGCACTGGTACATATATACTTACATGCACTGGTACATATATACTTACACGCACTGGTACGTATATATTTACACGCACTGGTACATATATACTTACATGCACTGGTATGTATATACTTACACACACTGGTACGTATATACTTAGCTTATATGCACTGGTACTTACGTACTTACATGCACTGGTACTTAGGTACTTACATGCACTGGTACTTAGGTACTTACATGCTCTTGTATAGGTTTGAGGTACTCCAGTTCATTGAGACTGTTGATGATAATTAGAGGAGTAGTGAAGAAGAAGAGGATAACTACAAGGACGACATTAACGATGATAGCCGTAGCCCACCATTTCCAGGTAGACTTTGACAGGTTCTCCCTATAACAAAAATCAGTCAAATATCATTCCCATAAAGGCTCTTTTGGTGGTTTTATGTGGTTATCACGTGTAAATAAAGGTTCTTTTGGTGGTTTTATGTGGTTATCACGTGTTAATAAAGGTTCTTTCTTTACAAATCATTTCAAAAAAGTTTATTTTAAAATCACTAATAAACCAAATTTGAAATTAAAATACAACAATTTGTCTTTTATAAGTGGAGATTACCAGTAGATATTTTCTGGGGCAGGAGCATAATGCACAGACCACCCCCACACTGCTAACTTCTGGTTTAGGGAGGAATTCTGGGGATTACTGGTGCCCTTACACGACTCCTCAAAGTCATTCCTCACTCTAAAATAAAATACCATGTATAACGCATCATCAGGAGAATGTGTCAGAGTATGTCTAAAAACTTCTTACATCACAAAACAGAGGTTGGCCATTTTATAAATTTGTAACGTTGTATATAAAGTCTTTTACCTAAAATAATGCTTATATATTAATCTCCCATACAATGTTACCGATTATAATATCCCCCTACACAGACTACCAAACACTGGCATAATTTGCCTTGTAAAGGTGAATACTGAATATTTAAGAAATTTACTGAATGTATACAAAAAGATGATGAAGAACAAATAACAGTTAAGGTATCAAAGTGAAACCACACGAAGTTTATCATGTTGTAATACAAAGACCTTACCTTGCGGCCATGAGGTCGCTGTGGAACGTAACGAAGGCTATCCCGGCCGGATCCTGGTAAGCACTCACTTTTTCCTGCTCACACTTCTCTTTGTATTTTGTGGCGGCTGACTCATAATGCTCAATGGCATCCACCTAAAACAGAGTCCTGGGTTTAATAAAGGCATCCATTTTCATTTGTTTGTAAGCAGTAACACAAATCGAGATAATTTCTGTTATTTGTTTCACATTAAGTTTATATAGCAAATTAATAAAGTCTGCTACATGTCAATTCTATAGTGTTTGGTTTGATTTTCTGTAAATGTGAACTCTATATGTAGTCTACATTTATTCTCAAGCTTAGAAATCTGATTGACAAACATCCCTGACCTCTTTGCAACCACAGGCAGAACAGCAGCAACAACACTGACCACACATGACTGGTGTCATGGTTGGACGAATTCCCGTTTTCTCATACTCAATCTTAGAATTCAGCAACGCCTCCTCTGCCACCCTCCTGAAAATCATAGCATATCCAGTCATGCATAAACATAAATATAGACAACACATGAAATCTATTACACAATGTATTTGTTGCACATTACACATGAACATTATTTTCTGTTACAAAGTTAAACTTACCTATTGTTGTCCAGTTTGACTAGTTCTGAAATGTTATATGCAAATTGCACATCTACCACACAGGCCTCTGGATAAGCTTCCCTGAAAGGGCAACATACGTATGTATTCATTCATCACCCAATAGGCCTCACTGGTATTGACACATACTGTATCTCAAGTAATTTTGGTATCAAATATTTAGCAGATTTTTCTCAAAAAGGTAGGTTGAAATTTTGGAGCTTTTTTTCTTTCCTTTTTTGGTGCAGTTTCATTTAACAAGTGTACAATTCATATTCAGTTTTGGTCCTTCTATTATTATCTTCGACTATCAAAAAATCTACATTCCCAGTGCACCAAATTTCCCAACATTCAGTATATCTATCACGCAGAAGCTCAGAATCGCCTTTAATACTTACTCAAAGTGCTGTGAGATCTGGTTTTTGAAGCACTGGTTGTGGGGAATCCCCGAGATCATCAGGGTTCGTGAAACCTGCTCATCCTCCTGGAATTCTAAGTTGATGTGGAAATGTCGCATTAGGCCCACAAGCAGGATGAGGAAGGCCACAGCCAAAACAGCATGTACCCACAGCAACGGAGAACTGTCAAAAGTGGACCCTTGATGAAATACCAGTCCTTTTCATGATTTCATTATGTAAGTATGCACCGTAAATCAATTAAGTTTGCGAGTGAGTGTGTGTATGTATATCTCACTCTCTCCTTATATATATATGTGTGTGCGTGTGTGTGTGTGTGTGTGTGTGTGTGTGTGTGTGTGTGTGTGTGTGTGTGTGAAATGAACTCGTGATAAAAAAAACCTTGAACTTGTAGAGCCAAATATGTCTGATAGCAGAACTAAAGTCTCTAGAAGAGCATGTGATTTGCAGCACCTAAACTGAACCGCTGAAATTCTGCAGATGCTTTGTACTCCAATAAATAACAATAGTTCCTCAAGGCAAGGCATATCCCCTCGCAATGAGTGTCTACAAGCCTTTTCCATGAAGCCCTGTAGTGACCTTGACCTTTGGATTCCAAACTCTACAGGTTTTTTCCTCTCGTGATAACAAAGCTACCTGTGAAGATCAAGCAAACAAAAGATGCAGCCTATATATATGTCTATGAGCTTTTTCTATGAAGTTCAATAATGACCTTGACCGTTGGATCCCTAAATCAATAGGTGTGAAGTATCAAATCAATCAAGCAAACTGTAAATGTGTTATACACACACATCCACACATATCCCACCACACACGAACAGTCCCGTTACTATATCCCCTCTTGCAATGAATAATAGCGAGGGGATAAAAAGAGAACTTTCTTACTGAAGCTATATACATACTCTGGATCTAAATTCCCAATGGTTGTATGTCCAAAGTCTGTTTTATTTCCAACTACAACAAAACAAGAGAAATTACTTTTCAGGTCTCAGAAACTGAAACAATATTTATAAAGCTGGATGTCAGTGTTAATTGAGGGATGGACACACGACTAAGAAGTGGCTCATGATATCTGAGCCCAGTTACTCACTGTTGTTTCCAGAAAAATTGACGGGGATGATTATGATGACTGTGAGAACCATGACGATGGTGGTGTAGATAATGAGGTACCGCTGGAAGGACAAATACTGGATGGCATCCTGTCCACTCTTCTGTAAGATGTCCTTATCTCTGTTAAGCACACCATGTAACATCAAGTTCAACCAGAATTGCCCTAGCTAGACTGATATATCAAGCATAACAGAAATGGGACAGAGATCACTGACATAGTGGATTGTGAAAGATGTGTTAAAGTTTCTTTGACAGTTATTTATTGTGAATCCAAGTGAATGGAGAAACACCTTGTTATCCAGACACCATTTTCCTGTCTCAGAGTCCAGTTTGCCAGACATGTGTAAAGTATAACGACTTTAGGTGAAAAGGGAAATTACTTAAGGCCCAGAATCCAACTGACAATCTCATTCTAACCCACCCATCTGAACCTTTCATTCCTAAGTTGATAAAGGTCATCCTCATCCTGTTTGTACCAAAAATTTGGTGATGTCCAGTGAAAAAGGAAGTAACTCAAAGCCCTGAAACCATTTCCCTGTTTGGTTTGCTTGAAACCTTTGGATCTCAAAATCCATAGATATCATGCCCATTTCAAGACGAGTACTTTAACTCCAAGTAAAATGAATCCAACCTAGGACAAATTGATTCAAACTTCCTAGTTTTATTAACAAGTGGACGGGACAGGGATATATTACTGAAATACAAGTATAGCACTCTTCAAGAAATTTTTGTTAAACTTTATTAATAATATTCACTTTGTATGAGAGCTGTCATGGGCTCAGCATATGTGTGTTATGGGTACTTGTATACAGTTTGTGTAACTTCATTATCACATTCTACTCCTTAGATTTTCCAGATCACTTACTTTACTCTGAAAAATGCTGGAATCCAAGAGCACACGCCCTGAAATTAAAATAAAACAATTTCTGCTTTTTGTCATATTAGATAAACCACATGTTCTTTATCATCTTTTTGTATTATAATGGTGTTCTTTTGACATCTTATCCAATATGTCCTCTGACAGGCAAAGTGTTACAAGTTATCGATTTACAACAGATGGTATGTCTAATTCAACCTGACAACAAGCTATCAGATTTAAAGTCAGTAAATGAACAATGCAGGAACTTATCAATACATAATCAGTTGAATGATACTAGGGCTAATTGATATGTTGTGAGCCGGTTTGAATTTTGGTGAACAAACTGCATTATTTTTCAACATAATCCCTTTCCGTATCTATACACATTTGCCAGCAATGTTTAAGGGCCTCAATGCCACTTCTGTCCTTTTCTTGCCATTCAGAAAGTCCTCCACTGCATGTATGACATCATCTGACTGAAAGTGGGTTATGGAAATGGCCATTTTCAGTTTTGGAAATAGATGAAAGTGTGATGGAGGAAGATCAGGTGAATAAGGCAGATGCTCAATCAATTTAAAGCAACAATCATTAGTGGCAGCCATGACAATGACAGACTTGTGAACAGGGGCAATGTCCTGGTGGAACAACACACCTTTACGGAAATTTCTGCGGCGCTTGAGTTTAATATTTTCCAGTACTGCCTCAGAAGTGATGCACAGTATGTGCCATTGATTGTTTGTCCCTTTTGGAGATAATCTACCATCAGAAAACCAAGGCCATAACCTTTCCAGGTGATGGAACAGTCTTTGCTTTTTTTTTGGCAAGGGTGCTTCCATTGTTAAGCTGTTGTTTGGCCTCTGGGGTGAAATGATGGACCCACGTTTCATCCATAATAACAAGTCTCTGAAGAAAGTTTGCAGGATCTCTAAAAGGTTTAGATTATCATGTGACAAAGTGTGCCTGGTGTGCTTCTGATCAACTGTCAGACATCTTGGTACTCAATGGGCTGAAAGCTTTCTCACTGTAAGATCCTCTGTCTGAATGAAATGTACTCTTTCCTGTGATATGCCAACTGTACAAGCTATATATCTTTCTGTAACTCGCCTATCATTCATAACAATATCATTGGGTTTATTGACCATTTCTGGGGTGGCAACAATGACAGGCCTTCCAGGATGGGGTCATCCTCAAGCCTCTGCCTGATGTGTTTAAATTCCTCCACCCAACCTTTTACTATAGCATATGAAGGGACATCTTTCCCTAGTTTTGCTAACATATCAGTATGGATATCCTTACGTGCTAAACATCTCTTATGCAAATATGGATCACTGCTCTTTCACAGATTTGCCCATTTGGCAAAAGTCACTTGCCTATTTTACTTTAGAGTGCTACCTTGTCGATATAAACTGATATAAAATCACACCAGTCTTTGGGTAAGCGGCCTTAAATAGCCAGGAAATAAAATGGCTAATAAAGGACATCGATGCTAACCTCCTTCGATACAAAACTCAAAACATATTAATCAGCCATAATAATCAACCTCATGCAAATTTACATTTAATAACTGACTTATAAGATTACATTTAATAACTGACTTATAAGATTACATTTAATAACTGACTTATAAAATTACATTTAATAACTGACTTATAAGATTACATTTAATAACTGACTTATAAGATTACATTTAAAAACTGACTTATAAGATTACTTGAAAACAAACTTGGTATTTTTTCAATGTTTATTGTGTTGTATGCCATATTTTTTGAAAACAAGTGGTCTATTGAAATGTACTAATCTTACTACACTAGTACAGAGTGTCAATTGGTGGCATCAAAGGTTGTATCAGAACAATCATTGAACCTAAGTTTACTAAGTTTTATATTTGTCTATTTTGTTCTTTTCTATTTGTCTATTATTCATTCCGATGAGAGCAAAATGGGCACAAATAAAACAGGAATGAAAATTTCCATTTACAGTAATTTGTATACACATGTATGTTGCTCAACTGTTAAAATTTCATATGACCTGCTCCTAATGGATGGTCATGTTATACTGTAATATATAACTACTTACACTGTCGTGCTTGTGGAGATGCGAGTCCAGGGACTCAACAGACCCCTGCATTTTGTCTCTGTTGTCATCATGATCACCATAAAACAATGATGTCCACCTATAAAAAGAACTTCAGTGTCATCATAGCTACAAACTCATCATAGCTACAAAAGCTACAAACTCATCATAGCTACAAACTCATCATAGCTACAAACTCATCATAGCTATAAACTCATCATAGCTATAGACTCATCATAGCAATAAACTCATCATAGCTACAAACTCATCATAGCTACAAACTCATCATAGCTACAAACTCATCATAGCTATAGACTCATCATAGCAATAAACTCATCATAGCTACAAACTCATCATAGCTATAAATTCACCATAGCTATAGACTCATCATAGCTACAAACTCATCATAGCTATAAACTCATCATAGCTACAAACTCATCATAGCTACAAACTCATCATAGCTATAAACTCTTCATAGCTACAAACTCATCATAGCTATAAACTCATCATAGCAATACACTCATCATAGCTACAAACTCATCATAGCTACAAACTCATCATAGCTATAAACTCATCATAGCTATATAGAAGTAACTTTAATGCTATCAGAGCTTTCAATTGCCATTTTGTATCATACCTCTCCACATCAGATTAAACAGAAAATTACCACATTAATAATTTGTTACTTTCTCATCATTTTACCAAATTAGTCTCATTTAAATACAATAAATTCATATGTCTTGTAAATGTTCATGTGAAAATATATCAGTCTGAAATACTGATACAAGTAGAAAAAATTAACAGTGCATATCAGTTAAGACAAAACTGGATTTTAGTGAAAATATATTAGGAGATGGAATCTGAGAAACCCATATCATGTTTCATGCCACTGAACTACGATTGGCTAGGATATGATATCTGCATGCTGCTGAGACCCAACCAGACAAAATCCATCAAAATGCAAATTCTAATGTCAGGCTGTCTGCGAATGACAGAGTCTAAGATGTTGGAAAAAACCATGGTGGCCTTCATTCTTGTCACTAAAATCAATACACAGTTTCGTTAACAATCATAGCAGTCTGGCACATGACCTGAGCCAATCAAATAATCCTCCACCTCAAGCGCAAGCGAGTTTTAACGTTTTCAACAATTCAAGACACTGGAATCAGAAAGTCTACACGGAGTCTTCCTCACACATGAAGTGTCAATTCTTTAGACACTACAAAGGTCCCCCTTTTTTTAACAAGCTGGAAAGCATGATCACATGAGGATGATTGCTTATCAATTTCACTAAATGAACACTAGATTTTTACTATCTATTCCTATAGGAATCTTTAAACCCCTGTAGTGGTCCCATTCAGACACCTGCCAGGGGTTATGGTTTCAACAATATCAAATCAACAGTACATGAATATGATAGCTTATTAATCTGTCAACTTGTGCTTTTTTGGTACTTCAGATGAAGATTTTCAGAGATTTTTTTTTTATCTATTTCTACATGTATGTAAAAAATAATCATAACCTCTTGTGGCTCTACATATTTGTATTAACACTATATGAGGATGCTTGTATATCAATTAAATGAATTGTAATTCCATTAATGTTTCCATGCCCCAAGAAATTTACATCATGTGAGGAAGACTTCATACAAGTGGTTCTTGGATTTTTAAGCATTCTTAATATTCCAATTTAATTTAGCTGCAGATCTATAGCTTGACGGGAAAATATTAGGATACGCATTCGGTCTTAAAATTTTCCCATGGAGCAGCAGATCTGCAGCAATCCCTGTGATGGAGCACATTGCTTGATATGAACAAACTTGAATTTCCTTCATCAAATGATACCATGTGTAAAGCTTGGTTGAAATTTTGAAGACTAAGTTGAAAATGGGAAAAATTGCTGATGATCATGACACCAGTGATAGATGATAGACAATGTGCACTGGAGTCCATGGCCTGACATATGAGTAATAAAAGCATGAGGGATACAGTGCTAAATAATGTTCAGAGGAATACAAATTGTAATGACAATTTGTTAGTACTGACAGTTTTCCTATTTTCCTGAAGGTGAAAAAGGAAATATACATGTATTGAAATTGATGCTTCAAAATGTCAAACAAATTCTATGAGATTGAAAGGTCAATAGCTGCAAAACATCCTAAATAAATATATACAGTGGCTAATCCATGAACTAGATCTGTGTCCTTCACCAGCTATATCAGCATGTGGAAATAGTTATTCTACATTGAAGAAACAGAAAGGGAATGAACTGGTGACTGGCTGTTACGTTCCCGAAGGAGTAATTAGGAGTGAAGCACCAGAAGCCCAGTAGTTAGTGTTTGTTATATGTTTTATACTAGAAGTTAGAGACAAAAGGGTTATAATTGCAGGGAAGGCATTCATTATTACACATTGTATTGGCTGTTCGTAGTCAAATTCTGGCTGAAAAAAAAAAGAAATAACATTTAATACATGATTTCCTGGGAGAGCAGTTTATAAAACAATGCACAAACAATGCAATGTATTCTTTTTGAAACCATATCACTTGTCCTCATGGCACAAAATGGCTGTAGCTTTTTAGTTAAAAATTAATTGATCTACAAAAAAAAAACCTCAAGTATGATGGCCGATATTCTTAAGAACTGTACGTACACAAAAAATAGAATCTTGGCTCTAGCAGTTTTATTTCTGACAGTCGATATTGCTCACTATACACAAGTGTTTAGGTGTTTCGTGATATGATTTTTTATGTGTAGTATAGAATGCAATGTCAAAGGTATCGCCCTTTATAATAAGGGATCAGCTTGTACAGCTTATACTGTTTTATCAATGGTTTTTCTGATCTATTCAGTATGCTCCCCTGGTATTCATTTAACAAAGGAGCTGATATACTCTTGAGAACAAAGTACACATGAAAATCAATTCTCCATCAAAACTGCTGAGTTTGTACACAGACCAACCTACACAGTAATTCTTGGGGGAAACATAATTCAAGTGCACTAACTAAAATGAATTTGGTTTTCTTTGTAAGCAGTTCTCATTAAAGGAAAGATACAAACAAAACTCATGAAAATTTGTGCTATGGTGAATATGTCTTCAAAATTTGGTGCACAAATAATATGATGTACTAGTTGGGTATATTTTGTTTTCATACTCCATACTGCTTACATGTGCCTGACCATTAACAATCCCTGATCTGAACAAGCAGAGCAAGTATATAAATAGGTAACCATACTTGTGTTTGTAATTAGGATTTAGTGAAACTCACCTGAGTATAAGACAAATTTTTTTTTTTTATCTTAGTCATAAAATTTGTTGTGAAAAGAGCCACAGGTTTGTATAACACAAAATTTAATAAATTACTTAAGTACACTTGAAAAAGTTTTCCATAGTCTTACAATTACACAATCAAAATGTTCAAGAAAAACATGAGTAATCTCCCCTGACATTTAAACTTCTAAGTGACCTCTATAGAACTCTGTTAGGTGTGGTAAATTTACATAATGGCTTTGCAAAATTGTGATGTAAGAAACTTTTTTTATTAAGTGCAACTCCAGCTATTCATTAACTGGTGGACGGTAATCCCACAGTGTACCTGCCATGTGCTGCAGGCCACACACAAACTGTTGACAGAAATAAAGCAATGATACAAGACTTTACCAGAGGGGATAATACATTGATTCATCTATTTGCTTTCCAATCCAATGACCCATGAAACATTGTAAGCTGCATATTACATATTCAGGACAGATTGGAGGACAAATCCATGTCCATCTATTGTGATGTTGGTGACTTTCATGTTACTCAATTGGACTGGCCATAATGTCGCTACCTAATGTCACTAGGACCAGCACTATAGACTCACAAATGTTACTACAACCAGGTCAGTATATAATGTAACAGCTGATCAAAACATATACATCATACATTTAAAATCCCAGAGAGTTTGATGTGACATTCTGACAGAGTTTTACATACTTCTCTTCTGTCCTGCTGACAAGTGCGATTCTTCCATAGTCCCATGCTAATTTCCTCAGTACCGTGAACAACAAGATGAGTAGCTGCATATAAGAAATAAACCATTTCAGCAACTTTCATCTTGGAGCATGCAGGAAGTCATTGCAGTGATAATTTTTCATTCTGAAGCATACAAAAGTCTATGGGCCACATAAGTTACTTTGCTCAAACAATGATAAAGAATCAAAAGTTTGGAATGCTAATAATACACACCTCTGAACCCTACTGTGACCTCCTTTGGCTCCAGATTCATAGTATGGACAAATTTAAAATTAATTACATAAGGATGTTTGTATATCAATTTAACAATTTGTGCTCTTCTGGTTTCCTAAGAAGGAGAATTTCTATAGTTCTATGTGAAATTTAACACCTCTACTGCATCCCACTGATGGCTTCAGGAAGGATTCATGTGCATTTGGACTGTTCTTGTTGTGTGGTTCTCACAGACAAAATATTCCAATGACCCAACCCTGTTCACAAAGGTGCATAGTCCTTGAATTTATCAAAACTGAATCCTCATTACCCGAGATACTTTGTGTCAAGTTTGGTTGAAATTAGCCACGTGTTGTACAGAAGAAGTAACAAATGTAAAAAGTTAACAGACAGACAAATAGACACTTTGTGTAGTCACGATGACTTATATGCAATGTACTATACAACAGGCATGAAAGGACTTACCACCCATCCAACAGAATTGATGATCAAGTTAAAAGGAATCCCTCCATACTCGCCATTGGTGAAGTCAATCTGGGTGTGATTCTTCACAACGAATGTATCACAAGAGAGATCCACATCACTGCCTGTCTGTATTGGCCAGGCATTTGTGGTGGTATCTGACATTTTCACAAGGCCTTCACTGACTCATCTAAGTTTGAAAGAGAATAAATAATTCTGGAGTCAAGGCACCAAATAGGTCAAGATGAGTAATAATCTAGGTTCACTATTTTAGCTTGCTGGTACATATTTCTCAGCAACCTTATCCCTTATATCTACAAAATAGAACAAATCAAAAGGACAAACATGTTTAAACAAGATATTGCAATTTATATGCTACATGATTAAACTATCCAGATGTTTCTCAATTCAATCTAACAAAGATTTATCATCACAGAGTATCATGACAATTTCAAGTGTATTGAATTGTAACTCCAGAAAAATCAATTCTAATCCAATTTTTATCCAGAATGTAACATTCTTTGTGCCACTGTTCACTTCGTACTTCTCATTTCAATTAAACCTCATACAGTTACAGCTATACAAGACAGAACTCTATGTCCAGTAAAAGGAAAGGACTAATATTAAAGCAATACTGCACTAAGATAAACACTGAAAGAAGAATTGTAAAATCTTATCACCATCATCAAGTATATCTGTAGTATTTACGTCACTTTACAGTAAAACAGTAACGAACACATTTATAACGAATTCATAATTAATGCAAGTTAATCTGTCACTGTACAGTAAAATTTGCTTATAATGAACACTTGTATAACGAATTCATAATTAATGCAAGTTAATCGGTCACTGTACAGTAAAATTTGCTTATAATGAACACGCTTATAACAAATTCATCATTAAGTCTATATATGTCACTGTATGGTAATACATGCTTCTAAAAACACACTTGTACTGAAATCATCAAGTCTAAGACCTGTAAAATCTACATCTTAGTACAGCAAAACATGCTTATAACAAACACGCTTACAACAATGTTTTCATCAAGTTCATCTATGTCACTGTAAGTAAAACATGCTTATAATGTACGATCTTTTAATGAATTCACTCTTACTGAGAATTTATATTTATTCCCCTATGAAAGGAAAATAAAAAAAGTTATTGGACATAACAAAATTTGGTGGACTGTTTTGGGCTGGCCCTGGAGGTTCAATATAACTGTGTTTTACTGTATACTTTGACTCTAATTTGCATTCCCAGTTGTCTTACAATCTTTACCTGGTACAATCCAATAAACCATCTTCATCCTAAAATTTGTCTCTCAAAATTTTAGGAAACAAGTGAGTTTTTAGGGCTTGTTATAATTATCATTCATTGTATCAATTTACAATTACCAATGATCACAAGATCAGTTCATTCCACATTAAATACCATTACAGACAATACACTTCAAAATGCAGTCTCCAATGAAGATTAAATGTTTCGGGGGGGGGGGGGGGGGGGGGGGGGGGGGGGGGGGTTGATATATGTTAGGATTATTTTCTTTCAAATCTTAAGTTGATGTCTTGAATAGTTTTCTGATGAGAACACTCCTGAAAAAACTGACCTTCTAAATTTCAGTAAAATGCTAATGTTATGTAATCAGAGAAATTAAATCTTCCATTGGAAACAGAAGACCTTAATAATGAATTCAATCTACAATGTTAAGAACATCAGTAGCCAATGTTATCAGATAAGTGTCTTGCTTGTGTGGAACAAAGCTGTTGAAATAATGCGTTATCATCGTCTTAAGCTGTCACATATTTATTGTGGCATGCAGAGAAAGAAATTAGGGATGTGTTAAATGCTGATAAAATCCATCTCTGTTTTCATCATCATTTGTTCCGTAACTTTTTGTTTTACATTAAATTTGTTAATGATACTATCCTCTATCAATTTTCAGCACATACATTGATATATATTTCTAATGTATAATCTCCACTGACTGCATTTGACTAACCCCTACAGTTAACCCCTGTCTTGGATCTATAGTTGATTAAAATAATTAAGCAATGGAAGCTGCATATACCATTTGACTCTGTTTGACATTTCACAAATCAATGTAATTGGATTAAATATATATTTGCAATTTTCTTATTTTTCTTTTTTAAATCATTATCAGCATTTTTACCACATACTCTACAATACACTTTCCAACACTGATCAAAGATTCACAGTTCTTAATCACACACCTACAATATTAACATTTCAAAAAAACAGGACAGTTGAGCACAAGCCTAAAATGCTGCACAGTTTTTTCATCTAATTCATTACTAATATCCACTTTGGTGACTAATAAATAGGCTACTCTTGTTTAAAGCTATAGTTGAGAATGACAAAGTTCTATTAAATATGAGAAGCTTCAATGACAAAGCTCTATAAAATTTAATTTTAGCAGCTTTGATGTAACTTTATACCTGCATGTGGAAAAGATTTGTGATCACCATATTGATTATGGACATATCATCATATCTGATAATCAGCATCATAAATGCGAGGCCTGTTTTTTATTTTGTTGTAAGCAGACCATTATTATAGACTTCCTTGTATACATCAATTTATTATCAAAGGAAATGATGAAATAAGTCAGAATCTAAAGCCGTAATATTTCATTGTATACAACTTCATAGTAAACAGAGGTTACTATATCAATGTTTGGAGAAGTTTCAAGCATATACACATAAGAATTAATATTACAAATTTTACTATATTAAACAATTACCAAAGTGGATATTAGTAATGAATTAGACTGTCGTAGATATATTCCCATTCTCATGCAATTTATGTTATTTGCTTCATTTTTATAAAACATGGCACACTCGATGTTATGTTTTTGTGTCATTCTACTAAGATGTCACAATAGAAAGCTTTCTGTCTTGTTAATGCTCATTCAACTGCCTTAAAGAGCTGTGCGTTAGCCAATCAAATGCAGATTACATAATGCAGTACACTGTTATGGCAAACTTCTGGGTCAAAAAACCCTCCAAAAAGCTCGAGTTCATTATAACCAATTAATCTTCATTTTATCCAATAACATTTTCATTATTTTCCTTTCATAAGGGAATAAATATCACTTCGCAATAGGCCTGAATTCAATATAATAATGTTCATTATAAGTGTATTTTACTGTACAGTTATATTGAAATTTATTTATCTGTTACAGTATTGGAATTTTGTGCAATACCAACATTTCCTTAATGAGCTTAATCTCTGTACATCACTTTGAATATGAGATTATAATTTGTCTTTTAATATCAATTACATTTACAAAGTATCAACTGAGCTGTTCAAATTAAAAAAAAAAAAAAAGCAAAACAAGAGGCCTATTGGCCTTAACGCTCATCTGAGTTTAATACACATATAGAATATTTCAAACTTGGATAATGGAACGGCTTGTGATCCATGTCTGATCATAAATTACTCTATGACAAGTCTTTTTACCACATTGTTACCTCATTGATAAGTGGCTGGGATGGATAGAAGATAGGCATGCAGATTATGATTCATCAACAATACTAATCTTGGTATCAAAACCTCTGATACACTTATTTCACAGTGTAGTAGTGGCTTCACACTACATCAGTACTTTATATTCAATTTTGTTGTTTGATGTCCAGAAGTCAAAAAAATTTCTTGAAGAAGTTAGCTCCACTGTAATCCAAAAACTTAGATTTCTAAAGAAACGATACAATTTCACTTTACGGGAAACGAAGCTCCATCTTAACCCCCTCCCTAAACCCCTGACCCTGGGGCCACAAAATTCACAACTTTGGTAATACCTGTAACTACTGTGTATTCAGTTTGGTTGTTTAATATTCCGGAGAAAAGAAGGCTTTAAAACACCAATTAAACCCACCCTCGCACTAAATCTCCTGACCCCAGGGGCCATAAATAGCACAATTTGGGAAGACGTTTCTCTCTTCATTAATACATGTACTATATACTAGTTCTGCTGTTTGATATCTAGGAATCAAGATTTTTAAGACCTTTACACTACACAATTCAGCCATTAATAGTTTTGCCCTGCTCTTGCACCTTAAACCACTGTTCCATGGGGCCATGTCAATTTCACTAAATGCTTTTCTTCTAATTATTACTTTGTAATATATTGTTTAATTTCATGTAGTCAAGATTTCTTCATAAATACCACATTTTTCACTATAAGCCATAATCCTCTATCTGCATGAGCACCAGGGGCCTGAATTTCACAATTTTTGTAAATGCTTCTCTTCTTATAATATTAAAAAAAAGGTTTCAAAACCATACATTATATTATTTTTCCAGATATTCTAGGAAATTCAAGTTGTTTACCATTCTTTATTTAAAACCTCCCCCATAACTCAAAGCAATAATTCTAAAAAATTCATTCATTACACTTATCAATAATTCATTGTATTACCTATCAAACAGGGGGCAAAATTTTATTCTGTCTATACCTGTCATGCTACATCAATTTTCAGAGCAAGACAGAAAATCAATCATTGTAAACACACCCGAGTAAAATCATATGCAATATTTACATTAATGATATGATGACTTTTCCAATCAATGTGCTGTCCAGTTCTGATTCAATATACCATATGTTTACATGCAGAGTGAATATCTAATGACTATAAGAGAGCGAAACCTTCCCATGTGACAAAATGTCATATAATTCATGGTACCCACCTACCTCAAAATACAAATACACAAAATGTAAACTTTTCCTGAAAGCAACACCAGAATCGGTCCGTCTGGCTCCCTGGCCATACAGCAGACTGCTTCCCATTACACCTCTCTTCTCCTGGCAGCAATCAATATCACAAGCAGCACACACAATGACATTTCATAATAGGCTCAGTCTCCATTGATTGTTTAGCACTACAACAGCACATGTGTGGACAGCCCACCCAACAACTGTTCAGGTGTTTAAATCTTATTTGGAGAGCGTTATTTTCACTTATGGGGGAATAACATGCCAGAGAAATTTGGTATGAATGAAAATTGGAGGATATGTGCAATACTTTAAAATTGAAAACTTTCAAATTTTACTTTATTTAGTCACAAAATGCAGTTTTAGTAGAAAGTACTCTGAAAAAATTTAAAACTCCTTCTGGATTCAAACCCACAATCTACACATCAGCAGCCGACACATAAACCTACTGAGCTACCCAGCTAGGCAATCAAATTTAAAAAGAATACACAAATATCGTTAATATTTTTATTTATAAAATTTATAATGTGCATAATACATTCTTCTTCTAAATACTTTGTATTTTACTAAAGAATTATATTATACTACAATATGACAAACTCTGAATACATAAAAAAATCAACAAAATATTATTGAAGTAACTAGATATTTAAATATCAAAATGAGTATCTGAGTATCGAACTTAATAAATACCTGAGTATTTAAATATTGAAATAAGTATATGAGTATTTTTAAAAATTGATTCAAGAATAGAAATGGCTGAGTTGCTTTAAAATATGTTATCTGTGATGGAGACAGTAGTATCACTCATTTGCTACCATGTTGAATTTTGAGGAATGTCTATTGGGAAACCTACATGTGAGGTGTTGAATACACAACGTAGGTACCACCTATCCACAGTATGCAGAGCAAATGACAAAGTTCATCTATTTGTAATTTTTCTTTTAAAACATCCAAACAAATCCAAAAAGTTACTTGCACATCTTCAATGTGTCTATAACAACTGCACAAGGTCTGAAGGATGCCAAGTCAAAGTTGTAAGAGAATTTATTATACAAAGTAAATACGGACTATTCAAAAGATGCTGAGAAAAATGACAAAGTTCGGCTGCATGCAAATTTTTTGAAAAATGTCCAAGCACTTCCAAGAAGTCACATGTACAACTTCAATGTGTCCATAACAACTGTGCAAAAGTTTGAGGAATGTGAGGCTAGAGGTGAGTGAAGAGTTGACTACACAAAGTAGGCACCCTATAAGATAACTTTATTCCAATTTTGGGCCCAGAGGGCATAACAGAAATGACAATTTGGTGAGAAGAAAACATCAAAATGCAGAAAAGATTTACAACACTAATTGCAAACTCAATGTGGATGTAGCGTTGGAAATGCTCAAAAAAGTGATTCATGCATATGGATTGTACACGTATCAAAGTGTTTACATAAACATATTATATTTACTATATACATTTTTGTCGTTTTACAGTCTCCCTTCTTTTGTTTGAAGGTTTTAACTATATATTCACATAGTTTTGTAATTATTGAAATGTCTTCATTTGTCATTAACCATAAGAATTCATCACTGTTTGATAAAGATATAAAGATCTTGTTAAGTCTATACAATTCTTGAAAAAATTTGTTTCTCTCAATGCTATCAAATGGACATTCAATGAGAAAATGCAGTTCATCTTCAGCACAGTTAAGGTTACAAAATTCACACATTCTTGTGTTCCTCTCTAAAGGAATATTTTTACCAGTGATGCTTTTTACATGTTCATATCTGCCTCTTTCAATTCTTAAATGATGAGCACTTATTCTGAATCTACACAGTTTTTCTTAATTTTAGAGATTTTACTGTCAAATACTTTTCCATAGTAAAGTTGTCTTTAAACAGAAAATATGAAGTAAGCTTGCCTGCTTTTAGACTCATTTTGCATTGTTTTTCCCAGTAAATTAATAATTGTTTCCTTAAACGATTCTTAGTTTGTTTTTTTGAGAGACGAGAGTGTGATATTTACACAGTTTGATAGTGAGATACCAATTCTATCCTTAAAATATTTAAGGTTTCTAAACCAACAGTTGATATTGCGAGAATTCAGATTGCTGTATGCTGTATAAGCACTGTGTAACAGGGATGATTCTGGACAATTTTCTAGTCTATGCCAGTAAAGTAAGATACTTTGTATTATAAAACAAAACATTGGATATCTGTCTAATTCTGAAATTACTACAATGTTGGTACTCTTTTTTCCAACACCCATAAGGTGTTTACAGAACTTAATATGTAGATTTTCTACCTCCCTATTTTTGAAGATGTCATATAAATCTCAGTCTTTTTTGAACATGTGAGAGGATATTATGCGCCATATTTTGCAGCCATATAGAGCTATAGGCTTAACTAAATGGTCAAATAGATGTAGTAATGTTTTGATAGGTGGATCTGTAGATTTGATGTCTTTATAAAGTTTAAATGAGACCTTAAAAGCTTTGTTATACAATTCAGATTTGGCATCTTTGAATGAACAACAGGAGGATAATATTACACCAAGATACTTATATTTGTTAACACATTCTATAACTGTATTGCCGATCCTAAAATTTTCTTTGATAAGGTGACCACTTTTATTAAAGATAACTACCTAAGTCTTAGTGTTGATTTCTAAGCACCAATCCTTACAGTATTGTTCAAGCATATTTAATTTGTTTTGCAGCCCATTCTGGTTATATGATAATACTACCTGGTCATCTGCATATAAGAGCAATGTAATTTTTTTCCCAGAAAGACTAACAAAGCTTGTTGTTTCTTCGTCCAGTATTTTAGAAAGATCGTTCAAAAATATTATAAAAATGTTGGGCTTAGGACATCACCCTGTCAGACTCCTATCTCTGGTGTTATGGATGGGTTAACTATATGAGGATGCCTGCCCACCCAGTCACCAGGCATTCACTATACTACAAACCAGATGCACATTGTGCAACCTGGCCAAAAATGTTTAAATATGTACCCGAGTGTCTAAATATTAAAATATGTACCTGAGTATCTAAATATTATAATATATATCTGAATATCTAAATATTAATATAAGTATCCAAGTTAAAATAAGTAACTGAGTATCTAGATATTGAGATAAGTACCCAAATATTTAAATACATGTATTACGATGGCTCACTTCACCTTGAAAGTGTTTCTCAAATAAGCATGAAATGATTTCATTATGAAAGATTTAATGATATACAAGAAAACTATATGTCAAAAAGGTGGACATTATGCAATATTGGACAAAAACATGATTTTCATAAAGCTTATTTCAGTAAATATGAATAAAAGCCTCTGGTGGATTTGAACTCAGGATCTATGGTTCACTAGCCTGTTGCTTTAACCACTGTGCTATGATGATAAACATGCACAACTAATTTCACAAAACATTTAAATCGCCATCTTGTGACATATCACAAAGAATATAAGTCTTGGTGTAGTGAGCTACCTTAAAATAAGTACCTGCATATTTAGATATTAAATAAGCACTTTAATGTCACAATTCTGACTCAAGATAAGAAAATCCCACATTCTCAAACAAAATCTTGTCATGTGAAAAAAAAAACCCACACAAATGAACGATAAGTTTATTTACAAAGAAAAGACAGTACCAGTACTAACATAAACAAAATATTCATGCACTGTACACTTTTGAACAATCTATATTCATATGCCCTAGATCAAGAATATACAACGAAGAACAAGACAGATTACATGTCTTGACCTACGTTACCTTAATATGTTTATTAACACTACCTATTATTCAGCATAGATAGACATCTCAGATAAAGGCACACAAAATATATCTCTTCAGATGTAGACATCTCAGATAAAAGCACACAAAGTAAATTTCTTCAAATGAAGACATCTCAGATAAAAGCACACCATGTACGTCCATTCTAGATTCCACATTTCATAAAATGTTGAATATGCCAAAGAAACATTTTAATAGTATATATTGCAAAAAATTGGCTAAGTTGATCATGCTTAAAATCACGGTAAAAGTTTGTCAACTTTCACCATAATAGGAGGTACACATATTTAATTCATATATATAAACTCTGTGCAAAGTTTGAATAATATTGAATGGAAACTTTTTGAGTTGCAGAGTACAAATATATACATAGCATAATAGCATAAATTGCAAAAAGAAGTCGAACATGGTAAAAACTGCAATAAAATTTTGTCATTTTTGCTCATAATAGGAGGTGCACATCTTCACTATGTATACAGTGTGCAGAGTTTGAATAATATTAGCTGCATACTTTGTGAGTTGCAGATTACACATTGTATACACCAGGCTATGTTGAACATGGTAAAAATCACAATAAAAATGTCAAATTTGCTCATAATATGTGCACACCTTCAATATGTATACAAAGACTGTGCAAAGCTTGAATAATATTGATTTGATAATATTTGAGTTACAGATTACACAAAGTATGCGCCCATAAGTGTGACGAAGAGATGAAAGGACAGATGGACGGAGTGTAGCGGCTACTACAGCTGCTATCACCTTCAGTGAAGCAGATAAAATGTATCAAGCTTAAGACCCCCAGTCTATTTATGTAGACCAAGACAAGTATCAGTAGAACATTACTATCTGTAACTATATCCCAAAAATTACATCCCAACGAAACTGTAAAATCTCCACAATTCATGAAGATTGAACCCCACAAAATGGAAATGATTCCGCATGTACTATAAACAGCACCAAACACAAGGCCACAGAGGTGAGATACAAAACTTCAGTGTTCACTTTATGAAGACCACACAGGTGAGATACATGACACCACAGGTGAGATACACAACCACACAGGTGAGATACACAACCACACAGGTGAGATAAAAGATCACATAGGTGAGATACACGACCAATCAGGTGAGATACACAACCACAAAGGACCACAGACAAAACTTCAGTGTTCACTTACGAAAACCACACAGGTGAGATACATGATACCACAGGTGAGATACATGACCACACAGGTGAGATACATGACCACACAGGTGAGATACATAACCACACAGGTGAGATACATAACCACACAGGTGAGATACATAACCACAAAGGTCCACAGACAAAACTTCAGTGCTCACTTTATGAAGGCCACACATTTACCTTCTCAACAACTTGCGCTGAACTCCATTAGAACCGGTTTTTTAACAGTGACCTTGTTCTTGCATTTGAATTGTACAGGTTATGGTGCACAATTAAGGACAAAATAAATGACTATGTACAAAAATTGTGAAACACGGTATCTTTGCCCTGAAACTGATGTTTTATTCTTATTTAGTATATGTATTGTATCTTATGTTTATATCATTTTATTTCAATGTTTTATTTAATTGTTTTATGTACTGTAAAGCACCTTTAAGCATACAAATGTATGAAAAGGGTGCTATATAAATATGGTATTATTATTATTATTTAAATATCAAAATAAGTACCTGTGTATTTAAATACCAGCATATTTGACTATTAAAAGGGCAATTTGAGCTGAAATTCTTCAATTTTATTTTTCCATTTTTAATGTTACAATGCTAAACTAAGGTATTTCTAATGGTTAGCAAAAATTTGAATGTCAACTGTTGAGTTACAAGAGAGATAGAAAGCTCACAATTCTTTGTTATGAAAACAAGGCTTGTGTCGTTTCTGTTTAGTGTTTACATAAGTTGAATATACTTGTCAAAGTTTCATTTAAAACATTTTTTTCTTTTATTTAGAAGTCAGAACACAATTAAACAGTTTCTAGTTCCTGTCACATCTTATTTTGTTTTAAAGGTGATATTTTCTATTAAACATGCAAATATAGCATATTTCTTTCCTAGTGAGTATCGGTTACTCTGGCAACAATGTGTCTGGTAAATAAACAATTTTAAACATTATAGCAGTACCATCATAAATTCTAATAGAAATTGAAATCATTTAACGTTTTCTTTTATTGCCTACATAAACAGGATAAATGAACTGAAACTGATAAAGCATCATAATGTCAATAAATTAATAATTTTCCTATCATTGTTCATTATGTATCAATCATGTGTATGTATTTATGTCGTACGAAGAGTTGAAAATTACACACTGCTCAACTACCCAAGACTGTCAAATGAATAATTCAGTACCAAACAAGACTTTTAGAAAACAACAGCTAGAACTCATCATGCAATGTGAAATGACTTAATTCTGTGGGTAAAGATTATATGTTTTGAATTGATATTGTAAGATCAGCCACTTAAGTGAACCATAGAGTAGTGTTAATACTCAATGGATTTGTTGCAAAAAATATTAACCTGATCATTCATCCAGAAAATGTTGGCCAGCCAAATCATGAATGGAAGTGAGAATCTTAAGATGCAGCATTCATGCAAGTTTAAAATAGCTACAAAGCAATAACCTTGTTGTTAAAATTTTAATTTGATCATTCATCCTGAAAATGTAAGTCAGATGCAAAATTTAAATAATTAATGGTTGTATGCATCTATAGATACATCATCCATGCAAATTTGAGTTATCTGTGTCATATTACTTCTAACATTTAAAATCAGTGTTTTTCAATATTGTTTTCCCGAATACAAGGTTTCTCCACCTGAATGTTGTTTCTCCTTTGTGGAGGATCATAGACTGGTCACAGAAATTCATGTAGTATGAATCAGTAATCTTAAGATGCACTAATATTTCAAAAATCAGAACATCCTGTGAATTACTGTGATAGTTTAAATGAACATGGATCCTATAGATCTTAAGCTCTGCCTCTGTTCTGCAACCCAATCATTAATGAAAATACTGCATAGAGACACTGAACGGCAACAAACTCAGATGACGTTCAAATTCAGTATTTTTAAAATGTATTCATGACAGCAATTTGTTTACATATATCGTAAATTCTAACGGTGTTTATCTCATCGAAATTTAGAAGACACTGGCTTACAAAACAATTTTGTATGAATATATGGGGGAAATCTTATTTGAGAAACTCACTTCAGTCGCGCTGTTTCAAACAGTGTTTGAGACTGATAGGGCTGTTGCAGAATGCGCGACATCTGTTGACGCAGACTACAGCACTTGAAAAATGAATTAAACTCAAGCAATTAAAAACAAAGTGTGAATGGTAGGCGCTGGACAGTACCTTATACTCCTGTCGTTCCTTGTAATTTATTTTCAGTCTATTTCTCTCTACAGGTTTATAAACTTATAGCCATCATCATCATCTGATTCATCTTATGTCAAAACGTCAACTACTCTTGGTCAACTCGTACCATTGGCACCTCGTACCTAGATTAACTCGTACGTTAGCTAGTCGTACCCACGTCGAGGTATATAAAAGATATGGGGAGGGTTTGACTTACTAATTAAAAACATTAACTTGCTATCTATAAAAATGTTAACAATTATATATCCTATATATTAAAACTTGCAAGTAATATATTTGAATAAGTTGACTGAAATAACAAATGAAATAATGATAAAAAATTGTTTTAACCATAACTGTGCAAATATATATATATATATATATATATATATATATATATATATATACATACACACATCACAAAACCAATTGAGTATATACGCGAGACTAGTTTCTTCAATATATATATATATATATATATATATATATATATATACAAGCATATACTTGACTAGTTTCTTCAATTCTTCAGTGTACATGTGTAACTAAGGAATATTCAGTATACTCCCACATGTTTTCATGCCTGCTAGTTGAAAAACAATGAAATGGTTTGTAATATTTTCATGGTAAAATACTTTTCTTGGACTGAAAGAGTTTGCTTAATTCTTTTGTTTTCTCACTCCATGATCAAATGCCATTTGCTAATAGAATGTCCAACACAAAAGATTTCTTTTTATAAATGTCAAGTCTGTATCTTTAAATTGTATAATGTTCTGTTCCTAGCGTTATAAATTGTATAATGTTCTGTTCATAGCGTTATCAATTGCATAATTTTCTGTTCCTAGCATTATAAATTGTATAATTTTCTGTTCCCGTTATAAATTGAAATATTCCTGGCTTCTGAGGGAACAATGTCTCCCACATACCTTGGTACTTAATTGATTTGTGTGAATCTTAATAAAATCGAAATTTCACCATGTTGTTTGTTTAAATCCAGGTCAACAATTTATTAGTGGTTCCCAGCCAGTTTCTAGATTAAGAGATTCTTTACATGCTAAAATAGGAAAATCTGTAACTATCCTAGCAAAAATGTTGAATCAGTATAAACCTTTACCAAAATAAAGAAAAAGGAAAAAACTAATTTTTAATTGCACTGCATAAACACTGAATTTTCCTTAGATAGAACTTATTTCATGCCATTTGACTGTACCATTATAAACCTTCTCTTGTTTTCACTAGGGGTTTTCCCCCTTTGAATTCAAAGCAATATTAGTTGTCAGGTTGGTGTCAAGTATTTTTGTTGTAACAAAAAAAAAAAACCAACGAAAAACAAAAAAAAAAGACATAAATAAACTTCTGTTATTGATATTTGTTAGAAAATTTATTCAGAGGTTCTGAATGAAACAAAATTACATTACTGACTGTATGTACAGTGATTTCTGTATAATCCTATATACTGTAAAAGCAGAAATTTTTGTTGGGGATTTAATTTCGTGTATTTTATGGAAAAGACTTTTCAACAAAATTAAATGCCATTGAAAGTTTAACCCCAAATATTATCAATGCAATCAGGGCCTCCGTGGCCGAGTGGTTAGAGCATTGGGCTCAAAATCACAAAGCCTCTCACCTCTGTCGGAGTGCGTTCGAATCTCGGCCGCGGCGTTATGTGAGAAAGTTTGCCAGTTTACTTGCGGAAGGTCGGTGGTCTCTTCCCAGGTACATTGTATCTGGGTTCTCTCCTCCACCAACAAAAACTGGACGCCATCAGATAACTGAAAAATTGTTGAGTGTGGCGGAAAGCAATAAATAATCAATCAATCATCGATGCAATCCCCAAAAAAATGGAAAACAACCATAGAATTGTTATAAATTTTACTATGCATACAAATATTTCATAGCAATGCCAATGTTTTGGTGCCACTAAATTAAACAAAATGATGACAAAGTACCGTCACTTTTTATAAAATAGAAATGTGGCCATATAACAAACTGCTTCGACATTTTGTGATTTTTCAGAAATGTTACAAAACTTTGCAGCCAAGTTTTTAATTCTCAAATTTTCATTACACCCATTGCTTTGAATGCATAATATTAATGCTAGTATAATTTACTATTAACAGTGCACACTACAATAGTTTTTGTATTGACTCACATATTTTCAAGAGGTTAAATTTTCATGGTTTCAGAAATACGAGCAAGTTTTGGGGAGGGAATGGGGGAGGGGGTCTTAATTTCATTGTTTGAGAGTTGCAATTACTTATGGTAGTTTCATGTAAATTCAAGAGCATTTCATTATATGTGGCAGATAGCCAAGTAACACAGTCAGTGAAGCACTTGACTTAAGATTTAGGCCCCCCCCCCCCCCCCAACCCCGAGTTCAAATCCCTGTCTTATTCCCTTCCTGTACACCAGTCTTTGTAGCCCCCAAAACTGACAGGTGAAAATGCCTGCTGTGCTCAATCTCCAACGACTAGATAGTTCAGTTGGTAGATTCATTGGAGGTGGGTTTGAATTTTGGAGTGGTTCATTACATTTTCTCGCTTCCTGTTGCAACCAGACAAATCATGAAAGTGAAACCCATACGAAAATTAGTGATTTTAAATGCTTAAAAATGTAATACATGTATTATCAAAATGAAGCACTTCTTTTAGAGGTAGAATACAGGAAGAACCTTCTTTTAGACAGAAAAATTGGCTCTACTGACTGTATCATGTAAACATTTGACATAACAAACATTTGGCAAAACATGTAGTAAAACTCATTCATATGAAACCATATGCATCATGTATCTTTGTATGAAATCATAGAGATTATAAGGAAGTGAATTATAAACAAACATTCCCATAATATAAGGGTGTGACAATCATTCCCCATTATTAATTTCACAATGTAATTACTTTATCTATTTCACTCACAATACATGCGTCAACTAAAATGACTATCATGCCTATAAGAAACAAAATTAACAAATAAAAAAATATATCTTATACAAAATACAAATGTCGTATTTTAAAATGAGGAATAAAGAATACAAAATAAAAACAATACACATAATTTTGATATATTGGAAATACTGGGGTTTTTGGAGGATGAAGAATTTTTTTTCCATTAACAAGGTGGAAAATTTTTCATGCACACTTAATATTATTGCTATGGATCTAAATCTGCTAGAAAATAAAGAATCAGCTTTCAACAAAGTTTTTATGAAAAATATGCCAAATATTCCCAATGCCAAAATTATCCAATACCAAGAATGAGTTGATATGTTGGTGGATACCTGAATACATAAAAACTTTTTAAAAATATCTTTAAAAACCTTCTTACGTAAATAATGACATTCCTTACTTGTGATGTACGGTCATTGTACAGATCTTCTCCTACGCTTCCATTGTTTTCCTAGCCTAAGAAATTCACCGGTATTGCTTACATTCATATTTTTTAAAATAAATGTATAAATCTTTATGGCAAGTTGAAAGGTCAATGCTTTCAATGAGATATAAAGACACTAAAACAACTTAGGTTTATTACTGACTAAACATTGGAAAATATGGTTCACTGTATAGAAATACATTTAGCACTACGTTACAGATGGAGAGACCACTGTTATGGAAGGAGAGACCAATGTGTAATGGATGGAGAACCACTGTGTTATGGATGGAGAAACCACTGTGTTACGGATGGAGAGACCACTGCGTTACAGATGGAGAACCACTGTTTCAGATGGAGAGACCACTGTTACGGATGGAGAACCACTGTTACGGATGGAGAGACCACTGTTACGGATGGAGAGACCACTGTTAC
This sequence comes from Ostrea denselamellosa, assembly GCA_024699665.1. Taxonomy (NCBI): domain Eukaryota; kingdom Metazoa; phylum Mollusca; class Bivalvia; order Ostreida; family Ostreidae; genus Ostrea; species Ostrea denselamellosa. The sequence goes on along the minus strand of JAMZEH010000034.1, from coordinate 86,734 downwards.
GGATGGAGAGATCACTGCATTACGGATGGAGAGATCACTGCATTATGGATGGAGAGACCACATAGCTATTCTGTCAGTTCTGGATTTTTTCAGTGGCATGTGCAGATGACTGGTGTATTACCTATCCCCAGCAATGATTCCCTACTTGTTTAACTGGTCTGTTGTCCTTCAGTAGGTTGGAGAGAACACATAACTTGCTCTTGTATTCATCAATATTTACATAACATCCCTGAAATATATAAAGAAGTTACTGATAGAGAAATGAACACATCATGGAAATTTACAAGTATCCTACAACACAACCTTGATAAGGAATAAATGTTGAGTTGGTTTAATCTATGCAGGGATACACACAATGGATGCATGGAATAATTTGCATAATTGGCATATAAGATTATGCAAAATTAAAAATATGGCATTCCTTCCTATGAATTAATCTTCTTTATAATTAAACAAGAGGCCCACAGGCCTTATCAGTCACCTGAGTATTTAGTTAAAAATATCAATCACTAGCCCTAAAAGCTATGAAATACCTGTTCTGAATATCTAGAAGCTAAGGTCTAATATTCAGCAACAGTATAAAACAAGACACATTCTTAAACTTTAATGCCCTCAAAAAGTGCCTTTTCTATTGAAAGGCTTTACATAACATAAATAAATATATCTAACATTAGTATGATATGGCTAATTTGGATTCGTTACCCTGAGGTTGTGAGATTCACAATTTTCATATATCCTTTTCTGGTTTTCCCAGATATGCATTTAGTATTTATACTGTATCAGCAAACTTACAAAGAAGTCTTTCAAAGACAATAATCACTATGACACTTTTGGCCCCATTCTGGAACCATAACCCTTACACCCTAAGATCATGAAATTCACAATTTTGTTACAGGACAACCTACTTCTAAATATCTATTTAGTTTCAATTTAGTATCCAAGTTTGGCCCCACACAGGAGTCAGAACCAACACCAAGGGTTCATGAAATTTACAATTTTGGTAAAGGCCTTTCTTCTCTACACCATTATATATTAGTTTTTCTTAAGATATGCACTTGTAGAGAAGATTTTTGAAAATTGGTCACTTTTTGGCAGTTTTTTCCCCCGCCTCTAAGGCCCCTGGGATGCAAGAATCCTGAAATTTACAATTATGTTACCTTTGCTTCAAAGGTGCTTTATACAAAATCTAAAAAGAATTAAAATGGTAGTTATCAAGGAGAAGTTAAAAATTTTCAATTGTTAACATAATCATTGACCATTTTGGCCCCTCTCTGATATTTAAATCCCTGGAAATACACAATTCTGGTATTCATTTAGTTTCAATTTAGTATCAAAAGCATTAAAGAATATGTTTTTAAATGATTTATACATAAATATTTTGCCCTGCCCTGGAATCAGAACCTCTACCTCGGGGATCATGAAATTTATAATTTTGGTAAAGGTCTTCCTGCTCTACATCACTATGCATTTAGTTCTTCTTACCCATGTGCAATTAATCAATTTTTTTGCCCCATCCGAAGGCCCCAGAGGTGCAAGAGTCCTGAAATTCATTATTTATGTTCCTCGTGTTCCAAAGATGCTTCATACTAAATTTGAGAAGAATTGGAATGGTAGTTATGAAAAAGAAGCTAAAATGTTCAATTGTTAACGCATGACACACAATAATGGACCAATTGCAAGTTTACTCAGGTGACCTATAAAAATCTAGACAGTTATTATTACTTCAATTTGCATTTCATCATTTATCTTGTACTACATAAATAGTAATAAATTTGACAAGGATGATAGGATGATATATGTACAGTGAAACCTACTCTAATCCGACATGTACTGGGAGACAAATTTTTTGTCAGAATACACAGCATGTTGGAATAAACAATGTAAAAAACGAAAAAAAAAATTGGAACTGAGAAAGAAAGTAAGGGTTGGAATGCCCAATGAAATGGATTGCACAGGTGTTGGATCAGAAGTGATCATTATACATCACAGGCAATTTATATCGCTTGGGTTCAAATTTACTATCAAAGAGTACTTTTTAATAGCATTTTCAAACCCAAGCAATACAATTGCCGGTGCTATACATGTATACAGTCAGACAAGCTTCATGTATGATTTAAATTAAATAAACTTTATTACATTCAGAGTCAAATATGAGGTTTAGCAATGACAGCACCTGATTTTCGGAGCTAGGCCTAGTGACAATCAGGTTGACAATGATTTTCTAGGTGTGACATTGATTAATTGATTGTTTGTTGTTTTCCGCCCCACTCAACAATTTTTCAGCTATCTGGTGGCATCCAGTTTTTGTAGATGGAGGAGAGAACCCAAATACAGTGTATCTGGGAAGAGACCACCGACCTTCCGAAAGTAAACTGGCACACTTTCTCACATATATCGGCGCGAGTGAGAATCGAACCTAGATGTGAGAGGCCTTGTGATTTTGAGCATGATGCTCTAACCATTCAGCCACAGAGGCCCCTGTAGGTGTTACAATTCCCAATGTTAACCTCAATTACATGCACTATCTATATAATAATAATTATGTCATTGGAAATTTAAATGTTGTACCTGTAAATGTCTCATTCCTCCATTCAAGTTAAATGCATTTCTTCCATGGAGAACTCTTCTGTTATTGAAGGAGAGAAGATCGCCTGGCACCATCTTAAACTGAATCTGTATCACCAGGACAGCATGACGAACATATTAATGTTACATTACTTAGAAAAATAAGTTTTGAATCACATTAACTTATACAAGTTGTGATACATACTTTTGCAGATGAATTTTGAATTCCTTCAGCAAATTTGTGATATGCTTTGTAGTAAGGTTCAACATCTTCCTGAAAACCAGGTACAAGTATACAATGAATAGGAGGAGCTTAATCTTGGCTACTGATTGCCACAGCATTTATGAATTGTATGATGCTGTAACAGTGAAATCACATATTTTTGTGGGGGGTATATTTTTCATTGCAAGAATACAGTAATCCACAATTCAAATTTTCCACCAACATAAGAGCATGAACCACTGCCATAAAGAATGACAATCTTCAGCTCCAAAACCGAAACCTCCTAAAGCATTATTTTGTCTCACATCCGAAGAATTTGACCCCACAGAAATAAGTTATTCTATAATACAAAAATACACACACTTTCAGCATTTTGAAATACTTTTTTGTGAGAGGGGTTAATTTATGCTAAGTACACAGCCACAAATTTTTCATGGAAATTTGTCACAGCACATTCAAAGTGCATGTAAGACATGACATACCATTAAATGAGGAACCTACTGTATATTAATTTATCAGTACATGTAAATATCCAAGTGTGACTGTGATAACAGTATCATACAGGCACTCAAAAGATAATTTATTAAAGTTACAATTTGTTTCTATGTTCAAAACCATCAAAGTTTGTCAAATCTGAAATCCCCTATAGGGATATTGGAACTGTAAAATATTGGAACTACAAATTTGCAGATGAAATTTCTACAGATTTTCCTGGTGTATCACATGGATTTGGCAAGATTGTTCAGATGGAGTCTCACAAGACAAGCCTTAATATATGTATGGGAGTGTGTTAGTGCTATGTAATGGCTGCTTCACCTCTCACTATTTAACCCAGTTTCTCTTTAGTTACTAAAGCTCTAGTTTTAAGAATTGTTGAATTCTTACATAAGACCTTATTAAATATAACTGCATATTTTTTTTTTATCTTAAAAACTTGCATTTTAAACAAAATTTTAATTAATGGTTTTATTCATTGTGTTCACCGATCCTTGACTTTACACCAACTTTTATTTGTACAAATTGTCTTTTGTCTGTCTTGACTTTTATTGAGGAGGCGTTCCATGAATTGTCGTTAGATTTTTAGCTGTCGTACAATGTGTTTTGTACCATCAATTGACTTACCTTGTGCAGAATGTACGAAAAATTTGTGTGTGTAACGGTACAAAAGCACAGGTTCACCAGATGTATCCACACTGTTTAGATACGAGAAACAACAACTTGGGGTCAACACAGATAATCTAGTTTGTAATTCGTGCAGTCCCATATCTACTGTAACAGTTACTGATGAGCCATGTAACGATATCCCAATTCCAACACTTGATACAACACCTGGCAGCAAAGAAAATCGACGACCCAATTTGTCGAAATGATTCTAATTTGGTCACAATTCACACAGCTGACATTCCAACAATTTATTTATTGAAAGTATGATTGGGTCATGAAATTATCAGTTGTGAGGTTAACTGGGAAGTGGGAACTCGGTTTCCCTCTCACTATGCCCTTGTACTCTTCAACAAGACTAGTGAGGGCCAAGGACTCCCCCACTACTCCAATTTGGCTTTCTTTCGAGTTTGTTGCTTTCTTCCATGTTTTCGTCTGCAAAATCTGACAGATGCGACATTAAAAACGCGTTAAAAATACTACCTGCATCGCACAAGAGTTCCAGCTTTTGTTTGATATGCGTTGCTAAGGTGAACCAACTTAAGTTTTCTTAACTACTAAGAACTGTACTTAACTAAGAACATGCTTAACTTTTTTATGAATTGATACTTTTTTTCTTAGCTAAGAAATTTTTTAGTACTTTAGTATCAAATCTATGAAAATTTTTAGAATATTTATGAATCCCAGCCCTGAGATGATAGTCAAAAGTGTGATTTTCCGGAAATTGTCTGATATTGACATCAGAAAATTCATATACGATCTGAACTTTTCAATAGCTGAAGATACATCTGCTGAAAAACTTACAATGCATTATAATGCAGTCCTCCATACCATCATCAATATTCATGTACCTCAAAAATCAAAGGAGATCACTATACGGCCAAACATGCCATGGTTTATGTACAATCTTCATTCTGCCAAGAGAGACTGTCGGACGGCTGAACGGATGATGAAAAGAACAAAACTGTCTGCCCACAAGGAAATATTCCAGGAGAAGTGTATGCAGGTTACTAAACTCTTGCTACATTGTAAAACACAATACCACACTAACAAAATTCAGGAATTAGGCAGCGACTCGAAACAACTATTCTAGCTAACATACAATCTCATGGGAAATAGAAATGTGTCAAATTCGCCTGTGCATGACAACGAAATCAATCTTGCATCCAAATGTTGTGATTTCTTTATTGGAAAAGTTCAGAAAATTTGAGATAGTCTATGTTCTCGATCATGTCCCCTACGGAAGAGGCTCTTTGGGCCAACATCAAGTTTGAAGGTATTCCTCTGATGGTTTTTGTACAAGCATCCCTGTTTGAGGTGTGAGATATTATCAATGGTGCACCAACAAAGTCCTGCGAATTAGACCCAATATCCACGAAAGTTCTGAAACAATGTTTGATGTGTGTTTTGCCACCCATTACTGAAATTATCAACAAATCTTTCCTAGAATCAAACGTGTCGTTAGATTTCAAGAAAGCTATAGTACGACCATTGATTAAGCACCAAGGGCTTGACAAGGATGAATTTAAAAATTACAGATCTGTATCAAACTTACCTCTTCTATCTAAAATATTGGAAAAAGCAGTGGTAGCTTGACTTGAAAAACATCCAAATGTTTACAAGCTTCATGATCAGGTGCAATCTGCCTACCGCAATTGTCACTCCACAGAAATGGCTCTATTATGGATTCACCATACTACCTCTGCATTGTACAGGAATTAATGCGTTGCACTCGTGATGCTTGATCTTCCAGTCGCATTCGACATCATAGACCATAATATCTGATCAGGAGTATGGACTATGCTTTTGGTATGACAGGATCAGTTCTGTCATTGATAAAGTCTTATCTCTCTGGTCGAAGTCAACAAATTGCCATTAGATCAAAGGGTGTTAAGAAAGTTCGTTCCGTTTGTAAATTTGAAAAATTAAATAGAAAAACGACATGTTTTTGTTTCAAATTTTTACTGGTAACTCTATCGACTTTTTTTCATTATATCAGCAGTTATCCTTCCCTATGTGCACTCTCTTGTGTTACTATAGTGTGATGTAAACAAAGTGTCTATTACATCATGAAATAAATATGCCGAGTTCAGTGAAAAAGCAGACGTCCTGTACAAGTGTTGATACAATTAATGAACGAGCTCAAGCTTTGGCTTTATTAGATGCAGGATTAAGTGTGAAGGATGTGGCTAAGCAACTATGTAAAAGTGAGCGATGGGTAACAAAGTGGAGGCGAAGGCGAGAACAAAATAAACAATTATCCGATCAACCGAGATCCGGCCGGCCTTCGAAGATGGTGGGGGTAGTGAAGAGAAAAGTGGAAAACATAAAATACAAACGAGGAAAATCAACAAGAAAACGCAGCAAGGAACTTAAGAACTCAGGCTTTAATGTGAGTCATGTAACTGTTTTTAATTATTTGCAAAAAGTTAAAAAAGTGGAAGGCATTTAAAAGACCGAGAAATCAACTATTGACGAAAACACAGAGGCAAAAGAGATTGAAATTTGCTCGTGATCACAAGCATTCGACGGCTGAAGACTGGGAAAACTACATCTTTAGTGATAAATCTACGAAATATTTGTTTCATGTTCCGAACCGACAGGACGATGTTGTATGGGGGTCCCAGTCAGAAGAGGTTCCAGATGTAAGCTACGTCAAGTCGAGTGCTAAAGTCATGGTATGGGGTGCGATGGGAGTACAGGGATTATCCAAACTTCACATTGTTCCAGCCGGCAAAACAATTAATGCCGATTATTATGTGAACAATATCCTTCAAAAAGAACTAATCCTGCTCTAAATCGACAGAAAAATAGTGGTAGGATCGACGAACGAAAGTTACTTCAATATCCAGGACACGCCACATTTGTTCAAGATGGAGCGACCCCTCACACTGCCCTGCTTACACAGAATTGGTGTGAAAATAATCTACCCAACTTTATTACCAAAGTAGAATGGCCAGGCAATTCCCCAGACCTAAATTGCATCGAAAATCTATGGAGTATTCTGGACATCGAGGCCTACAAGGATCCGCGCCCAACGACAATGTGCCAATTACGACGCCGACTTCACCGTGCATGGAGGGAGATACCTCAGAAACATTTGATTTCTTTGATTCATTCAATGCCAAATAGAATTAAAAATGTATTGAAAAACACAGGTGGACTGTCTGGTTATTAAAAACATATAAACTTGTATATGAGCTGTTTATAAATAATTTTAGGCATGCTGTAAATCATGGAACGAACTTTCTTAACACCCTTTACATTGTCCAAAGAATTCCTACTCCACACTGGTGTTCCGCAGGGTTCTGTATTAGGACCTCGTCTATACTCCATGTTTTCCAAACAAATTGGAGAAATTTGTCAGAGGCATAACATGTGTTATCATTGCTACGCGGACAGCACTCAAGTATACCTCATCACAAATCCTTAAGTGAACTTATCATCTTTGCCCCAAAATGTAAGGCTAGTGATATAACTGGCTTTTGGTGAATCTGTCATCACTAGTACTTCAAATGTAAAAAAATCTTGGGGTGTTTTTTGACAGCATACTTAGCTTGGAGTGTTAGATAGTTGCATTGATTTAATCATGCTATTTCCAACTTTGTAATATTGGTAGAATTAGATCTCTTATTACGGAGGATGCATGCAAGACACTTGTTTATCACTAATCATATCCCATCTTAAATTATGGAAATGCACTTCTTTATGGTGTTAATTCAACATCCTTGCAGAAGTTACAGAAACTTCAAAACACTGACCCCAATTCTCATATCACTTCGCTGGTTACCTGTGACATATCACACATAATATAAGATCTTCTTGTATACTTTCAAGGCTCTACATGGATTAACTCCAGCATACAGCAACTAGTTTAAGTCTACCGTCCTCAGCGACCATGTCATTCTACATATTCATACCCTTCTAAAACCATGTGCCCATTCTACACTGTACGGTGAAAGACGGTTTGATGTATCGTCATCAACCCTGTGGAACTGCCTCTCACTGGAACTCCGTTTTGAAGGTTCTTTAGCAGTTTTAAAAATAAACTTAAAACATATCTTTTTAAACTAGCATTTAATCTGTAAAATTGGTATTTAAATAAAAACAGTTCTTTAAATTGAAAAAAACTTATACAACAAATATATAGTGTTGCCTACTCTTAGTTTCTCTTTGAAAGTCAGTTGAGTGTTAAGTTATGTCATTATTTTATGCATTTGTTGTTCTTTGTTTTATAGTGTTACATGTACAGCACTTTAGGGTAATTGTCTTAATTAGATAAATTAACGCTGTATAAATTTAGAATAATAACAATAATCATTATAATCTTGATGGTCTGCTAATCAATGCTAAACCAGTGCAATAATAATAATTGACAACTACATCTCACCATGAGCAGTCCTTAGATATATTAAGAAATAAAATTGGATGAATTTTGGTTAGTAAAGAATTAGGAACTGAATTCAATAAAAAAAAAAGCCACACATTGATTAATACTGTATTGCACCGTTCTATACCCCATATTTTTAGCATACAATAAATTTGTGTAAATTTCTACCTGCCAATTTAACTGACATAATGACATGTTGAAAAAAAAATGTTTACAGTATACTAGAGAAGGAGACTTACTGATCTAACACGCAGTGGACCTTCAAAGGCAGGTGCCCAACTAATGCTGGTAATCTACAATAAGGTGATCAATTGGTTTAATTAAACAAAGTTTGAATCACTGTGATCAACACATGATGTACAGAAGAGCGATAACTTTCTACCGATTGTCTGTGACTCAGTGAAATGATTCTACCACTTGTCAGTGATTCAGTGAAATGATTCTACCTCTTGTCAGTGACTCAGTGAAATGATTCTACCTCTTGTCTGTGATTCAGTGAAATGATTCTACCACTTGTCAGTGATTCAGTGAAATGATTCTACCACTTGTCAGTGATTCAGTGAAATAATTCTACCTCTTGTCTGTGATTCAGTGAAATTACTGGTTTTTGATACACCATGTGAACAGGATTTTCCCTGGAAAAAAAAAAGTTTTGTTCAGTGAAACAATGAAAATCGACACTCTAACACAAGATGTTTTATTCAGACAGTTAAAGGATAACTAGAGAAAAATTCATGTCAATTTTTTTTTTCATGTTAAAGTACAGTATACATATAGCAAAATCCCAGGGAGCACCAATATGCTCCATTACTAGTATAATTCATTACATCGTAACATTCTTTGCTTACTTGGAATGTAAACTACATTATACAGTCTACTCCACTTATACTGAATTTGCTTAAACATATCATTATATTGCTTATATTGAACAATCTGTTATACTGAACTAATAATAAATCCTATTTATATCATTTATATAGTTCAACATTGGTTAAATTGAACCATCTGTTATATTGAAATAATAAATTACATTACTTATATAGTTCAACTTTGGTTATATTGAACTTTGCATATAATGAATAATTCAGGTCAGACCCATGATTTTCAATATATTCAGAGTAGACTGTAAGTGTGAATTGAGTGTAACCATATTTCCCTGTATAACAGGCCCTTTCTCTTACCTCTGGTAGTGAATTTTTTGGAAAGTAGTTGGTATTTGTGTGAGAGTAAGGAATTCCTCTGGATTAGATTTTCTGAAGACTTCAGCCACATAGAAAAGATCTAAGAGAGTGCTCTCTCCTCCTTTAACACACTCGTCAAATCTGGAACAAGGTGTTATAAATGAATAAATTCAAGTCATATATATTAACTGAGTAGACACCAATCACTTGGGCTGCCAATTGTTGGTCAATACAGGCATCCCAGGAAAAGAATTCAGTTCCCCATTTCAGGAAATGACCACTATTCCAGTCTGATTGATTGATTGATTATTTATTGCTTTCCGCCACACTCAACAATTTTTCAGTTATCTGGTGGCGTCCAGTTTTTGTTGGTGGAGGAGAGAACCCAGATACAATGTACCTGGGAAGAGACCACCGACCTTCCGCAAGTAAACTGGCAAACTTGCTCACATAACGCCGCGGCCGAGATTCGAACACACGCCGACAGAGGTGAGAGGCTTTGTGATTTTGAGCCCGATGCTCTAACCACTCGGCCACGGAGGCCCCTTATTCCAGTTTGAGACTTTGATAGAAAGATTTTTATATTCTTACAGGCAGCTTGAGTGTATTTCCAGATTTATGGGTCAAATGTATGTTTTTATGACAGTTAAAGTCACCAATTTTTCCTGAACCAGGAGCTGTAAACAGAGCATTACAAAGAACAGAGGCGTTGCCTGTAATGGCAACATTAAGAATGGTATATATTCACTCTCACAAGAGTAATATTGCGGATTCATTGTATTTTGTGGTGGCACGATCATCACTCGTAGAAATTACCACATAACCCCTGTGCTGATTACATTGACTTCCTGTTGACAAGTGAACCCAGTACAAAATTCTGCTGTACACCTATAAGGTAATTAATAAGATGGCACCACAATACTCGGAAGAGGTGATTACGGTGTACCAACCTCAACGTTCCCTTAGATCCGAAAACTCACTGACATTGACTAGACTGAGATGTCGAACCTCTACATATGGGGAAAGGCATTTGGACGTGGCAGGAGCTACTCTCTGAAACTCTCTACCTGACAATCTCTGTCATTGCCAGAGTTTAAATTCTTTTAAGAAACATTTTAAAAATATTTAAAAACACATCTTTTTAGACTTGCTTATTATTGATGTGTTAGCAAAATTTTTAGTATTCATTTATTTAAAAAAATGTTATGTTATCTACTTTTAGTTTCTATTCTGAATTCAGTGTAGTATTATTATGCAATTTTTTATATATTTATTGTACTTTGTTTTATTGTCTTAAATGTAAAGTGCTTTAGGGTAATTTTTTATTAGATAAAGCACTAAATAAATATAGAATAATAATAATACTAATAATAATTAAGATAATTTTATGGGGATTACTTTTCGTGAGTATCCCTATCACACAAATTCCATACCTAAAGAAAATACAAAGTTCACACAAATGCTTCAATGCACAAAAAAAAAATATCCATGTGATTGCAACTCATGAAATCTGTACAGGCTTGATAATCCATAAAAAATTGAATGCCTGTGAATTAATGATTCTACAGTGCATAGACTAAATATCTAAATCCTCTCTATTACAATTACAAACCTACGATAGTATTGCTGTGCTTCACAGATGAAACAAAAATTATTTAATAAATTTGAGCAAATATACTGATATGCTGCCATGCACTGATGTGCCATGTTGTGTATTCTGTGAATAATAAATATGATGTTTTGTAAAATGCAATTCCTAGCATTTTAAAGTTACCAGTCCTATAGCTATGACCTTGACCTTTTGGGTTTGAAGTCTCTAATTTCTATAGTTAAAAAGTTATGATCAGTGATGAAAATAGGCTTGGATTTCTGGGGAAAATTTCAAACCTATGACTAGGGTGTCCAGGTAGCGTAGTGGTTAATGCACTCACTTCTTACCACTGCGACCCGAGTTCAATCCTCTGGATTGACAGTGGTCGTATGTGAGAGGTATTGTGGTCACCCACTTGGACATGTGTGTTTCCTCTGAGTACTCTAGTTTCCTCCCACATCAATGACCCCTTCACGCCAAAATCTGAGCCGACGAGAAGCATTAATATAAGTTGTAGAACTTGTTTGTTAATCATCATAAAATAAATAAAGTTTAAAAAAAAAAACACCTAAGACTTAGTTTAGTAAAATCTCAGACTTAAGTCCAGCTTTCCACTTACGCTTATTTTTTCAATCCAGGCCATAAAATCAAACAGACATATAATGTATACATGGCCATAGTAGTAGGACTACTTGCTACTAACTTCTGACAAGGCTTGACTTACTTCATGCAGTGCAGAAGCTGTAGTCCTGGTGCAGACTCATAGTAGATAAGATCCATATGAAAGTCCAGACCTGCAGAGGAATACGCGACGTTGATTGGGTTGGGCGTGCTCACCACATCAAATTGCTTCAGAAAAACAAAACAATAGGCCACAATTATTTCAGGCTAAGCAGAGCAGTGAACTGTTCCTTGTGTATAATGAAAAAGAATTTTGTGTTAAATGTTTGATATATTCAGAGACATATATAACAAAAATAAGCAACCACTACTGCCTCTTAAAATTTATGACGATCCCACCTAGAAACTGTAAGTTATTGGTTTGATAAATTGATGCTGATTTAAATTTATTTCACTCCTATCATAAATTGGTATTGATTGTAACAAGTTTTGAAATGATTTAATAAATAACAAATACACTATTTAATTAACAAAAAAGTTGGCAATTGGTAAACATTTCCTGAAATTTTGTGGGTTTTTCCAAGTTTCGGTCATGTGTCACCTTTTGAAACTTCACTTTCATTTTCTTTGAAGTAAAACATCATCTAAAATTATTGTATGTCAAATGTTATAGTGATAGGATATGGTAGGTTTGAACTTGGTATCTTTCATTCTTAAGTTGATAAATGCACTTTAAATCAATGTGTGTATTTTTACCAAAAAGTCTCCGATATATCTTAATACATGTATATGTACTTCCTATATTGGGTAATATCTGGCACACCAGTTTTATTTGATAATTTAACCTACATCAGCAGTGAAAAGCTCTGGCATCCTATTAATATGTTCTATTTAAAATATGTCCGATCTTTACAAATATTTACAGAAGGAGTATAAATGATCTTGGTTAAAAAAAAGATAGTACAGTTATTGCCCCTTTGTTATCATGATAACGATAGTCAAACCAAGAAAGCATAGCAGCAGTGTGTCTTATCCACTTTGACAAAGCACCTGTTGATGCGGGCATATATTGTGCTATTATCATTTAAATCCATTTTCGAAGAGTTTTAAATTCACTGTTCTCATGTTCTTCCTACACACATTATTGCTATATAGTTAAATCATACATGTATATACTTCTGTTTTCATGATAAAAATCTCAATCTTAAGTTCGAGTTTTCTTTTATTTGAGCACAACTTGAGTAAATCGTGGACTTAATTCCAAGTTTTGACTTAAGTTTATTTCAAGACATCCAGGCCAGGCTTGGATTTCTCAAAAAATAAAAAATAACTTCAGTCAAAAACTGGACTTCAGTCTGAGATTTTACTCAGATTTTGACTGCTCAAATAGGAGAAAACTCAAACTCAATTCTGAGATTTTTTGGAGAAATTCAAGCCAAGTTGAAATTATCAAAAAATGCCCAGAATACATATTAGAATTAGATTTCAGAAATTATGAAGTAGCAAAAAATAAGCATACTCACATGTCCATAGATGGTCTGTTGGACCGGCGCAATTAGTTCTGCTGCCTATGAAGAATATGTACTCTCATGTGTGAATTACGTTCAGCAGTAAATTACTATCCAACACTGTTTTTGTGAACTTTGATCAGACCTACTGTAAGTTAGTAATCTTTTTATTGATATGTTTACTGTAAATGAACTGTTCAATCTTTGAATTGTTTGTGATTGATATCTGCTGATCTTCTGTTATTCAAAAACATAAAGAGAAGGTGTTAGTAAATATATTCTAAAGTAGTATGTATGTATTAAACACTCCTAGAATGAATACTCAAAAGTACACAGCTGTATATAATTACACTATAATTCCCTGCAGATTGCCCACGGGTTATTATTATTATTTTTTTTTTTTTAAAAACAATATGGTCCTGAGGGCTATCTGTCAGTGTGGGCTACCTGTTTGGGTTTTTTTTCGTTAAGTTAAGTAAACTATTAAAAATTTTTAAAAATATGCTTTGACCAAAAAATAAATAATTCAATAACATGCATATAAAGTCATATCTATTTGGCTATGACACTGTTCAAAACAGTCATATAAACAGACCTAACGTCACACGTTCACCATCCATCAAAGTTCGTGTCCTTAGAGTCCAATCAATTCAGGCTCCAAATGTAATCTAGATTCTGATCATTTTATAAATCAACAAACTCTGACATAATCATCAAGCGTGTCCCATTGTAGTTCAATTTCTAACTGATAAACCATTTCTTTTCATAAAACGATAACACCATGAAGGACCCCTACTGAAATTTTCACATGTTAATTGTTCAGATAACGACTGTGCTTTAAATCTGAGCGTGACTGTTGATACAGTTATGAATCACTGTAAATTCCTAATTACACACGAGGAATTTATTATTGTGTAATTTCGTGAGAAGCATCACTCACAAAATAAAATTATTCGCTTTTATTCTTATGTTGCTAAAATACACGTAAAAATTTTTGATCAACAGAGCCCTCATGAATTTATGTTCCTGCAATTTGATGTGTACAAGTCATTTCACGATATTCAGTACTCGTGTAAAATACGGAATCTACAGTAATCGTTGCAATGGTTCTTCTTCTAATATCAGCTGTGCTCATTTTGATCTCGGAATGAAGATAATTATTCTTTTTTCTGTCTCCATTGATGAACAGATTTTTCATCAACTTCATACACCCGACCAGACTCTCTATTGCCATGTTCTTCTGCATACTTATCAAAATTAAGGCGTAAAACAGCTGTATAACTTTGATATTTACATTTTCTCATTAGACTGTCCATGCTCACAATTTTATCAAATATTAAAACAACTCCCAATTTTATTAACGCAGTTTAACCTCGCAATTTTATTCACACCTGAATAAATATGAACCTGCCAATGAAGTAGTCAATTGTCAGCGGGCAATCCAACTGTGCTGGTTATCTGGTACGTTTTTTTTCTATTATAAAAATTTAGTGTCAGTGCGGGCTATATGGTGCAGTGGTCAATCTGCAGGGAATAATGGCAGTATTTACTTATTTATTTAACCTCAAAGTTACTATAAATGTACTATTTTATGCACTACACTTATTTCTGTGGTCACCAAATCAAAAATGATAATCTGCGAAATTATGACTACGTGGAATTGAATATGTCTACAATATGTGTAGTAAAACTAAGGTGAAATAACATACACTGATGCTTAAGAAAAAGTTAAGCAGTAACATATAACTTTAAACTGAGTGAGCAGTGCACAATGAGCTATATTACAATGGTAGTTGGTTCAAGTCCAAAATAAAGCAGAAGTGTATAATATATTCTGTAAACAAACTTTCATTCATGATGACTTTATTTCGCGATTTACCAGTGATAAACTGGATTGCGACAACTAATTTTCATGACCGACATTACCTTAGACATACACGAGACATCAAAGGACTGGTTCACAGCAAGAAGTATTCACAATGATGGCAAGAAGTATTCACAACAACGAGGTTTTTGTGAACTTGAAAATTTCTTGCACCTGAATAATAGTTGGTTTACAGTATCTTGTGCTTAAATCGGAGTCTTCTATTAATGATGTTTGTCCAGGCATTAGTGTACTATCATCTCACCTTGCTGACCATGCTATCTTCCTGTGGAACATTCTTCAATAAACAGACTCCATATTCATTCAGATCTCTCAACCACCTGTAATTATAACCAGCATGATCTCTGAGTAACTAAAGAAAGTACTGGCTCCAAAATACTGACCAAGGGTAGAAGGACCAACAAACAGACAAGCATACACACAAAAACTCAAGGACAAACAAACAAATGAACATACACACAAAAAAGACACAATGCAAGCAGACAAAAACAACAGCCAGATGGTTGATCCTAACAAAAGAATGAAATGCAGTCCCCACAGAAAATCATGAAAACAAATTCAACAGATTTCCTCTTACTGTAGAACACCATGCTGACTGGACATGACTTCAGAAAATTCGAGGGTAGGATACGACTTCGGCTCGCTGAAAACGGTAGATGGCCTGAAATCTAGGGTCCCATCAGAGTAGACATTCTCCTGAAGAAACTTTATTGGCAGCACTCCTCGATGTCCATCTGACCACTGTATGGCTAATGTGTCATCACCTTAAAATGGAGCATTCAAAGCTGATGAAAAATGTATATTGTAGTAATTAAAAAAAATGTATATCGTAGTGATGAAAAAATGTATAGTGTAGTGATTAAAGCACAGTGTAGTGATTAAATTGTATAGTATAGTGATTAAAAAATGGATAGTGTAGTGATTAAAATGTATAGTGCAGTGATTAAAATGTATAGTGTAGTGATTAAATTATATAGTGTAGTGATTAAAATGTATAGTGTAGTGATTAAAATGTATAGTGTAGTGATTAAAAAAAATGTATAGAGTAGTGTGGCATCGGTGGCCTAGTGGTTAGGTTGTTAGACTCTCAACTGAAAGGTTGTGAGTTCGAGTCCTGGCCGCAGCAGGGCCGACGTTGTGTCCTTGGGAAAGGCACTTTACACGAATTTCCTCACTCCACCCAAGTGTAAAAGGGGTATCTGGCTACAGACAGTGAAAAATATTGTTAGAATGTCAGTGCTCTAGCACCTTAACGGCAGCTTGCACCGAGAAAGCTCTGGAATGTTTTTAGGTCTGCTGGGGTAATATTGTATTGTGAAGCACTTTGAGCAGCATATGCTGGAAAAGTGCTACATAAATAAACAATTATTACAATGATGATTAAAAAAATGTATAGTGCAGTGATTAAAATGTATAGTGCAGTGATTAAAATGTATAGTGTAGTGATTAAATTATATAGTGTAGTGATTAAAATGTATAGTGTAGTGATTAAAATGTATAGTGTAGTGATTAAAATCTATAGTGTAGTGATTAGAATGTATAGTGTTGTGATTAGAATGTATAGTGTAGTGATTAAAATGTATAGTGTAGTGATTAAAATGTATAGTGTTGTGATTAAAATGTATAGTGTAGTGATTAAAATGTATAGTGCAGTGATTAAAATGTATAGTGTTGTGATTAAAATGTATAGTGTAGTGATTAAATTGTATAGTGTAGTGATTAAAATCTATAGTGTAGTGATTAAAATGTATAGTGTAGTGATTAAAATGTATAGTGTAGTGATTAAAATGTATAGTGCAGTGATTAAAATGTATAGTGCAGTGATTAAAATGTATAGTGTAGTGATTAAATTATATAGTGTAGTGATTAAAATGTATAGTGTAGTGATTAAAATGTATAGTGTAGTGATTAAAATCTATAGTGTTGTGATTAAAATGTATAGTGTAGTGATTAAAATGTATAGTGTAGTGATTAGAATGTATAGTGTAGTGATTAAAATGTATAGTGTAGTGATTAAAATCTATAGTGTAGTGATTAAAATCTATAGTGTAGTGATTAAAAAATGCACACAAAAACATTTCTCTGTTAATGTGGAATACCTGTTTGTATGACATCGTTTACTGTTGTGTTACACTGGATCTCGCCAACATCTACTAACCTTTGACCTGAATGTTCTTGTTTGCATTCAGGACAATGGCAGTAGTTTCTCATCCAAATGCTATGGAATCTGTATTATAAAATTTGAAACATGACGTTCCTCATTATTCAAAAAATCACTTGCACATTTTCAATGTATCTATAAGAACTGCACAATGTCTGAAGGATGCCAAGTCAAAGTTGCAAGACGAGTTGTTTACACAAAATAGGTACATATACTGTCTATTTAAAAGATACTGAAAAAAAATGACAAAGTTCAACTACATGTAAATTTTTTAGAAAATTATTTGACCACTTCCAAAAAGTCACATGCACATCTTCAATGTGTCCATAATAACTGTACAAATTGTGGAGATTTTCAGCCTAAATGTGTGAGAGGAGTTGATCACACAAAGTAGGTATCATCTATTCAAAAGACACTGAAAAAATGACAAAGTTCAACTACATGTAAATTTTTCGAAAAATGTCTGAGCTCTTCCAAAGAGTCACATGATGATCTTCAATGGGTCCATAACAACTGTGCAAAGTTTGGGGAATGTGAGCCTAGAGGTGAGTAAGGAGTTGATTACACAAAGTAGGTACCAGCCATCCCAGCTTTCACCATACTATAAACCGGATACACATTGTGCAACCCGTCGGAAAAAGAAATATTCATATCTAGTGATCAGTCATTCAAAAACTTACTTTGTTAAACTATGCACAAGTACTCTGAAGTTGATATTAGTTCCTCATTGACAATGTCTTCTTAGTCTTTGGTAATAAGGTCTTCCAACAGTCTGTTGGAATTCCCATGGGCATGAATTGTGCTCCTTCATTAGCTGACCTGTTTTTATATTCTTACAAGACAGAGTTTATTCAAAATCTTCTACTTGAGAAGAAAAAATATTTCTTGCTGTGGCCTTCAACTTGACATTTAGTATATCGACAACATTTTATCTATTAACAATAATCATTTTCATTCATATGTCGATATGATATATCCAAGTGAACTCAAAATTAAAGACTCCTGAATCTTCCCATCTTCTTCATACTAAGGAAATCTATTGAACACAGATGTTAATGGCAAACTAACAACTCAATTTTATGACAAACAGGATGACTTCATCTTCTCTATCATCAATTTATCTATTTAGCTCCATTATCACCTGCATATGGTATTTATATCTCTCAACTGATTCAATAAACAAGAGCTTGTTCTGCATATGAGCAGTTTTGAATCAAGACAGATTATTGACAAACAGGGGTTTCTCTTTTAAAGTCAGCATTTCATAGTCAAAATCAATTTCACAATGCTATGGTCATTACAACGATCTAATTTACCAATACAACCTGTAATTGGGTCAAATGCTGTCTGGCATACCAATTGTTAGGCCATTATTTGCACATTGATTTTGAATACAGATTACTTTGTTTACTTGATCAAGATACAAGGCTCACTGCGGGGTATAACCAGTCAACAGGAGATGTTTACTCCTCCTAGGCACCTGATCCCACCTTTGATATGTTCAGGGGTTCGTGTTTTTTCTACTCTTAATTTTGTATTCTTTATAGGAGCTATAAGATTGATCATTATTTGGTATCTTCATCTTTTCAATTACAAGTTACAGACTTCAGGGAGTATTTTGTAATTCACTTACACAGATTCCGATTCATTATTCCAAACAATCTTCACCTTCCTGCCCTCTTCCTCAACTCTCACTTTTATTTCTTTCCTCTGAAATCAGATGACTACTAATTGCAGTTAAGGATGCAGGACACACTAACCGAAAATGGTGCGGCTCTTTTTTTTTGGGGGGGGGGGGGGGGGGGGGGGGGTTTGTTTTTGGTGATGCACTCATGCCTGACATCTCATGTTGGTTTTTAAGATAAAAACTTCTTCCAATATTCAGATATGCAAAGTAGAAGATAAAAGAAATGTAAGTTTACAACAGGATGCCACCCATTCTACAAGCTAAGATCATCACCAATCTCTAACTGGCAATGCCTCTTGACCACAAAATGAAACAAATACCCACTTCATCTTGGTATTTAATAAACAAACACTAAAAAAAACATTTATTTGGCACCTATCTCAATAACTGCTGAAAACTCTTCTGTATTTTGGGTGTGCAATGTATCAGGATTTATAAAGACATTTTTATTTAAGTTACATGAGTAAGTGACTATTGTATGTTTCTTTGAAATAAATTAGCACTCACAAAAAATGCTCTGTTAAGTAAGAATAGGGAGGGGGGGGGGGGAGAAATTTTTTGATAACTATATTTTCAAGCTAGAATACACAGGTTATGGAGGACAATCTTTTCTTCCCATTTATCTAATAGTTTTTTAAAAAGGGTTAAATAACAAGAAATAAATGTAAAATTAAAAATATTTGTCTATTTTAAGGATAGCTATACATTTTCTGTCTATATAGATAATCAATATTCAATATTGGCTACCTTTTTATCATTTCTTTCACAAATACATTGTCAAAATTTATCAAAAACTGCAACGAAAATTTAAAATTCAAACTAAAAAAAAGGAGGGGGGTCTGGTCATACTCATGTATAAAAGCTTTGGTGCAGAGCATTTTATCTTTACACTCAAAACAATGCAAGGAAAGCAAAGAAATGCATCAAAGAGAACTGATATGAATGGAAAGTGGAAGACACATACAGAGATAATTTGAAATTAAACATCACTTAATGGAAAAAATGCAGTTTTAGTAGAAAGTTGTCTGGATTTTTTTTTAAATCATACTCTAAGTCATAATTTACAGATCAGCAGTCATGCATGTACTGGGCTAATTGTACAATACAAAAAAGTTTAAAAGGACAAGAATCTATTTTTCCATATATGGTTTGAAAAGAAATCAGCCATTATGATTCATCCTTAAATAGGATCAGTCTATTTTTATCTGCAAATTTAAAGACATCAACATATAATTGACGATTTTCTAACCCCTTTTTCCAAAAGGTATGCTACGTAAATATGCTTTATTATGCTTCAATCTGCATGGAAAGGTGTAATTTTCAAAAGCAAATGAGTTAAGAAAACATATCTATATAGGTCTAAGGAATCTCTGACAAAAGTGTTCCTGATATAACCCCCCCCCCCCTTAATAATGAAGGAAATCAAGAATTCTTTACCTTCTCAAAGGATGTAGTTGTAGAACAATAACCTCTTTTACCATTAACTGGAAACCACTGTCCTGTAGAAAAAATATATATAATAGTATGATACATATATAATAGTATGATACATATATAACAGTATGATACATATATAATAGCATGATACATATATAATAATAATAATAATAATAATAATAATAATAAATTTATTTTGTAAAGCGTAAAGTCCATACTGCTCTAAACGCTATTTAAACAACAATGAAATAAGTGAAATGAGGTATATAAAAACACATCGTAGTAGGTCCCAGATTAGTTGTAGCATGTGAACAGATGAGTCTTTAATTTAGATTTGAAGGTACAGAGACTGGTGGCAGTTCTGATATCATACGGAAGAGCGTTCCACAGTTTAGGGCCAGCAACACTAAACTCGAGTTTGAATCACCGTTGAGGTGGTAAATGGCACTCGTAGTAGGCTCTGGTCACTGGACCGCAGTGTTCTGGAGGGAGCATAAGGTGTTATGAGTTCTTGCAGATAGGATGGGGCTGTGTTGTGTACTGTTTTGTACACCAACACCAATGTCTTGAAGATGACTCTTTGCTGAACTGGAAGCCAATGGAGAGAGCGTAGTACAGGCGTAATTCTGTCATATTTGCTGGTGCCTGAGATGATTCTAGCAGCAGCATTTTGGATAGATTGAAGCCGCTGGATCTGCATTGATGGTAAGCCGCAAAAGAGAGAGTTACAGTAGTCCAGCTTTGTTGTTATAAAGGCATGGACAACATATTCTAACGATTCCCTGTCTAGATATCTTCTCAGCTGGCTCAGGTTCTTAAGGTGGATGAAGGCACCTCTGCACACTGATGATATATGTGCCTCCATGGTTAAGTGTTGGTCAATTGTTACACCAACTCCCTTGGCCTTAGCAACAGGAGTGATAGAATCATTTCCTACTTGCAGTGATGGTATGTGCAGCTTAGATGCCATTTGTTTTGAGGATATTACTAGCACCTCGGTCTTGTCTGTGTTGATCTTGAGGTGATGTTGAGCCATCCAGGTTTGAACTGACCTCAAGCAAGACTCCATCTGACTGACTGCAAGAGCAACCTGTTGAACTTTAAAGCTGATATACAATTCATTGTCGTCAGCATACATGTGGTACAAGACATTGTTCTTTCTGAGAAGGGTCCCCAGGGATGATGTGTAGATGTTGAATAGGACAGGCCCAAGGACTGATCCCTGGGGAACACCGCAGCCCAACTCAGTGGCACCAGATTTTGCCCCCTTCACTTTGACAATCTGGGTCCGATTGGTAAGATAGGACGCGAACCACATGAGCACAGTGTCCTTAATTCCAAGGTCCTTGAGTATTTGTAGCAAGCTTGAATGATCCACAGTATCAAAGGCAGCCGATAGGTCCAACTGCACTAGCAAGACAGCTTTCTGCTCTCCAATGGCACAAACCACATCATTGTGAACTCGCAGAAGTGCCGTCTCAGTACTATGTCCCTGACGGTAAGCACTTCGGAATGGCTCGAGTAGATCATTCTCACTGAGGTAGGTATGTATCTGTGCTGCTACAACCTTCTCAATTAACTTGGATACATATGCAAGGTTGGACACTGGCCGGTAGTTCTTTGGTACATCAGGGTCTACTGAAGCCTTTTTCAGAAGTGGTGTCACAATAGCTCCTTTGAAAGATGTTGGGAAGGAACCACTCTCAAGTGACTTATTTATGATGGACGTGATGATGGGAGCGAGAGTTGTGACCTCTTGCTTCACAAGAGATGTGGGCAGAGGGTCAAGTTCACAGCTCTTGTTGGCAGATGACATTATCAACTTCGTTACTTGATCTACAGTAACATGTTGGAAATGACCAAGTTCGGTTTCGTCTCTGAGTGCTGGTAGTTCTACAAGTGGATGGTGGTAGTCGCATGTAATGGAGCTGCGAATACGTGTAATTTTTTGTACAAAAAAGCCACTAAACATGACAGCCAGATCTGATGGTAATTTGTCAGCAGGCAATAGCAGGCAATGGAGTGACTGAGTTTCTACCAAGCAGCTTGTTGACCACCCTGAAAAGCTGCTTACTGTCACCTTTGTTATCATGCACCAAGGTCCTGTAATGCTGGAGCTTAGCCGTATCTATGCGCTGAATGTAAATCTCTCTGTGTACCACGAGTCCTGATTTGCGCCACATTCTCTCAGCTTGTCTGCGTTTCTGCTTCGCCTCTCTGATAGAGCTGTTGTAATAGTATGATACATATATAATAGTATGATACATATATAATAGTATGATACATATATAATAGTATGATACATATATAACAGTATGATACATATATAACAGTATGATACATATATAATAGTATGATACATATATAATAGTATGATACATATATAATAGTATGATACATATATAACAGTATGATACATATATAACAGTATGATACATATATAATAGTATGATACATATATAATAGTATGATACATATATAACAGTATGATACATATATAATAGTATGATACATATATAACAGTATGATACATATATAACAGTATGATACATATATAATAGTATGATACATATATAACAGTATGATACATATATAATAGTATGATACATATATAATTTGTTTGTTTGTTTGTTTTTTATTTATAGTCGCCTGAGCAATTTTTCAGCTATCCGGCGACTGTCACTATTACCGGTGACGGGGCTGCAAATTTAGACCTATGCTTAGCACTAATGGCTTTTAGCAGTGAGGGTTCTTTTACGTGCCACACCTGCTGCGACACGGGACCTCCGTTTATAAGGTCCCATCCGAAAGACCCGTGACTCTCACTTCGTAATGCCGAGCTCTTGGCGAAGGAGCAATCACTACCTATTTTAACGTCTTAGGTTTGACGCGGCCGGCCCGAGCGGGGCTCGAACTCACGACCTTCCGTTCACGAGGCGAGAGCTCTACCACTGAGCCACCGTGATCGGTAATACATATATAATAGTATGATACATATATAATAGTATGATACATATATAATAGTATGATACATATATAAAAGCATGATACATATATAACAGTATGATACATATATAATAGTATGATACATATATAACAGTATGATACATATATAATAGTATGATACATATATAACAGTATGATACATATATAACAGTATGATACATATATAATAGTATGATACATATATAACAGTATGATACATACAGTATGATACATATATAACAGCATGATACATATATAACAGCATGATACATATATAACAGTATGATAAATATATAACAGCATGATACATATATAACAGCATGCTACATATATAACAGTATGATACATATATAACAGTATGATACATATATAACAGTATGATACATATATAACATATGATACATATATAACAGTATGATACATATATAATAGTATGATACATATATAATAGTATGATACATATATAATAGTATGATAACAGTACGATACATATATAACAGTACGATACATATATAATAGTACGATACATATATAACAGTATGATACATATATAACAGTACGATACATATATAACAGTACGATACATATATAATAGTACGATACATATATAATAGCACGATACATATATAATAGTACGATACATATATAACAGTATGATACATATATAACAGTACGATACATATATAATAGCACGATACATATATAATAGTACGATACATATATAACAGTATGATACATATATAATAGTATGATACATATATAACAGCATGATACATATATAACAGCATGCTACATATATAACAGTATGATACATATATAATAGTATGATACATATATAATAGCACGATACATAAATAATAGTACGATACATATATAACAGTATGATACATATATAACAGTATGATACATATATAACAGTATGATACATTCTTTATTCCAAATCCTGGCCCCTACAGGCATTACAAATATGATATAAGTGGAATTTTTAGCAAAACACAAATTTAGCTATTTTTCCATCAAAAATAGTATATATTGTAATCAGGTTTTAGCAACTTCTTAATTCCATGAAAAATAACTATTACCTCCAATATGGAAAATATTGTTAGCGATTTTCAATTTTAGTGATCTCAACACTCTCGCTAACCCTAGCTAATTATGACAAAATTAAATCCTTGCTAAAATTTCTACATATACAATAACGTACATGATTAGTACACTTACACATCAGTACACACAAATTGTGTTAAAAATACAGTTTACAAAATAGCACTTCATCATAACACTGGTTTGGCTTGATTTAACAATATAAAGAATTGTGTTTATAATAAAATACGATTTAACAATATACAGGGTTAGATACTAGTAAATACTATAATTATGTATTTCATGTATGTAATAATAACTAAAACAGTACCACCGTGTATCCTAATACAAAGTAGAAAAATTCAGTCATGCTGTTTGATGGGGGGGGGGGGGGGGGGGGGGGTGATAATTATAATAATAATCCCTGCATTGCAAAAGATACCATGTGATTTTGCAATGTACTAATTATTACAATATGCATAAAAAATATTTGTAATTAACATATATACATTGTTTCAATAAACAGTAATAGTAGACATATTAATTCTTCAGAGACAGCAGACAGCACTTCAATATTTTCACAGTTTAGAACCCATAATATCTTGCTTTCATCATCCAACCTAGCAAAGTTATATGTAATTACAAATACATGAAAAATTTATTGTGAATCTTTTCAAATCACTTAAGGAAATAACAGCAAACCCATCCCCAATTTGCTTCCACTGGTTTATCCCCCTCTTTTTATACAAACTAGACATTTGTTATTTATTTTGGGGTTTTTTTTTATACAAAAGCTGATACTTGTTATCTATTGTTTCCATTCATTTGGTTGTCACACATGTGGAAATGTTGTACAAAGTACAAAGTGGAAGTAAAATCAAGAGAATCGTGAAACGTGAGCGACTCAGAATATACGAAATGACAGTATTTCCTATTTTTAATTCACCGACCACATCGACATTTCCGCAAATTAAAACAGTGTGTAAGCTAAATCAAATTTAAGTTTGTATTCCTAGCACTATGAACTGGTGCACACAAACAAATACCTTCCCATTAGAGTTCTCTGCCCTTTACTCAGACTTACCTACACATCGTGGTGCTGTATTCTTTCTCATCTTCTTTGGAGTTTAATTAACCTCAAAGTTTTAAATTTTTTTGACTTGTGTAGATTAGTGATAATTATTTTATGTAACTATATGAAGCGCTAATAAATACATGAAAATTTCACAAGCATGTTAGTAGAGAGTGTAAAATGGAGAGAACTATATTGTTTTGCACATGTTTACTGCAAGAAAACGTGAACTCTTTGCTGTTAAGATTTTCTGAGTACTAGATGGCCCTTAAGCCATAAGAAAATCAGTATATGAAAATGGCATATATCACATTTCCTTAACCATCCACATTTCTGAATTTTAACAGATCTGAATGTTTCTTACATATGTGAGAAATGGTATACAGTAATTACAACTAACCATCATTGGTCTGTAATCCATATTGTCTTGGATCTGCCTTTTTTGTAGCTTTCCAACATCCTGCCAGAGTTATTGCCCTTCTACTGCATGGCCAAAGCTTTCTGAGGCTGTATCTAATGCTCATTCTGCAAACAGATTTAGCCAGTTACATGACTCAATGTTATAAAATTGTTATTGCACAAGTACTGAGAGGAATGCCTTATGTTATTACAACAGAGACAATATATGCCTCTTCTGAGAATCAAACCTGGGACCTCTGGCATGGCAGTTCAGAGCTCTACTGAACAGTCACAGCTGGTAGGAAGGCCACATCTTCAAATACTACTGCATTATACAGTAATTAGCTGGAAATTCTCACTGCTTTGAACCTGTACCCATGACATTTTTTAAATAACATATATCTTTGCCCAAGGTCATGTTGCACAACCTCTAATACCATCTTCAAACTGATAGAGAATAAGCCCATTATGAAACACGATTGAAAAATGCAGATGGAAATAGATTGACAATTACTATACCATACTAAGTAAGTAGGATTTCTTATCAAATTTAAATGTTAATACATGTGTGCTTCAAACAGTGTGATCCGCATAGTTACGGAATGCACTAAAAACACATTAACACATCATTATTACAATAATAATAATAATAATAATAATAACCTTTATTTACCAAGGATAACACAATTAGCATACAACTAGTTTTCATTGTGGTCCTGCGTTAAAACATATATACAAACATAGAATTAGTATTAGTTTTAATATATACATGACGCCCAAGGCACGTACCAAATTTTATGGAAATCGGCGTTTCGATGTCAGTGCAGCTGCACTGTGGAACAGCCTGCCAGCCGTTTTAAGGTTCGAAGACAACCTGGCCAGTTTTAAAAAGTTACTTAAGACGCATCTTTTTAAATTGGCTTTTTTTAACTGACCCTTTCATCAATTTAATATTTAGATCTTAATCTGTACTGAACATGTTTTACGAATATTTTAATCACTGTTTAACCCATTTTTATATCTAAACCCCCTTTTATATTTTGTATGCCCATGTTATTTTCAATTAATTTTAGTTGTGTATATTCATTGTGCAGTTTCAAATAATTATGTAAAGCGCTTTAGAGTAATTTAATTATATTTAGCGCTATATAAATGTTATAATAATAATAATAATAATAATAATATACATGTTCAGTACACGTGGGCATGATTATATAAATAAGATATAAAAGAGACATTGCAGAGAAAAAACATACTACAATAGTACTAAACCTCAGTGTGTTTTCTACACATGGTATGAAATTATAAAATTTTTACAATATCTTTGATAAGATTATAGCTACAAATATCATTCAAAGACCAGCAAATATTCAAGAAAAAAATAGTATGCAAGAAGAAGGATACATCTAGCATTATTTTTTCCATATCAGTAATTGAAACAATTAATTTACAATTAATCAAGTGCACAGCGAATGCCACATCAGAATAAATTTACTGGTACTGTTCAAAAAGTCAGTCAGCCATAACATTGTTACTGATAATATTAAAACTATGCATGAAATCTAACTTCATCCATCTTCTAATATCAAAAATAACTTACTTTTCCCTAAATAAAATGACTAAATAAAGTAACTCAAATCATATAAATGTATATAAACTATAAAGATCTGAATTAAAATCAATTGTGTAAGCTACAAAGATCTGATTTAAAATCAATTGATATAAATGTATATAAACTACAAAGATCTGAATTAAAATCAATTCATATAAATGTATATAAACTAAAAAGATCTGATTTAAAATCAATTGACATAAATGTATATAAACTACAAAGATCTGAATTAAAATCAATTCATATAAATGTGTAAACTACAAAGATCTGAATTCAAAAGACTAGACAATGATTATATCCAATATCAAAATTTGATATTTGTGAAACTTACTTTGTAATATTTTGTATGTTCTATTTCCTGTGTAGTTCAACAAGTTGTCTTGGTGTCATGCTCACATCTAGATATGAAAGGTGAGGTCTCCTGTGTTGTCAAGTCACAAAACTGATTTTGCTGTTCAAAGTCCGCTCTCAAAATGCACCTGTCAA
The DNA here is from genome assembly GCA_024699665.1 of Ostrea denselamellosa. Classification (NCBI taxonomy): domain Eukaryota; kingdom Metazoa; phylum Mollusca; class Bivalvia; order Ostreida; family Ostreidae; genus Ostrea; species Ostrea denselamellosa. The sequence continues at coordinate 58,687 of JAMZEH010000034.1, read as the reverse complement.
CAAAACAACAAAGATATTTAAATAGAAGCTTCTGGAGAAAACTTATATCTGACACAGGTCACATCCTTGTAAGGCAGCAGGGTAGAAAGGAAATGACAAACGCACAAATATGAATAATATGATACTTGAGGATTTTTAACTGAAAGTGCTTGCTTTAAAATTTGAACTTCGATTTATTATTATTATTATTGTATGGATGTATGTTTGTTCCAGGGTCCATGAAACTCAAAAATTTCAAGTTTGAAAAAAAATATTACACCTTATTTTATTTCACATATTTCACAAAATTATTAGCTCATGATTTGCTTCTAGTATTTACAGGGATTTGTAGTACATTAAAAGTTCAGATGCAATTTACCAATTTTACTACAGTTTTGTTAAAACATATTCATTGAGAATTTTTCATCCGAAATACATAAAGCACAGCTCTGGACAAGCAAAATTTTTCTATCACAAAAGTACTGGAAAGATAAACAAGAGGCCCATGGGCTACATTGCTCACAATCAAAATTTTGACTTAAGATAGGAAAAATCCCTCACTTTCAAAATGAACCGTGACCTGTGAAAAAGGCACACAAATGGGAAATGACTTTATTCACAAACAATTGACTTAGAATCAAACAAAAACATTCAAACACTACTCAAACTAATCACACACTGCAAATACATAATATATGAAACAACACACTGCACTTTACTTAACTGTAAGATACATGGTCTATTTTACATATTTACGCCCCAACCAGTATAAGTAGAATGTTCATAAGTCTACAATATGATGCTCACATCCTATAACGATACTTTTTAGTGTTCTACAGAACATGCTGTCTATGGTGACCTTTACCTTGACCTACTTTTAGAAAATTCTAATATAAGTCGTATCTTTCAAATCGTGAACAGTACTGTTTTTATATTGAGAACGCGGATTTTTTGTGAGGAGACCTTTCCAACAATACAGATTTGTTGAATATAGAAAATTAAAGCAGTATCAGTGACACAACTAACCCATCATACTAATACACGCAGTACATGAAATTTCTCGATTTATTTTTTCCAAATACGTGTAAAGTTTTGCAAAAGTAACGACCAACAATGCACAATGTTTTAAAACAAAACTTGTATGTTTATATTCATATTCTTCTTTTTTTTTTATGCTGTATGTTTATATTCTTAATACTTTCAGCATATTTTGATATTCTAGATACAGTCATTGTCAATAGCTAACTTCAGCATTTTCTTGCAGTGGACAATCAACTTTTCCATTTTTCATACTGTCAACTATCTAAACCTACTGCTGGAATTTACAGGCGTATTAAAAGCTTCCATACATTTATATGGCTTGGTCCATTTTGAGGCAATACATGAAAAAAATTATTTTAAAAGGAATAGATCATAAATTTACAAAGGCCATCAGGAGAAAATTGGGTCTACACTGCAACATCACCTATTATTGACAAACATGATCTATTATTGACTAATGACAGATATATTGAATAAATGATTTGATCCTGATCTGCTCCTTTGAACTTTCTCCTTTCCTGTTATATTGCAAATTAATACTGTAGATCAGCCTCTGGTATTGACAGGTGAAAATTCCTGCTAGGCGATAAAGATTCTGGGTTAATGTCTTCAAGGTATGAAGATATTTAAGGATGCAGGAATGTGGTGGTCAGATGAGTTTGATCAAGGATGGCTAGATAGTTCAATTAGTAGAGCACCTGACTATTCAGGGGTCCAGGTTTGAATCCCTGTCTGGTCCGTTATTTTTTTCTCCCTTCCTGTTACAATAAAATATACAGTTTTTAAAAGGACAATTTTTTTTTATCATTTTTATGAGAAAACGTCGCAAATTTATAGCTTTAATTTTGACAAAATGGGCACACTTGTTTCATCACTCAGCCGGTTGACACTTCCAAAATTGGGTAATTAACTTGTTTCAAGTATCTTTAAGCTGCTGGTATGTCCAGAAAGTAGCCCATATTGCCTGCTAAATTTTGTGTGAGCACATGGAAGACAACAGGTCTAGCACAATCTCTAAATTTAGCTACATAGCTTTATTCAGCTATATAGCTTTATAAAGCTATTTGAAATAGCTTGATTAGATTTAATTTGATTGAACCTCTCAAGTGCAATGGCATAGTCAAAAAGTTGCATAATAATTTTTGAACATGATAATTTTTATAAAAAGATAATTTCTTTTGTGTTGTTAACTGTCCACTACTACTACTAACAATAATGAACTTATATAGTGCCTTATCTAAATGTACTCTAAAGCGCTTTACACTATACTAAAATGCAAATCAAAATTATACAGAATACATAAAATCACTTATAAATGCCAGATATCAATATTGCACAATGAACAATTGAAACTGTGAAAAAAAATAAGCTAGAGAAAATTAGAGATTAATTCATATTATAAAAATCAAAAAATATATAATATGTCCTAGGAAATCCTTTCTATTCTTTTTTTTTTACCGTTCTTCGGCATGTTGCATAAAATACTGAATATAAAATATGTCAAAAAGATCACACAATTAAAGCCTGATGAAAGAGATGGGTTTTTAGATCTTTTTTAAAACTGTCAAGTTTCTGAATCTTTCTGATTCCTGATGACTCTGGTTGCATTGAAGCATAGACAAGTATTATGACTTTACAATGTGGAATCTGATTGTCAATCCATTATTCCTTTGATCCTCACTGATTTTACTCTGTTCTGAACATTGGATAACTGTTGCTTAGCAACTTAATAATCCTAAACATTTGACAACTTTGAATCAAAATTCTTCCTAAGGGACATAGTTTAAGAAGTATCTTTTGTTTACAATGTGTTGTATGGCATACAAGGATGAAATACTTTCACTCAGTGAAATTTGATTTTTATGGTTTTAGAAATATATTTGATTAAAGATTTGAAATAGCTAAATAAAGTTATTTCAAATAGCTTAATAAAGCAATATAGCTATAAATAGTGAGATTATGCTGGACCTGAACAATATGGCGGAAAATGGAGATAAATATTTTCTTATTTATGATTTTTCATTCATTGTAAGAATGACATACAGTAGTAATTATAACTTTTCTGACATTTCTGTTTCTGTCATCTCCGCTACCCATAAAGTCTTGGCAGATTGTGCCACGAAAACTGTTTTCATTGGTTCCAGGGCTCAACCTTGAAACCAGTGTAAAAATATGTTTAATTCAAAAGAAACATAGGTGTCAACAAGTCAAGCACGTGTGATTTTTAGCAACAAGTTTCAGAATCAATCTCTACCATGGAACTCTATTGGTTGTGTGCGTGTGTGTGTGTGGGGGGGGGGGGGGGGGGGGGGGGTTCAACTCAACTACCACTGAAAAATCATAGAGTAAGTTTTTTAGTTTCATTTAAAGTTTTCAAACAACTGTTAGAAGTTCTGAATTACAGTCCTTGTCAAAAAGACAATCTGTCCCTGTATATTTATTATGCTTATTTAAGCTAAACAGATTAAGAGAAAACTGACAATGGCCTCAAAAACAAAGTTCAGACACTTAAAGCTGAAAAGTCAACCATATTGCAAGACTTGCATCATAAACTTGCTTTACAATATGAATATGAAAGGCAAACAACGGCAGCTGCAAAATTAACTAGAATTACCTTTTACCACTATGTTTTCTGTTCTGTTGCTAGCCATATTCTCACCTGTTTTATATTTTCAACAGCGTGTAATTGGACTATCGTTAATTTCACTTCAAAGACTTTGGTTTGTTTACATTTATAACAAACATTATCACGAGAGCCAACACCTAATTGGCCTGATTATAAAGTTAAAATTCGTAAAGTTCAAGAGGTGTCACCACTGCAGACCAGTTTCATAGTGTAATCTGCCAAAGGTTTGTGGGGAGCAGAGTAGACCGAAAACCCTTGGCTTGCGAAGATGTATCTCTGTATGTATGATGATACAATTAACACTACTTCTGTATGGATTTGACAGCTATACAGTATTTTCCTTTGCTAGAACATGTGTCGACAGGTGACAAGTACATCATCTTTTAGGAAAATCATCGCTGCAGCAAATCATGCCATGATAATCTAATAAATTGTTAGAGTATAGAAATGGGTGTTGAAGTGAGTGGGGGTATTTTTTCCATAATGGCAACTTTCATTCCTTGTAATGATGTAATACTATCTGCAGGGGATGTTTTTTAAATGATATATAAATTACCAAAACGTGTTGGCATCGTTATCAGAACAACTCCAAAAGAAGTTTTTTAAAGGATTCATATTTTTATTTATTTTATTTTCCACAATCCGAAAGACAAGCCCCTGTGGTCATCGCCCGGATGTCGTTTGTCATTTTGTGCAAAATCCCTTATGCCATGGGCTATAGAGTCTTCAAAAGTCAACATGTAATGTATGCCAAATGCAATCCATTTCAGAACATTCATTGATTTATTCGAAAGTAAGCAGCAGCAGACAGCTGTCGTGTATGGGAAGTAGCAGATAGCTGTCGTGTATGGGAAATAGCAGATAGCTGTCGTGTATGGGAAGTAGCAGACAGCTGTCATGTATGGGAAATAGCAGATAGCTGTCGTGTATGGGAAGTAGCAGGTAGCTGTCGTGTATGGGAAGTAGCAGACAGCTGTCGTGTATGGGAAATAGCAGATAGCTGTCGTGTATGGGAAGTAGCAGACAGCTGTCGTGTATGGGAAGTAGCAGACAGCTGTCGTGTATGGGAAATAGCAGACAGCTGTCGTGTATGGGAAGTAGCAGATAGCTGTCGTGTATGGGAAGTAGCAGGTAGCTGTCGTGTATGGGAAGTAGCAGACAGCTGTCGTGTATGGGAAGTAGCAGATAGCTGTCGTGTATGGGATGTAGCAGGTAGCTGTCGTGTATGGGAAGTAGCAGACAGCTGTCGTGTATGGGAAATAGCAGATAGCTGTCGTGTATGGGAAGTAGCAGACAGCTGTCGTGTATGGGAAGTAGCAGACAGCTGTCATGTATGGGAAATAGCAGATAGCTGTCGTGTATGGGAAGTAGCAGACAGCTGTCGTGTATGGGAAGTAGCAGACAGCTGTCGTGTATGGGAAATAGCAGATAGCTGTCGTGTATGGGATGTAGCAGACAGCTGTCATGTATGGGAAATAGCAGATAGCTGTCATGTATGGGAAGTAGCAGGTAGCTGTCGTGTATGGGATGTAGCAGGTAGCTGTTGTGTATGGGAAGTAGCAGATAGCTGTTGTGTATGGGAAGTAGCAGATAGCTGTCGTGTATGGGAAGTAGCAGATAGCTGTCGTGTATGGGAAATAGCAGATAGCTGTCGTGTATGGGAAATAGCAGATAGCTGTCGTGTATGGGAAGTAGCAGACAGCTGTCGTGTATGGGATGTAGCAGGTAGCTGTTGTGTATGGGAAGTAGCAGATAGCTGTTGTGTATGGGAAGTAGCAGGTAGCTGTCGTGTATGGGAAGTAGCAGATAGCTGTTGTGTATGGGAAGTAGCAGGTAGCTGTCGTGTATGGGAAGTAGCAGACTGCTGTCGTGAATGAAATAACTTATTTACCTCATTTACCTGCGTCCTCCTTTTCAACAGAACGTCCCAGGCTCCAAGTTCAAGTTGGATCTTTCGTTATATTGATACCGGATACTCATCGTTGCCAAGAAATGTTAAAAGTCCGCCAAACTACATTGCTAAATTTCCGGATTTTACCATCAATATTTTACGTTAGCGATTTCGAATGGGGGAGGGATACTAAATTTGCAAAATCTATGTAACATAGTGAATTTGCCATGTAGAATTTGAGAAGGGGGGGGGGGGACTTTTGAACGATAAATACATACTATGAACATAGTAGATGAACGACGCATCTGAAGGCGGATTTAACCACCACCACCCCCCCCATCTATTTTGTGATAAAAAAAAATTTTATTTATTTATTTAAAAAAAAAAATCAGTAGGCTATTTTGATAAATCCTGGATCCGCCACTGCTTGTGATTTAACCATTACAAGACATTTTACTGAGGGAGGGTTCAAATCAGGACAGGTCATGCAATTACAGTGCAATGCAGGAGCAGATCGAGAGGAGGGGTGAGCATAATAACTCTCATAATATCAAAATTGCTAGAAGATTTTTTTTTTTAGTATGTTGAGTATATGCCAATATAAGAAGGTGCTGTAAATAGATTTTAACCTAATCGAATTGTTGGTTTCAGATGTGGTCGGGGAAATGGGGGAACAGACACTGTGCTTCTAATTTTCACGCCCTTTACGTTATTGTCCCTATTGAATGAGGTACAGGTGGAGATACCAGCAGGGGGTGGCATGGTGTCCATTTCAAGATGGACCATGCAACACGGTTTAAATAAAGCGAATTTTGCATGCAAAATACAAAACGAAGGTTTGGTTGGAAAAAAAAGACTCATGATTTTCCGATATAAGTTGAATTGTCAAAGATATACGTAATTTTTTTTTTCTTTTACACAAACGAAAGATCCATCCAGTGTAGGATTTATATTTAGTACTATATTTACATGCACTGAGAGTGGACGAACTTTTATAGAGTATCTTATAAAAATCATGGGTAAATAGATACATGCAAGCAATCTCTGAAATGATTCATTAAATGACCTTTTTCATATGTACTAAATATGAACTATAATTTCTTGTGTTTTCATTTTTTTTTTTTTTTTTAAACAAACATAGGTAATTTGCTGGTATAAATGGTATAAATCTTGGGTTTAAAGTAGACTATATATATATATATATAAAGGGTACTCAGATCGCTGCTTTTATTTATTTCACACACTGTTAATGACAATGAACTCTATTTTTCATAAGCGCATATAACGGTGTGAAGAAAATACAGATGTACAGGAGTATAGAAATATACAACAAATACAAAAATAGCACATGCCTGTTGAAGGGATAACGGAGTCATATCAATCCACAGAGCTTCAAAACACTAATCCACAGTTAGCACGGATGGTAGTGCTTTATTACATGTGGCATGGGAACACACTCGGTCTGTATACGCGGTATCATGTATTCATTTAAATAGAAAAGAAAGAAAGAAATGGCCCCCCCGCCCCTCACCCCCATTCGTCTCTAATCTCTGCCAAATTGAGATATATAAGATCACATCAATGAACCATTGGTTGACATAAGAATTTATAATAAAATAAATCACATTTCAGGCATAAGAAATTGTATATCAATACGGCTTCAGGTTGAAAATCACCAAGGCATTTATTAATTCATTCTGACATGCAACGCTCGATTCCCATTTCTAGAGATTATGATCGAAAAGTTTATTTCACCAATAATTTGCATATCGTGAAAATAGTAATCATTTGTTATAAGTACAGAAAATGTAAGAGAAAAAGTTGAACACCTCCATTTGGCAATGTGAACGTGTTTACCGTTATGTATGTGTTTACCGTTCACGTGTGAAAGTAAAAATGTTAGAAATGAAAACATTTAGATAAATAGATATCGATGAAACTGCAGGCAGTTGTTGCTATAAAAGAATAAAACCTATAATTTGTTTAATGATTACTAAGGTACAGTGCCCAGAAAATTGTGTGTGTGAGAGAGAAAGGTGAGAGAAAGAGAGCGGTCTTAATATCAACGAGGTCTCCAAAGTTTAACAATGCTGATGTGTCCTGTGTTGTATAATCTATGACTTGTCTGTGAACCAGGAGCTTTTCACGTCCTTAGTCTTCAAAAAAATAAAATAAAACCCCAAACAAAATCTCACATTATTACGACTTTCTTCGTCTGATGTCTTGGCGCGAAAATGCTATTCGCTTATTTGCATGTTACCATATATGATTTCAACCACTCCATATTTGGCCGTGGACGCCATATATGGGAACCCCACATTGCCATACAAGGCACTTTCATTTTACACCAAATTTGGTGTATATTAATTCGCGTTGTGAAAAAGGATATTGTGAGAAAAGTAGCCTATGAGAGTAGAAAACATAGCGGTGCTTGTTATTTTCTTATTATCCATCTGTTACTATACGCGCGCTCCACACGCAGAGACGATAAAATGTCACGGCCTACATTTCTGCGCGCATTGATATCGTCGCAGTGATTTGCCCGGTATTCCGTTTATGGCGAGGAGCAAATTAGGTACAGTCACTCCATTCTTCCATTCATGATCAGCTGATACTATAGGTTGTAACAGGGACGTATTCTATGAAAACAATGAACGGTACGCATTTGAACCAACCAGCCTTTCCTACTGCCCCTGGGGGAGGGGTACCCACGTTTACTATGGAAAATGTCGACCCTTCAGGTTTGGAAGAAGATTCGGACTCTGATGGGGAGATTTCTGTGGCAACTAATCCCCAGGGTCTCAAGCCCGGGAAAAAGACGAAAGGACGTGTCAAAATTAAAATGGAATTTATTGAAAATAAACTGAGGCGATATACAACTTTTAGCAAGCGCAAAACTGGAATTATGAAAAAGGTTAGAATTCTTTATATTTACTTTTTTATCTTTGTGTACTATTTTTGGTAAAGGTTTGTGAAAGATTTTATTTTTAGTGTGTCCTCAGAAAAACTTTAAAATAATAGTCTATTATAATGAAAGTAAGGTTTTTCAATAGGCTTATGAACTGTCAACTTTAACTGGCACCCAAGTGATGCTGCTTGTGGCCAGTGAAACAGGCCATGTTTATACATTTGCTACAAGAAAACTTCAACCTATGATCACAAGTGACAGTGGAAAAGCACTGATCCAAACATGTCTAAATTCTCCGGATCCTCCACCAGGGTCTCAGCCCCAGATAACAATGGACCAAAGAATGAATCCAACAGGATTTGAGGAAACAGAATTGTCATATGCAGTGGGTGAGGAAGATCACACAAAAGTAAGTATATATTTAAAATTTTCAAATTAAAGATTGCCATATATTTTATGTCTGTAAAAAGTAAAAAATAAAAAACAAAAAAAAAACCCAAAAAACCATAGTATACTTTAATCAGCCATAAGTAAATTGACCTTTCCATGATCACTATTAATTCTGTGTATTACATAATAATTATTTTACCAAAGAAAAGACAATTCTATCATTGGGCATATTTCTGGTGAATTAGAAATGAAAGATGCCAGCAAAAGAGTTTAGGAATGTGTGCTTAAAAATCTGAAGATTTCATGTCTAATAATCATTGACTATGTGCATTTCAACTCAACTCTCAAAATGCTGTGTTTACCATCTGTTCCAAATCAAAAGCCAGAGAATACCATAAATATCAGCAGAGTGTTCCTCGCAGCTGGAAGCTTCTGTGCATTTCTTGCCACTAATAGTGTGATAAGACCAGGGCAATTTTCTTCTTTGTTTGTATCTTGTTTATAACTAAACAATGCCACTACCAGCCCAGAAGGGAATAAGAGAGATTCACAAAGAATATATATATATATATATATGTATTAGGGAAAAGATATTCTTATAGATTTTTTTTTCTTTTGGCTAAAAAACACATGCAAGAGAAAGGGAGGGAATGAGTGGACATATAAAATCAGACTCTGAAAATTAAGGGGAAAAAAGATATTTTGTATGAATGCTGTTTTCAGGATATTTTTTGCCTGAAATATACATTGTATATTTATTAAATAGCGTAATGTCAGTAATGTATTTTTTAGTAGTATTTTGAATGTAAATATGTATATTTAAAGTTATTTAAGTCACAAAAAGTAAAAAAAAAAAAAATCATAGAAAGTGATGGAGTATTATCAAATTTCCCAAATTGGAGATTTTATATAAATTACATATTAGATCTCATAAATGTGAATTTGTAGACAAAATTTCAACTCTTATATTTCTGTAAATGAACAAGTGTGATCAATAACCCCTTATATAAATTGCCATGGCCTCAGAATCCATTCCCAGAACTTCAGTAAGAGGTACAAAGCCAAATTCGGCAGCAGGGATCCCCATATCCTGTGTAACTTGAGAACCCCAGTATCAAACAGCTAATTGGATTCCTTCCATGTAGGCAAAGATAAAACAGCTCCTTTCCTCACATATGTCAAAATTGTTTGTTTTATATCAAATAGGCTTCTCTGCTACTGCTGAGAAAGTTTGGGGAATAATCTTGTAATCTAACTTGGTAATGGGCGGATTTGTAGCAGTTATGGAGTATTATGTCACACAGGGTCCATCTGTAGACTGATGAACCAGATTTACACATAGTCAGGGTGTGTACAGTTATATATAGATAAGCTGATTCAGAAATGGTCTGCTAAAATGACACACAATATATCAAAATTGAATCTATAAAGTTCAATTAAGAGAAATTTACTAATCATGTATCTTTTTAGTTAAAAAAAATTTATTACCTAATAATTTGTTAAATGCATCTTTAAGAAATATACTGCTAATAAGTAAGAGTTAAGATTTAATTTGGTACTTGTATAATTATGGTGAATAAATTTACAACAACTTTTAAAGTCAGTGCGTAAATGTATGGTGAATGATGTTTTCACATTCATGTACATAAATTCTGGATCGATCAACAAGTGCAAAATGAGGAAAACTGGCAAACAAGTTTTTCAGAAAGCAAGTGTGCTGTTTGTGTCACTCTGATTGTAAGATTCACACATTAGTGATGCATGATGGATATGGTGTAGATATTACCTCCCCAAGATCAGGCAGACATCTCCCACAAGTTAAAAGGAATGAATTTATCACCATGGCAATGCTTATCCTGGAATTTCAGGAGCTAATATATAGATGCTTTGTACCTTAGTGATATTTATCACAGCAACACATGCTGCAAATATGTCTTAGAGAGGCAGCATGCCAAATTTGTGGTAGCAGAGCTACTTCTGGAAAAAAAACAAGTTTGTTAAGGAATTTGTACAAATCTTGCAGGGCTCAGGCAGTTATTTGTTGGAATTGATACAGGTTTTTTAATAATGCTTTATTTATGAGATTTTCTTTAAAGGCATCTATGCAATTACAAAATAAAATGTATAGTAAAAAAACAATGTTCAGCTTATCTAATAATGAGTCAATCATAAAAATTATCTTGCATTCAAACTTTTTAAGGAGTTAACAAAAAGGTGGAAGAGAAACAAAGAAAACTTCATCATGAATTTAAAGATTTATTTTAAAAAGTAATTTAACAAGTAATATCCAGCCTATTAAAATTTCATGATGAAAATTCAAACTAAAAAAAAAATTATTTTTTTTTTAACACTGTTAACATACATAGTATTCCACATTAAATACACACAATAAGGTATTATCCTATTGGCTTGGTAATGCAGTTGTAGATGGTGTGCGAATGTCTTGTTATTATTAGTCCTTTATCATATATATATATATATATATATATATATATATATAAAAATAATTGCTGATGAGAAAGTGAAAAATACTACTGCTGGGTTATCAGAATCTTAAGTGCTCTCTGTGTAAATTTGATAAGATTTTCAAGTGAAGAAAATTACTGACTGATTTCAAGAGAAGTACTGCAGGACCATATTCAATGTCATTGTCCTTCAGTTAAATCAAACACACCAAATACATAAGATAATATACTATGATTTTTTTTAATTTATTTTTAAAGACATAATTATAAAAGCAATATTAGCTCTAAATGTGAAATTTTATTTTGTTGTAAAATGTGCTATTATGATAGTTTTGTATATTATTTTAACCATAATCATTAATAAAATTAAAACTAAGTTGAAGATTTTATCAAAATAAAAGATTTTGGTTCTAATAAATACATAGCATTATATAGAAATCAATTTTTGTACGGGAAGACAGTAATGTAATTTTGCTTCATTCAGAGCTATTGACAAGGTTTTTAAACACAAATATTAATAACAAAAGTTTATAAACCTTGATTTTCTTCTGTAATTGAAATGGTAAATCACAATTTTACAGAAAAACAAAAACCAAAAAAATGTCAACTAGCATTGCATTGATCAAGGACAAAGATAGATAACTCCTACAGTGTTTGTTATTTCAATGCTAACAGGTAGAGAGTACAATGAAGCCAATGTTTATGCCCATGACCATCCCAGAGACAGGCGTTATCAATAGAAGCTCACCGGATAACACCAGCGGTACCTCTTCCCCACCCCAGCAGTCCACCTCAAGCAGCCAGACCACCTCACAGTCAACACCCACATCCTCGGCTGCCAAAAACCTGGCTGGCATGTCTAACGTTAATCTGACCATCCCTGGGTTGCCACCAGGGGCAGTGTTAGTCCCACAAGGTAATTTCCAGGGTTCAGTATTATACAATCATATCCTAATAGATGTAATTCAGCAGACTGACTGAATGATAAAACATCAGTATATGTAAAACATAGTTGTAGTGAACATTTAGGACCAGCAAAAAAGAGGTCATTATAACCAAACTTTGTTATATCCAATAAAATTCTTGTTATTTTCCTCTGATAGGGGAATAAATATTACTTAATCACAGTAAGTGTGAGTTTGTTAAGATCATGTTAATTATAAGCTTGTTTTACTGTATGAGCTAGCTTTATTTGCCTTCATGGCTAGCAAAGGATTAAAACAACTTTTTAAAAATATGTAAATTTATAGCAGTTTGTCAGGGGAAAAATGTGGGAAGGCACTATCAAACTTTTATTTAGGTAATGGGGAAAATATTGAAGTTGATTTTTGTTTCATCTTTAGTAGGAGCAGGATCACTGATTCCTATTCAACAGAATGGCCAGCAGATTGGACAGTCCAGCCAGGCTCAAACTCTGTATCGACTTCCCAACTCGAATCACATTGTAGCTCTCTCAAGTATGTTCTCATTTCTGGAAGTACCTCTCAAAAAAAAAAAATGAGTCAAGTTATTTTGCAAAAACAATATTTGTTGGTCAGCTGTCCCCCCCCCCCCCCCCCCCCCCCCCCCCAAAAAAAAAAAAAGACTTGAAATAAATCCGCCAAACATAAGTGGCAAGAAATGAAATGTACATCCATTACAGTCAAATAATTTGAAGTGAGAATGCAATGGACAGATGCTAATTCAGCACGGATTGAAAAGATCTATCGATGTCCAGGCAGTAATGTTAAGTAGTCTTAAACATGACAAATATTTGGTAAATCACTTGACTGGACACAATTATGAATATATGCTTATGTAATAATGGTTTTTGTGACACTATAAGCTATGGTTTCATTGGCAGATGCTGGCACAGATTCCGCCTCCCAGCAGCCACAGGTCACTTCAGGGTCCAGTTCTGATAACATGGCTACACTGACAAATGTAAGCACAGCAGGACTACAGACAGCTCAAGCAGGTATTCATGATACAGTCACTTCTATCAAATGTTGTTTATTTAGGACTCCAGTAATATCAGTTGGAAATCACACAGATACTTTGACAGTCCAAAATTGTGCCAACTTGACTCAGATTGAAAATATTTCTTAACTTGTAAGATTTTGTTTCAATGTTGTATAGGAACACAAAACACAGCAGCAATGACTCCTGGTGTGGTAATGTATCACACACCTCAGGGTATTGTGTATGCCCCCACAACTCTTCAGGATGCCAGCCGGTCAGTGTTTAATTTCCAGCAGACACCTACAGCGCTGTCCTTACCTCAGTCAGAGAATGGACAGCAGATCATCACAATCCCCATACCGGTCAGTCTGGCTGCATCAGGAAACTCGCAGGTAAAGAACACATGATCATTTATAGAGAGTGAATCATCAGAAACAAAGTAGATTACCTGCCAAAGAACATAGGATTAGAGAATTTCAAAGTCTTGTCTACCTACTAAATCAGAAATTCCACCCACCTACCCCCCCCCCCCCCCCCCTTTTTTTTTGTCAGTTTTAACAAGGCAACACTTTTCTACAGAAATTGTTTTACAGGATAAACAAAATGCATGGTTACTGCATAAATGTAATGGGTATTTGAAATCGGGACTAAAAAGTGAATAGGGCTTGGCAAGTCTTGCCCTCTATTACATTTTCTGTCTACAGTGTAATAAACTAGACTAACAGTGTAATAAACTAGACCAACAGTGTAATAAACTAGATCTACAGTGTAATAAACTAGACTTACAGTGTATTAAACTAGACTTACAGTGTAATAAACTAGACTTACAGTGTAATAAACTAGACATACAGTGTAATAAACTAGACCTACAGTGTAATAAACTAGACTTACAGTGTAATAAACTAGTCCTACAGTGTAATAAACTAGACTTACAGTGTAATAAACTAGACCTACAGTGTAATAAACTAGACTTACAGTGTAATAAACTAGACTTACAGTGTTATAAACTAGACTTACAGTGTAATAAACTAGACTTACAGTGTAATAAACTAGACCTACAGTGTAATAAACTAGACTTACAGTGTAATAAACTAGTCCTACAGTGTTATAAACTAGACCTACAGTGTAATAAACTAGACTTACAGTGTAATAAACTAGACCTACAGTGTAATAAACTAGACCTACAGTGTAATAAACTAGACTTACAGTGTAATAAACTAGTCCTACAGTGTAATAAACTAGACCTACAGTGTAATAAACTAGACTTACAGTGTATTAAACTAGACTTACAGTGTATTAAACTAGACCTACAGTGTAATAAACTAGACTTACAGTGTATTAAACTAGACCTACAGTGTAATAAACTAGAATTACAGTGTATTAAACTTGACAAACAAACTTGTTAAACTGTGTTAGAGTCAACAACATAAGCAATACAAATCAATCATTACATTATTAAAATTGATGCATACTCAAATATGAAAAACATGAAAAGGTTTAATACTGGTAAATGGGGCCTCCGTGGCCGAGTGGTTAGAGCATCGGGCTCAAAATCACAAAGCCTCTCACCTCTGTCGGCGCGCGTTCGAATCTCGGCCGCGGCGTTATGTGAGCAAGTTTGCCAGTTTACTTGCGGAAGGTCGGTGGTCTCTTCCCAGGTACATTGTATCTGGGTTCTCTCCTCCACCAACAAAAACTGGACGCCACCAGATAACTGAAAAATTGTTGAGTGTGGCGGAAAGCAATAAATAATCAAATCAATACTGGTAAATTGAAAATGAATATTGACCTTTTTGCACTTGAAATATACAAAATCATTATATAGAAATTTACAACAGTCTATGACTATTGTTATATTAAAAAAAAAAAGAAACTGCTTACCATATTATATGTTGTTTTAGAACATAAAGATGAGGGGGGGGGGGGTTATAAATAAAAAAAAATTATTTTTGTTGTTTTAGAACCAGTTTTTGAAAATATTTATCAACCATTTAAAGGGACTGATTCGTGATTTTCCCCCTAATTTTGTTTTTCACTTTTAATTATCAAAATCTATTGTCTAAGGTATTTAAAAGTTTCACAAAAATATTAAGGTCAAACATTATGACAGAAGCTCATTTTAGAGAGTTTATTGTTTGTTTTGTAAACAAAGATTGTGGAATGTTATTGTTTTCAAAAGAAATGGATATCAATATAAGTTTATTATCTGTATCATATTTCAAGTATTCTTTAGGTAAAAATGTGTCATCTAAAAGTTAAATTTGTGACTGTGCAAATTAAGATGATTTGAATTATAAAATTAACATTTCACTAGATTAATTGTAAACATAAAAAGACTTGAGTCTCTTTGTAGATAACACAGAGATAAGGCTAAAATATTGCATTTTGTCCTTGCATTCAGAAAGTAAAAATTTTGGCTGTCAACATTGAATGAGTTCTATTTTTAATGTTGAATGAGTTCTATTTTTAATGTTTAGTATCAAAAATGAAATTTTTTTTTCCTTCAAAACACATAAACCAGTCCCTTTAATGAAGTTACAACATTTGAAATAAGTTCAAGCTTTTTTTTTCCTTTTTTTTTTTGTATCATAAATTGCAAAATTGAAATACATGTCCAGGATATAAATATTTGCAATATGGTAGATGAAATGCAAATGGTAAAATCATGCAGATTTATAGTTTTGGGGGTTTCTTTTATTCCCCTACCATTAAATATAGTTCTTTTCTAACATTTTCTAAATTTGAATTGACATAAAACAATATTAACTGGATAGGATTAAGTAACAAATATTTAATTTATTTGAACCAAATGAATAAGTATTGAACTACTTGGTTATAGTATATAAGTGTTGTGGTCAGAAGCTGAGAGGCTAACTTCCTTTAGTATAAATGTGAGGAGTTATTGATCAAACTTGAATAATTATGATATGCATGGTTTATTCTTGACAGACAAATTTTTATTTGGCTGCTGTGTTATGTCGCATCTTGATTTCACTTGAGATGTTTTATTTTTACTGTAGGTCCCTGTCTATCAGTTTGCAACTCAAGTGGCAGACACCTCACAGTCGACCTTGTCTCAACCCACACCTGCAAAAAAATCGAAGAAATGAGAGGATGAAAGTATCCCACTGACCAAACAGTGAGAGTTGTCTGCTCTTGAGAGGAGTGAAGCAGACAATACAGTTATATGCCCCTGCATAATGAAGGTTGTCTTCCTAAAACATTCTGTGGTGACTTATTTGTGCCAAAAATACAGACAGAATAGAAAAAGTTAGTATAGTTGTATTGGGAATGAACTCTGAAATGCTATGTGGTATTCTCTCCAATTTACTCAGCAATCTCTGGTTTATATCCGAGTGTTGTATTTGTGTATGTACGTATCAGAATAATGCTGTGGACACCAAAGAGCATCATTTCAGGTATTTGTCTCATACTTACAACTAATGGCTATAAATTCAGGGTCAAGAACTGTTTGCAAGTTTGAGTCCCAGAAGGATGATTTCTGCCATTAGGTCACTATATTGTAGAGTACTATTTAATTTTTCAGACTCATATTTGCTACAGAGATTGTAAGTAGGAACAAAATTCTTGTTTAAATAAATTTGAAGGTTAGGTCATAGTAATTATTCCCCTGCAACGAAGTAATGCATGTGTGAGTGATTTTTATTTCCAATATTGGATTTATGTCACAGTTGATAAATACTGTGTGCCCAGTGAGGGGATGCTTGACTTTCCAGTCTGTTGTTGAATGTTATTTTACAGTATAAATTTAAAATGTTTGAAAATGGTGCTCTTTGAGTGATGTAAAATTGCAAGGGGGGTTTTCTGCTTTGCAGTGCCTATGTTTATAATATTCAGTTGTTATGATACAAAATGTACTAGTATTTAGTAGCATGTAACCCTGTACATATTCAAGATGAATTTTGAAAATGTGTTTGAAATAATCACATGTAGCTGCATTGGATTTATGCCTATCCAAATTTAGATTTGAATTAGATTCAAATCACAATACTTCTAATTTTGCTCACCAGAACCTCCAGTTATACTGACCTTTATCAAGCAAAGTTCTACATTATCCAGGGGACTGTGATTTTTGTATCTAGCATGGTTAGGATAGCTGAAGACTGGTGAGTGAGAAGACATTGGGTTTTATAGGATTAATAGGGTTAGCTACATGCAAAGACTCTGCTGGATGAGAATACTGCAATTCTTGGTGAAGTAAGGTTTGTGTAGCCCAACAGTATACTGGTGTGTGTGTGCACTCACCCACAATGGTCGACTGATGTATGATTTTACAGGATTTGTTGAAGATGTTTGTATAATGCTGCACTGCTCATCACTTACACAAATCTTTAAAAGTCTTTCGGAATGCTGGATGTCCAGGAAAATAAAATTAATTTTATACATTGTATGCTATATACACACACAGTATATTATATATTTTTGTACCTTACTGTTGCATTTTAGATGTTACCTGCACAGACCCTTTTTATTCATTGGTGAAGTAACAAGTGTGAGTGTTCGATTAATCATGAGCACAAGATTATCGATTACTAACAGAATGGCAGCTGTAGTGTTATTGTTTAGAATTGTAGATTAAAATATTGGTATTGCTTGTGATTTATAACTTCAGTTCACACAGAGACATTGCAACTTTGGACCAATTATTTAATGTACATATTCTATTTGTTATATATCTTTTCACATTGATCTTTTTAGTGTAAATGTTTATTTGGAAGTTTAATCAATCTGTGATGAATCAATGATTGGTTCCTTGCATATTAAGCATAATTCTTGATAGAATAGATTTAGTAATCTGATTATGTAAATATGCATGAAGTTGTCTCGTTTTGTATATTTTTATAGCCTTTCATTGTAAAAGTAGTACATCCCTTATCAAGGTCATAGGATAACCACCCCCCCCCCCCCCCACCCCCAAAAAAATCTTTACTTGAAAATTCGGTGAAAAAACATTACCCAAAATTGAAATCCTACAAAAACATGTTCATTAGTGTTTTTTCATGTCTTAATGACTAATTTCCATTGTTGCTTGATCAAATATTAGAAAATCCCATGTAATGCAGCAAAATAATACTTCAGTATCCTATGACCTTAACATTAAAAGTTTACTGGAAGCAGACTGAATGTCATGTCATGAACTATTATACATTTTCTTCATATTATTTTATGTAATAGTTTCTCAAGTACTAGCTATTTACTGACATCAGTACATACTAGTCATTTCATGGTTGAAATTTCTTCTTGTTCTTATATGGTATTTTAATGAGCAGGTATTTAGAAATCCAGTTGTGTATTATTTATTGATGTTCAAGGCAATAATGTGTCATATCATAATGTTTTTTTAAAATGTACCACACGAGGACGTTTTGAGATTAATGTACTTGTGAAATTTGTGAGGTATGTGGCATATTTAATTCTTATGTCTGTTAACATGTACATGTATTATTAAAGATAAATACACATGGTGGAAAAAAACCTCTCATTAGTGTTTTGGCTTTGTGTTTAAATGTCTTCCCAAGTTGAGGGTTTCTGATCCGCTCTATATATGTGGAAGCAGAGTGGATTAAAAACCCTCAGGTTAGGAAGTTGGTTACCAATGAGAACTGAAGTAATGGAAATGGTCAATATGTAAGAGTTGTCTGGCAATTCGTACCGAGAAGTAAAAGGGTCAAACATTGAGCTCCGAAGTACATAATGCACTACAATAAATGTGTTGAACAGTTGGAACCTGATCTATTAAAGAAGTGGAGTGATAATTACTGAAATACATAGTGGACAAAGGAGGTAAAATGTGTCGAGCAATTCGCACCGATAAGTAAACTAGTCAAACAATGAGCACTGACATACATAATGTACTATGATACAGATGTGTAGGAAAGCATTTTAAGGAAATGTGGTCTGCATGAATGTGACAATTATTGGGTTTTTCCAAAATATTATAACATTCACAGTAATGGGGTATCACATACCCCGAGTCTTGGTCCATTACTTTCTGATACACGAGGTCATGCTAAACTAGGAATATTTTTCCTGATCAAGTATAGCAGCAGTGCAACAAAGTTTAGATTTATCAGAGTTATGCTTTTGAAGTATTTTGACATTCTTCTCTCAATACATAGAATGTTGTAAATTGCTATTCATGAGAATTTTAATTTCACATGAATTTGGGGTTACAGAAATTATGTCCATGTGAATTAATGAATGACTAGGAAGTTGCAATATGTACAACCACTGGGATATTGAAGGTGATAAAGACTACACAGAATTACAAATATCAGGAATCATTAAAGTTGGCCGTTTGATTCATACAAATGAAGAAATTGCCAATCATTACAATTCTAATTGTAAAGCAGTTCACAGTTTGTTGCAGTATGAATGATGAAATACCAGTACCTTAAATATCCCAATCAATACTAGCTCAAAACACTGCAGACCTCTAAAGGGATAGTTCAAATACATGCAAGAGCACAGGGACTTGTCACCATATAGATACTGATAACATCATACTGTAAACACCATTGTGTTTATAGTACAGTGTACATCTATTGTAACAGGAAGGAAAAAAAATGCAACAGACCAGATCGGGATTCAGACTCAGGCTCCCTGAATCGCTGGTCAGGTACTCCATCAACTGAGCTATCTAGCCAAAATGACTGAACATGTCTGACCGCCACACTATCAATATAAATTTATGCTAATGGTGTGTAGCAGTCAGCCAGGTTTGATCACCAGTGGCCACTTGGCTCAGTTGGTAGAGCACCTGACTACAGATTCAGAAGGCTTGAATTCAAGTTTCCAGTCTGGTCCACTGCATTTTCTCCCTTCCTGTTACATTTGGTGCCACTGACCACCCTGGAATTGCAGATGAAAGTCCTGCCAGGAGCAATACCACCTGGGTTGTGTCTTCAAGGATGAAGACAATTCAAGGAGTGAAGAATATGGCAGTCAGCCGGGTTCGATTGCCAGCGGCCAGTTAGCTCAGTTGGTAGAGCATTCATTCTTGAGATTTAGGCGGCCCGGTTTTGAAGTCTGGTCTGTTGCATTTTCTCCTTTTCTTTTACAAGTATATGACAGGAGAATGAATTGGGAAATTTGTGTACATTGAAAATATCTCTTAATATTCATTTAACTTTACTACCACAACCTTGCCTTGTGCCAAACTTGCATCAACATACTTGGATTTCCTTACGATGTGAAAATAACACTGTATATTACTGTTTATTAAATTGAGAGTTTACATGTATAGGGATGTACTGAAAATTTACTGCACTTAAATTTAAAATCTTTCAAATCCATTTTTATATTTTGGTACTTTAAGGTATTATTTCAACTAAATTTGCCCAGTTTTTAAATTGACTCGCGTAAGATAGGCCAAAACAGGGAAACTAAAGACGAGGAATAAGATTTCCTGATGTATTCAGAATTTCCCTCGACTTTCTTCCTTGTCCATTCATCTTTTAGTTATAATGGTAAACAGAGAAAACTAAATGAACAGAATGAAAATCAAAATCATGGAAGACAAGGATTTGCAAAGCAAAATTATTCACTGTATAATATATAAGATACTGCTTTTATTCCAAGTCTGCATAAATTTCAAAAGGTAAAATTCAGTCAGTAGAAAATGGAAATTCTTTCCACTTAAGGAAGGATTTTTTATATGCGTTCATCCCAGCTTCCCATTCATGATTTTTCTTTTGAAATGCTAGCTATTCCATATCCAATGGTAACGCTCTCTGTATGCCCAATCATGCTCTGTGGCTTCCACATGTATGCATTGATGGTGAGTATAAATAAAATTCCAACAAAGTGAAATATTTGCCTTCAAAACAATTTATTAACAAAATAGACTTTACAAAACTTGGTAATTAAAACAAACAGAAAAATCTGCCAATTTAAGGGTTGCAGTAGATGCACATATAGAGTGTTACAAACTTTTCATATTTTGTCTGCAGCAAGTTTGCATCCACAAGACATATCAGCCATTCTATAGAATTCTTACAATAATACTGATTAAAGGTTACTGCCTTTACTATATAATTACCACGAGACAGCATTATTGTAGCATACAGCATTACAGGTATTAATATCTCGCATATCTGCACACAGGTGATTTACCTATCTAAATGCTTGTTTCGTCAATCAAGATTTTGCAGTAATGTGTAGGCAAACAATACAGCGAGGATTTCATTCCCATCATGCCACTTTTTCTCCTGCTCATGCACAGCAATTTTGAAAAGACCTAAAAGATTATATTTGATGCTCTAGTTTAAATTATTACATTAATTTCTATATAAGGCATGACAAAAAATAAGACCCAAAGCTTTATGTATGTAAATCTATAATCCACAGATACTAAGATTTTTTTTTTTTATTAAATATATCCATTTCATAACATCATAATTATTGCACAAAGAAATCAGACACCTTTATAAAATTTAAAGTACATCATAATTATGCATAATCTGCATACCAAATTACATTTGCAAAGGATTTAGGTATCAAAATGTAAAATACAATTCAAAGGGGAAAAAAAAGGCAAACAAAAAACCATACAGTGGCTCTTTAAATATTTTGCTTCCAACATATCTGACCCTCAAGACAATTACCAGTTATGATTCCCAAACATAAAAAATTGGAGGAAGAAATGGGTTATACAAATTAGAAAAAAACCAGGCCTGGGAAAAATGTTATGAAAAAAGTCATGTTTGCATGCATGAAATGTACATTCTCGATTACCATTCTCCAAAATGTTTAATGAAGACTATAGATGTATAACCTTTGACCGCCTATCCCTTCCTTGGTCCACCACCTGAAATGGAGTCTAAATGATGTACATATCACCATTTCCTTTGATGAACATATCAATGTTAAACAGGATTGTGTTGTGCCAAGTCATGATTTTCAAATCAGGAACTGATTTAGATTACACAGTTTTGAAAAAAAAATATTCATTTCATCAACATTTCAGAAAAATTAATAATAAAACAAAAAATGTTTTTTAAAAGAACATAATTGCCATGTTTTAAAAACATATACGCCCTCTCCCAACTTTGAATCTAGAATGTCTCTAATGATAGGGGAAAATAATGGATACCAGTGTACTAAGTTTGATGTTTGTCACACAAAAGGTTCACAAAATATTTTCTATGTCTGGAGTAGATTGACCCATGATCTCTGACATTGTGCCCACAAAATATTTTGGGGATATCTAATCCTTAGATGGTATCAGTCAACCCAGTTAAATGTCTCTTATCTTGAAATACCAAGTGAAAAATGTTTTCTTAAGTGCAGAAAATCTTGACCTCTGACCATATGATAATACTAGCTTCTTCTGATTTACATATATACCAAGTTTGATGTTTAGCATTCAAAGGGTTCTGACAATATTTTCTAGTGTCTAGAGTTATTTAACTCTGACCTTTAACCTTAAAATTAACAAGGATAATCTACTCCTTGGCAGTATCAGTGTACTAAATTTGATGATTATTAAGGAAATGGTTCTCGAAATATTGAGTGGACAATATTTTCTTGGATCTTGAGTAGTTTGGTCCCTGACTTTTGACATGAATTCATGTAACCTTTAGGGGCTACCAATATACCAAGTTTGATGTTTGTCCAGTAAATGGTTCTCCAAGTATAAATTGGATAGCACTTGGCCCACTGACCAACAAAAGGTGCAAACCAATATACCCCATCTTTTTCAAAGGGGGGTGGGGAGGGGGAAGAAGACATGAAAATATTAATAATGACTGCATCAGTTTTTAAACATTAAGGTGGCTCATTACATTAAAAGTGTACTAAATTAATGGCTCATTAAAACACCTCTTGCGAAGTAACAAGAATGATACAAGCTCTCAGTTATTTTAACTAAATTTATTTGGGATTATTTTCTGTAATGATGTTTTGTTTGTGAATAAGAGATTTTAGACTCCATATTTTAGTGTGATTTGATGCATGATAAGAATATCTAATAAATCATGCCTAATAGAATCAAAAAGATGTTCTAATTTTTAAAATAAATGACCACATAAGTCACCCTGGTCAAGCTGTTGCATACAATTAGTAACAATATGATTATTTTAGTAATTTCTATCAATTTTGTTTGAGATTGGTACTGTTTCTCTCATTTGGATAAATTTCAAAAAATAGACATGTTTCTGAAATGTGGTCATTTCATTTCAATTTCTTTTAAATGATATTTGTCTAATATATCTTCTTTCCAAATGACACGTTTCTTTAAGATATTCTAGCTGTAGATTAAAAAAATATTAACAAAAACCATTATAATTTTCAAAATATTTTTATATATTTAGAAAATTGTAACATTTAAATGAACCTTCTTCATAGGTTTTATTAGATATTTATATCATGCCTCAAATCAAAGCAAAGTTTACACTTTAAAATCTCATTTGCAAACAAAATTAACACCTTTTTTAAACATTCTAGATTTAATAAAATTTTAGTATAAGCCACCTTAAAACAAAAAAACTTCTCTCCTACATAAATTAATGTTTTAATTCAATAAAAATTTAATCGCTGAGATATTAAATTAAAAGATTAATTTTGGATCTCTATATTCAACCATTATGCACAAAAAAAATTCTGAGTCACACTTAATGATAATTATCAATTCTTGAAAATCAAAAGACCGCAGACCCACAGAAAATAAAGTATAGTTTATGAACATGTGTTAGCAAGAGAACATGCTTTAGTAAGAATGCTAGGTGTATAGAAAGACTCCATGCAATCTCTTCATTAGTAATCAGACCCAACAATAGAGTAATGGTAGATATGAAAATGAAATGAACAATCCACATGAAATCTAATGTCAAAAACTCCATGGTGACAGTAAATCTGGATTAAAATTCCAAATCCCTTACAGTACCAGAACATATTTCATATCACTATATAATATTCTGCATCATTTTTTTTATAATGTGCATGCACAATCATAATTGAAGAATCTATAAGAAACAAATGTAAAGTGTGGTGGTATCTCTGTAACTTGTGTATGTGGTGATAAGTATCTCTGTAACTTGTGTATGTGGTGATAAGTATCTCTGTAACTTGTGTATGTGTGATAAATATCTCTGTAACTTGTGTATGTGGTGATAAGTATCTCTGTAACTTGTGTATGTGTGATAAATATCTCTGTAACTTGTGTATGTGGTGATAAATATCTCTGTTACTTGTGTATGTGGTGATAAGTATCTCTGTAACTTGTGTATGTGTGATAAGTATCTCTGTAACTTGTGTATGTGTGATAAGTATCTCTGTAACTTGTGTATGTGTGATAAGTATCTCTGTAACTTGTGTATGTGGTGATAAGTATCTCTGTAACTTGTGTATGTGTGATAAATATCTCTGTAACTTGTGTATGTGGTGATAAATATCTCTGTTACTTGTGTATGTGGTGATAAGTATCTCTGTAACTTGTGTATGTGTGATAAGTATCTCTGTAACTTGTGTATGTGTGATAAGTATCTCTGTAACTTGTGTATGTGTGATAAGTATCTCTGTAACTTGTTTATGTGTGATAAATATCTCTGTAACTTGTGTATGTGTGATAAGTATCTCTGTAACTTGTGTATGTGTGATAAGTATCTCTGTTACTTGTGTATGTGGTGATATGTATCTCTGTTACTTGTGTATGTGGTGATAAGTATCTCTGTAACTTGTGTATGTGGTGATAAGTATCTCTGTAACTTGTGTATGTGTGATAAGTATCTCTGTAACTTGTGTATGTGGTGATAAGTATCTCTGTAACTTGTGTATGTGGTGATAAGTATCTCTGTAACTTGTGTATGTGGTGATAAGTATCTCTGTAACCTGTGTATGTGGTGATAAGTATCTCTGTAACTTGTGTATGTGTGATAAGTATCTCTGTTATTTGTGTGCGTGTTGATCTCTAAACATCTATGTATAACAATAAGTATCTCTGTAACTTGTGTATATGACAGTTATCGTCTCTGAACATCTGTGTGTAACAATAATTACTTAAGAATATCCATAGGTGACAAGATGCAGCATACACTGACCAACCACCCACACAAACCATTGCTTATTACCTTTTTCACAATTCCTCTCTGTAATATAGAAGCTCTTATAGCAACTGAACTCGTAAACTTCTCATTGTAAAACATCGTGCTAATGATTTTAAAAAACATGGATGTAAGATTCTAATTTCTTAAAGCCACCCTATCACTGAATTGTTATAACTGTATTTCTGCATCAAGAGGTAGGTTCATAAGAGGCAGGTCCATAAAGGACGTAATTTGGCCCTGTAAATTTTTCAAACTTAAAAATTCATGCTTACTCGTCAAGGACCCATTAATCATCAAGAGGGTTCAATTATCATGTCAGCTACCTGTCTGGAATTATGGCATCATATTCACATTGAATTTTATAATATGATATCATCACCTGCATCATCTTTCATATGTAAAATATGTTAACTTTTTAGGTCTTGACCAATTATTCATATTCCTCCAACCATCAAGTCCATAGTTCAAAAAAAAAATAAAAAATAAAATAATAAAAAAAAAATATACGCGATAAAAAAGCATTAGTACAATGGAATATTTAAGAAAATGTGACGTATCATTAAATTGCTCATTACTAGAAAATCTGACGTATCATTAAATTGCTCATTACTAGGGCTGAATTATGCCATTCATGAACTCACTTCTCTAATATGCATTACACTACAAATGATAAAAAATTGTTGAAATCAATATAAAACATCCTTGAAAATCCATATATATCTATTTTTTTTTTTTTGTTGAAAAAAATAAGCACATTAAAACAGCAAAATAAAAATTTCAAACAAAATGACTGAAAAAATGAGCAACTCAAGTTCTAAAACTTCAGTCATGACAATTCATTAAATTACATGTTTTTCAACAAATTTAATACCTCTTTGTTATGTGAACAATTTGGCACAAGATATTCGTAAACACTTCATTTCAATAAATCTGTCATATAAAATCACAACCATTTCCATTTACAAGTCAAAAGAAGCCACAACTATCAGTTTGACAAGCCATAGTATTAGCTGTATGCTGCAGTGAAATTATACAATATATTCATTAACATACCATATAATCCTTTTACATCAGACAATAACAAGTACTTTATTTGTAAAATGGTTGTGATTTTGAGTTTGGAAGGACCTCTATTACTTTTTCCTCCTGCACTGATCATGTAAGGCATCTAGGTGTAAATAGCTGGCCACAAACGTGCGGAATATTTTATTGAAATCATCTGTTGTGTGATAGTCTATGTGGGCCTCATCGTCTATCATTTTGTGCCAGACGCTCGGGAATGGTGCTGATATGAGATGAAGGATGGGTACTCCTGTAATTCAGAAAGAATGGATACAATAGCAGAAAGCCTTTTTTTCACAATTCCCATGGTGATATATAATCTCCTTCAAAGTTTATAAAATTTGTAAAAAGGAAAACAAAGGCATCCCACCTCCCTATATATTTTTTTATAACACTTGCTTCTGGAGAAGAAGTAAAAAATGTGAAAAGTTTACAGACAGACGGTAGAAAACGGGTGATCAGTAAAGCTCACTTGATCTATCAGGTCAGGTGAGCTAATAAATGAAAAGAAAGGGGAAACAAGACGTGTTTGTAAAACACTGATGCACTCTGGATTACAACAAAGTGGAGATGCAAGACATTATAGTTGCATTGGCTTACATCTAATTTTTCTAAATGTTGGTTAAAAGTCAATCATTTTACCTAGACGTATATCAATTTTATTTCATGTATTTTTAACCTTCAGTCATCTTGGTGTCCTTCTGAATCTTTTGTTGTTAATATTACTTTCATTTGTATTCTAGTGTCTGTAAAATTGTGTAATTTGAATTGAAGCGTTTTAATCCTTACCATGTTTACTGTATCACAGGCTTTTTGTTAATGTGGTCATGTGATATAATTTTTATCATGTTCAGCGCCTTAGGGTAAATTTATTTTTATATAGGGCGCTATATAAATGCATATATTATTATTATTATTATTATTATTATTATTATATTATTATAATGTAAAGGTCACCAGGTGAAAGATTTTGATATCAATAGAGAGGTCTTGTCACAAGGAATACACATACCAAATATGAAAGGTCTGCCTTCTTTGGTGTAAAAAGATATGACCACAGTTAAAAGTTTGCCAAGGCAGATGGACAGACCAAAAAAAAACTACACTTAAATTTCAGGGGCATAAAAAGTTTTTTAAAAAATCAATTCAGTAATAAACTGATACTAAAATTTGAAATATTCTTAAGATCTGAAATCAAGATAACAGGGAAGTCAGGACAAGAATTTACAATGAGCTGCTTACTTTCATTACACTTACTTTTACGTAAAAATGGAATGTGATCATCTTCAATGCCCCCTCCATAGAACTGGTGGGTATTAAACAAAACTCTGTTGTTGTCATGGAGTAGACGTTCCTTTCTAAGGTATTGTTCTGTAACAGACACAAATGAACAAATATTCAACAGAAACTAGGAGGAACATACATATCCCCTTCATATAGCAATAAATACTTGTGTATTCTTTAGAGAAGTGGACAGGCATAGTCTACATCTATGCCTGTCCTCTATTCTCTAGAGAAAATATGATTACTTGTTGTTTGTGCATAGACTTGATATTACAGATAGAAATCAATGCATGTGCATTATTATACTGGTTTTGTTTCTTGATTACCCTGTGGAATAATTTGGTTGATTGTGTGTTTTGTTGTGTCCTGTGAGAGTATTTATTTCATATGATGATGTCACCTTTGTTAGTCAAATCAAATTATATGTGGTTATAATGGGAAATTCAAACAGTGTGAATTTTTGAAAATTCAAATTTCATAAAATATTTCAAATTTTCTCCCCCATCTTAAGTTTAAAATCTGACATACCAATCTCCAGTGTTATCAAATTGATTAGCTGTGATTATAACATAAATTCAAACAATTCAAATTATTTCAAAAATTCAATCTTCATCCAGTCTTTGAACTTTTCTCTTCAATCATCAGATATCTACTGCTGATCTTACCAAATCGATCCGACGTAGATATAGTACTAATGGTATTCACACAGCTTAAATACTACTAATGGTGTTCACATAGCTTAAATACATCTAAATACCAAATATCTGATTCCATGGGAATACGGGTTAAATTCAGAGACATGTGTAGTCAATTTTCTTTCTTTATCCTTAATCTTAATCTTAGGGGAAAAATCCCATGGGAATCTGGGTTAGAATAGGTCCCCAGTACCCCTTGTTTGTTGTAAGAGGTGACTAAACGGGGTGGTCATATGACACCACAAAAACCAAGGCCCTGTATCACAGTAGGTGTGGAATGATAAAGATCTCTCCCTGCTCAAAAGCACTAAGCACTGAGCATAGGTCTCAATTTTGCAGCCCTTTACCAGCAATGGTGATGTTTCCATATGAGCGAAAAATTTTGGAGAGGGACATTAAACAAGATACAATCAACCAACCAATTATATGAATACAAAGTCAAATAGTAAGAATGCTATGGTGAAGAAAAAATTCAATGAATTTTACTAGTAACTTGACCTTGAGATCCCAATAGAAGGTCACGTGAAGGTCACCATTATTAAATAGCACATCCTCATTGGAAATGCATGTACATATAGTAATCTCAAATAAATAATAAGAAAGCTATGGTGAAGTCAATATTTAACTGAGAATAAGAGGAAAATATCAGATTAAAAATAATAGGTCTCTCGTCGGGGTGAAGGGCTGACATGAGAAGTGAAGATAACGAAATCCCATAAAGAATACAACAAAATTAAGAGTAGGGCATATACGGAACCCTGGATACACCAGAGGTAGGATCAGGTGCCATAGAAGGAGTAAGCATCCCCTGAAGACCAGTCAAACCATAATAAGGAACAGAATGGCAAAAAACATTCCCTGATGTTTAAGCTATATCATAAAGGGGCATAAAAAGCTAAAACTATCCAAACAGGACTCCAACAATGCACATCCGAATACTAAAATTGTATTTTTAAACACTATAGTCTTTGTAAATAATCTTTCATCCAGCACAGCAAACTTACTGCTCAAACTAAGAGTTCCTAATTCCTATTCTTATTTTCTTGATCTAATTTTACAATAGTGTCATAACTGAGAATCATTAACCACTTTCTAATCATTAGCAAATTTTGTATTAATTTGAGATAAGCTAGTAACATACCTATATGTTCACCTTAATATACTGTAGACTCCTAAATATATGCAAGGAATTTATTATTGTGTAATTTCATGAGAAGCATCAATCGTATAATAAAATTACTCACTTTTAATTTTATATTGCTAAAATACATGTAAAAACTTTTGATCAAGCCTAACAAAACTCAAACTTGATCTGTAACTATCCAAGACAAAGCACACATCAAATTTCAATTGAATTTCTTCATCCAATGTGGAGAAAAATCTGCAAAGCTGATTCTTGCAATTCATAAAGGGGTACAATTCAGTCAAAAGTAGGTCAAAACAAAACTGAAACTTAATCTGTAATTATCCAAGACAAAGCCATGTATAAAATTTAGTTGAATATTCTTCATCCCATGCGGAGAAAAATCTGGAAAACCTAAAGCAGAATGGCAGACAGAGGGACAAACAGACTGAGGGTAAACTAACAGTTCCCTCTGGCAAAGCTGATAGGGGTCTAATAAAATACATGGACCACGAGTTTATATCGTTCCAATAACAGCGTGCCACTTCGTTCCAATAACAGCCTGCCACTTCGTTTCATGGAGCGTGTAACTTCCACTCACTGATGGTTTCAATAAAAGTGAAGTTGGATGACAACGTTATGCTCTTCTTTCAATGTGATGGTCTCTGAGAACAGAAGCAAAATCTGCTTCATTGAGATCTATGAGAAGCCTCACCCAAAAATTTTCACACTCAATTTAGCGAAGTGATATACTGTTATTGGAACAATAGTACATAAAGCGTCCAAAATTTGGCATACAATAAAGTTTGGTTTAATTTCCAACGGCCATAGGCCATAAGGTGAGAAACAACCTAAACAATGCCCTAGAGTAACTGAAGTTCAAAATATAGGTCATTTGCAGTATTCAGAGCATAAAGTTGGAAAAGCATTCAGCTAATTACCACATAGTCTTTTTTGGTTTGAATTCTATCAGCCATAATGTGACAACAGGTTTAAAATGCTGAACCACAACCTAGTTACTCTAGATGAAGATGGTGAGATCAGTATGCCCTCAGAATTAGCGGATAGGTTAAAATTCAGGGTGGAAAAGAAATGCATGAACAGGAATAAAAGGTGAAATACGGATAACAAAAATTGTGGGGACCAGAGATGGAGGGTTGCACAGAGAAAAGTAGGGATAGGTGAGATTATATATCCATCAATAATCTGTGCTTTCTATTAAATTCACAGAGCGTGATCAGAGTTTTTGGATTACCACACATCAGTGATCTGATTCCAGACCATACCGCTCTGTCACTGATGACATCACAATGCATCAGCGCACCTTTTTTTGTGGGAAATGATCGACGGCATCACAAACAAAACTGTGTACGCAAAAAATAATTTCACTGTATATTTTGTCTTTTTTGCTAATAAATTCATTATCTTAAAAACATTGTGTTTCAAAACATGTATAGGGATATATAAGGAACATACCATTTCTACAGTAACGTTTTGTTATCAAGCACTGGTCATCAGAGCAAACTTGATTCACACCTCATTTGATCGGCTGATCCAGCTTGTGAACTCGATGTGATCCAACGTTTTGGATCAAGTTACTGTAGTAATAATATATATAGATATCATATAGCTGGACTAGAGGGGAATTACTGGGAACCAACTTTCACTTGAACAAGAAATATATGCTGATTTGCAATGATGCATTTCCTCATATTTGTCAAAGTCAATCAATTAAATTCATAGTCAATCAGTTAAATTCATAGTCAATCAGTAAAATTCATTGTCAATCAGTTAAATTCATAGTCAGTTACAAGGCCTCTCACCTCTAGTTGGAGTGGGTTTGAATCTTGATTGCACCGATATATGTGAGAAAGTTTGCCAGTTTACTTTCGGAAGGTCTGCGGTCTCTTCTTGGATACATTGTATCTGAGTTCTCTCTTCCACCAATAAAAATCTGGATGCCACCAGATAACTGAAAAATTGTTGAGTGTGGCAGAAAACAACAAACAAACATTTAATTAATCAATCAATCAATCATAGTCAATCAGTTAAAATCAATTTTCAACCATTTAAATTCATAGTCAATTAGTAAAATTCACTGTCAGTTAAATTCATAGTCAATTAGTAAAATTTACAGTCAGTCAGTTAAATTCATAATCAATTAGTAAAATTCACTGTCAGTCAGTTAAATTCATAGTCAATCAGTAAAATTCAAAGCTAATCAGTTCAATTCATAGTCAATGTGATAAACTTAAAGTCTAGTCTACCAGTTTAATTCCAAGTCAACCAGTAAATTTTACTGTCAATCAGTTATATTCATAGTCAAACAGATTCATTATCAATCACTTAAATTTATAGTCAATCAGTTAAATTTGTAGTCAAATTCATTGTCAGTGTTAAATTCATAGTGAATCAGTTAATTTCAAAGTCTAAATTATAAAAAGACAGTATCTGCCAAACTGGCTATCTCCACACAAGTCTTCACCTTCGTATTTTTATTATAACATACTACCCATACAAATGATTGATTTGATAAATGGCACATTCCACTATAAAATTATTGTTAATTATATATGCAGTGATATTTGTCCATGAGTCAAAAATTGTATAGTGGCTGAAATTACATCCTTTGTGTAGAAATTTTACATGTGTTTGTAACTGTATAAAAATATTTTTGAAATCATATTTCAAAGTATTTACATACATTAGACCTGGTTTTACTTAAAATCAATTTTTGACTACCGTCGTCTCCATCAAATGCAGATGTTGGCTATGGCAATTCCATTGTGAACACACTTCCTGGTGATCACTGTGACTAAAATTGTGAACTGGTAAACGTAATTCATAGTACTTCCAGTCCATCCCCACTTTAAAGATTAGTACACAACAACACAGATAAGTACACACCAACACACCACAAAAGTTATTAAATTAGCTTACAAAACAGAACAACTCCAATTCCTTTCATACAGGATTGACACACAACCAATAAATCTATCACTCTCAAAAATCTATCACTCTTGCATAAAACTAAAAATGCCTTTAATTAATTGTATTTTGTTGAAAATGATTCTTGATAAAACATTTTCTGTTTTTATACTACACTTACACTATTTGTCAGTTGACCATTCATACTGTGTCGTTTACGTGAATATAAAATCCATGTGCATTAATTCAAACTAGATCTCGAATACTCATGGAATTATTTAACAAGAGACTGTCAAATATCCCTTATACATGAGCTATAAGTAGCTAAAAGTGCAAAACTGATTAAGTGTTACCATAAAATCTGCTGGAAATTCTGCCCGATTTATTACTCACCCTTCTTGACTAAAAGTTCAAAAGCATTGGCTGTTTCTAGGAAAAAGTTGTGAAAATGTACATCACTGGTACCAATCAAATCCAACAGGACAAAGATTTCCTGGAGAGATGCAAGAATACCATCACTATATAGCAACATTAGCTCTAAAGCAGAGAATTTTATTTTGTTGTAAAAATGTGCTATTTTGATATGCAACTTTAAGCATAATCATTAATAAAATAAAACTAAATTTAAGATTTTATCAAAATTAAGATTTCGGTTCTATTTAATATATAGCTTTATATAGAAATCAATTTTTGTATGGGAATTAAGACAATAACGTAATTTTCCTTCATTCAGAGCATCTGATTAGGTTTTCTTACACAAATATCAGTAACAAAAGTTAATTTATAAATCTATATTTTTTCTGTCATTAAAACAGTGAATCGCAAATTTTCTACACCAATATTGCTTTAATCATCTAAAATATTATTCATTGATATTTCATACTACAGATGATACAATTTCTATACATGTTTGCCATGTAGTGATTGGTTACAGACTTTTACCAAACTAAAATATTAGGTTGAAATTAATTTGAGCAGACCACTACGGTATTGGGAAATAGTGTATGAATGTTTGGCTCCTGTAGAAAAAAACATACATCATTGTATGCTTTGTCTGGAGAATGTTTATTAACTTCTAACAATGGGACGATGGTGCCGGTCTTTCGGATGAGACCGTATAAACCGAGGTCCCGTGTCGCAGTAGGTGTGGCACGATAAAGATCCCTCCCTGTTCAAAGGCCCTGAGTGCCGAGCATAGGCCTAAATTTGCAGCCCTGTCACCGGTAATGGTGACAGCCGCCGGATAGCTGAAAAATTGCTCAGGCAGCTATAAACAAACAAACAAACAATCTAACAATGAGAAAGAAAAGTGCACAGCTGTACCCATGTATGGACTTTAAGAGGGGAATAAAATTACAGCAGGTAAAATAAGAGCTCTTTCCCAATTATGTGAAAACAGAGACTGTAAACTGCATGATAAAAATATCTTATTCCAATGCTTGCATTTTGTGTGGATGATGAATTCTCCTCATTTTACGAAAAATGTAAGGAAATGAGCAATTTTTTTTATTTAGATAACGGTGAGTTCAGGTATTGAGGAACACACAAAGGAGTTCAGGTATTGAAGAACACACAACGGTGTATTCAGGTAATGAGGAACACACAACGGTGAGTTCAGGTATTGAGGAACACATAAAGGTGAGTTCAGGTATTGAGGAACACACAAATGATACATATTATGAATCATATCATAATTTTCAAACTGTGTAAATCTATTTTTACTAGGGTCCTGTACTCTGTATTTTATAAATTAATTTTGATCAAATCATAATATATTTGATATATTTATGATGGCATAACCAAATGGCAAATGAATATTTCAGTAATATTTACTGGTTTGAAAGTGTTGTATCTTTAACATATAAAAATCAATGGTTGACATTTTATCACCATCTTGACATTTTTGGGGATTAAAATACAGTCAAAGTACTCCTCTACTTAAAATTACCAAAAAGACAGGGAACAGAATTACACAAGCATGGTGACAAGTTACTTACAACACTCGGCAGTATACCCCCCTCCTCCCATTTCTGAGCCAGATGTCGGGCTCCGTAAATAGAATCGGTAGCTGTCCACTCTTCATACGCCTCTTCTCCATCAAAGAACACAATTTGTGGGGTGATGTCTCGGGCCTGCAAAATTCATACATGTGTTTACTCACTGAAATAGTTCAATAATATGAATGATATTTTATAGTGTGAAAATAACTATGGAATAACATATAAATTGCATAACCTCTGCAATGAGAAATGTCAACATTTTGTAGCTGGAAATGAAATTCATATTACACTTGCAAAAATATAAAGAATAAAATTTTGTCCCATTCATAAAATAAATTCCATATTGAACTATAGAATGTTGAATATTCTTTACTTACAAATACTAGATATGAAATATACAGACATTCTTATCATTTCCCATTAAAATATTTAATTATTCATGTACATGTAGCAAGTGAGTTTTTAGTATATCAGAGTGGTGTTGTTAATTATATTTCCACTCTCCTTATAATCAATACATGCAAATGTTGTACAGAATCAAATAGGAAGAACGGCAGTCAAGTAGATAAGGTGTTTGTGCCCAAGGTCAACCATGATAAATATAATCTTGATATATATCACAGAAATTATCGAAATGTTGAATACTTTGCAAAAATCTTGGTGAAATTTTTATATGCCAAATTTCTAGGTGTCTTCATCAATGATTGCCGTACTTGGTCTTATCATACAGATAGATGTCTTGTGTATAAAAAATGGCATCATATTGTAGGAGATTGAGTATGGCAACACTACTCAAACTTAACACTACCACAGGTTTTCCTCATTTTAATTATTGTTTTACACTATGGCATGCTGCAAAGAACAAGACAAATATTGGTAGGCTCTTTATACTAAAGAAGAGAGCAGCAAAGATTATTACACTTCAAAGTATCTCAGTTCATCAACTCCTTTTATCTATCAAATTTTAAGATGGGTGCCTCTGCCTGACTATGTTGTATATCAAAAAATTATTCATTTTATTTCGTATAACATCAGAGTATCCCTCCTCCCTCTAACTTTTAAACTGATGTGTAGAAAATGCGGTGATTGTTGAATTTTAAAATCAATAGGGGTGATCTGCTAGTCAACTTCAGATCATGCTTATGAAATTAAATCACTACCAAAATGTTCCCTACTTATGTCTATTGTACTATGAAAAACGCATTGTGATTTATATCAGATTGGCTTACTACTTCACAGTCACAACCTTAATGTCTAATACCCCCGGTAAGGCTCATCCAAAGTGGGGCATATTAAAATCACAGCATATCTAAATGCCATTTCATACAAATTTCTACAATCCAAATGCATTACATAGTTATATGGACCAGACTATGATTCTAAATGACTTTGTCCTTTGCAAATGACCCTGGATCAAGGTCATGACACAACATTTGGTCATAAGCAACCTTTGTGGTGAGTAGTTTCTCCATTACAAAGTTATATATGGATCATACAAAAACATTAAGCCTTTATTTACCCGTGATTTTAATCATCATCAAAATTATTTGGGTCAGGGTCATGGACTGTCCAGCCATAGCAATTTTTGTGCCAAATATGAGATTCTAGTGTTTCTAAATAACAAGGTAATCGCACAGAAAAAAAAATAATAGGCCAGATGGTCAGACAGACAAGGTTCTTTGAGTGGGGTGGATGGGTGCAAATCACTAAAGGAGAGTGAACTTGTATAATTAAAAAAAAAATGAAGCTGTAACTTACTTTTTGTCCCTGAGCTTTCTCAAACAAACAGTTCAGCTGAATAGCCAGATCTAGAAGAATAGCACAGGGCACCGCCGAGTCTGTTGCTCCTATAAATGCTCTCCCACTTCTGTCTGTGATATTTTTAGAATCATAGTGAGCAGCCAGCACCATTTTCTTTGGTTTGCTGGGATCCTGTGTTGCTATGATATTGCAGAAACTTTTATTGCCATATGGGGTCATGCTTTGAAAATGATCTTCTTCAACATGCCAATTCAGTGCCCGCAATTTGTTGATGATATACTGCAAGATAAAAATGCATGTTGTTACCTTCTTCATCTGAAACACTGGAACCTAAAACCCTAAAACTTTTATGTTATTTTACTAGGGTTAAGTATATTCACTCTGAGGAGACTTATAACTACAGATTCTACATGGAATTATAATTTATAACTATATAAGCAACGACCCTACAGAGAAATTATAATTTATAACAGTTACTATATAACTAAAGATTCTAGACTGGAATTATAATCTATAACTATATCACTAAAGACCAAAGACGAAAATTATAACTTATAGCTATATAACTAAAGACCAAAGACGAAAATTATAATTTATAGCTATATAACTAAAGACCGAAGACAAAAATTATAATTTATAGCTATATAACTAAAGACCAAAGACGAAAATTACAATTTATAACTATATAACTAAAGACCAAAGACGAAAATTATAATTTATAGCACCCCGTGGAGATCCAGGTTGATAGAATAGATCCTCAGTACCCCTTGCTTGTCGTAAGAGGCGACTAAATGGGGCGGTCCTTCGGATGAGACCGCAAAAACCGAGGTCCCGTGTCACAGCAGGTGTAGCACTTTAAAGATCCCTCCCTGCTCAAAGGCCATAAGTTCCGAGCATAGGCCTAAATTTGCAGCCCTTCACCGGCAATGGTGACGTCTCCATATGAGTGAAAGATTCTCGAGTGGGACGTTAAACAATATATAATCAATCAATAATTTATAGCTATATAACTAAAGACCAAAGACGAAAATTATAATTTATAACTATATAAGTAAAGATCCTAAAGAGGAATTATAACTAAAGACATTGGGGCTTAAAAGTCATCTAAGTATCACAGAACAAAGAACTTCAGTTAGTTTGAATATTGATGATGCAGAAACACATTTTCAACAGTCCTTAGTTGGTTTCTGCCAATTCTTCATTCTCTTTCAAGTTTTTTTTATCAAAACATTCAATTCTTCCTCTCTATGACTTTTATTTCCATCATTAAAACCTCTAAAAACAACTGGTCATCAATTATGAAATTAACTTTCAATCATTATCTGGAATAGACCCAATATTATTGATATCATAGACTGGTATCAAATACTGCTGTTTTGTTCGCATTATCATTTGTTTGATTTTCTGGACGTATTCTTTGTCATAAAACAAGGAGTTATTAAATTTCCATAAACCTTTTCCACTACAAAAATCCTGAAACCTTAATGACAAAATGACCATAGAATGGTCTGATCTATTTCCTGGTTCTACAACACAATCAGGGACACTGTAAAGTAAGAAGTTAGAGATCAAACAGAAATCTAATCTGGCTAATTCTGATGGATTTTTTCCTTCTCCAGGTATGTCTTCTTCTGTCAGGATACAGTTCTTTAAACTCTTAAACCTAGCCGTTATATGCTGTACAAAAACTTGAGAAATCACGGAATATGTTTTGGAGGGGTGTAATAAAATCCTAGAAACGATCGATTTTTTGTTTTGAGAAAATTAATTCTTCTAAAATTACGGTTTAACTGTGTTTTGTGGTACAATGAAAACAAAGGTAAATAGAAAAACATTAAATTTGAGAGAATGGTGCGAAAATAATATATATATATATATATATATATATATATATATATATATATATATTAAACTCATTATTAGATGAGAATGGTAATATCATGAATTATAATCAATTCATGAAACTATATAAAGTTAAATCTCAGTTTTTGGAATTTTTTGCTGTAAGACAAGCACTGAAGAAACTTGTATCCTTTATATCATTATCAGTATTGTAGCAGTACAGTTTAATATGCATTTGATACCAATGTTTGACAATTGACCTATCAGATTATTTGTATTGTAAACATAAACTTATACATATGATAGCCAGAGTATTCCAGTCCTTTCTAATCCTCTTTGTATTTTTCTGTCTTTGAATGAGTGCCTATTGGAGTGAATGTGTGAGTTAATGGTAGATAATAATACCCTGCACCCCCCTTGTCAGGGGGGATTCTAAGGGTAACTATTAAAACCCTGACACTGTTACTCAGAAAATAAATGTTGTGAACCTGAAAAAAAGTTGGTTTTTAAGGGGGGGGGGGGGGGTATTTAATTCTTCTGATCTGCCTCCATTTCAAAATTACAACCTGGCTAAGTAAGTATAACTTTCTGGGGAGTGACCAAATCTTAGTCCAATTATCATAGTTCAGACTTGTGTTACATTGTCTGGTTATAAGCAAATTAATGATCTGTAATTTTTACCAATGTCCTTGATGATAGTCAAATGACCTTGGTTCAGAGTCATAAGAAACTGCCTGATGATAAGCAACCATTAGGCCTCCAATGAAGTAGATTATAACTGTGCACTCAGTTTGTATGCTAGATGTTCAGAAGTAACAAAAAATATTTTTAAGATTTAATGCATTTTCACAATGAATTTTACAATGCATTCTAAAGA
This sequence comes from Ostrea denselamellosa, assembly GCA_024699665.1. Classification (NCBI taxonomy): domain Eukaryota; kingdom Metazoa; phylum Mollusca; class Bivalvia; order Ostreida; family Ostreidae; genus Ostrea; species Ostrea denselamellosa. Next base: position 19,809 of record JAMZEH010000034.1, on the reverse strand, counting down.
TATCCAAAAATAGAGAAAATGATTTTTATAGATTTAATGCATGTTGTTTTAAAAAGTTTCACTATGAAGATGCAAAAATTACCGAAATATGGCAAATTTGAGATGGAAAGGAAAGCTTGACACAATAGTTGAAATAAGAAATGTGCAGGCATACAGATATTACAATTAACTGAGTGTACACTTCATAAGGATACCACTATGATACCCTTTTTCTGCAGAAATATTGACAATGTTATTTCTAACATCAGTTCATTTTTTTATCATTACTTGGGTATCTGCTCCTTAACTAAAGAATGTATATGCAAAGAAGTAGATAGTTCTGGTGAAGTGTATCGTAAGAGAGCAGAATTTACAAGTCTAATTTCAATTCAATTGCCTTCAAGCCCTAAAATGAGCTGGGATCACAAAATTTACAATTTTTGTTACCAAACCACAGAAGATGCTATACATCAATTTCAGTGAAAATTTGCAATTTAGTTTCATGGCAATTTGTTCTTGGGGGTGGAAGGTTAAGTATTATTCAAAGCTGAAAATTTTTTATAAAAATATAAACAGATTCTATCAACACTTTAACAGCTCCATTAGTATGTAGTACTTTTGGTCCAATGTGGAATTCCCACAATCACCCTCTAAATAGTCTAATGCACAATCATTGCGAAATTTGAAAAACAGTAAGTTTTAATGAGAGAAATAACTTAACAAGTCCTTATATCCTCATAACAAATCCAAATAATTAACAGTCCTTCTAAAATTAGAAACATTTATCTCTTGCCAATGTTGCTAATTTAAAGAAAAATGAAAGTGTTTCATTAAGCTTCAAATTACGTCCAGACAAAACTCAATAGAATACTTGAATTTGAAATGGACAGAGAAGAACATTTGCCCAATGCTTTTTTAAAGATGCACATGAAAAAACATACCTGCATATGATCTAAAGCTGATTGTGATGATTAATGAAAAAAAAAAATCAGTGAGTCTATTATAGTAGGATAGATAAGAAATGAACGCTGGTATCTTGTGGTTAATTTCAGTATTGAAAGCAACCACTCCCATCCATTTTAGTTTCATTAGGTTGAGTGGTTTTCAAGGTCAAGAAGATTTTAATGTAAAATGGTTCACAAGATTGACTACGAATGCTGTGTGATGAATGCTACATGATAAACATGTGACGAAGATGTGACAAATGCTACATGATGAAGATGTGATGAAGATGTGATGAAGACTACAGGATGAAGATGTGATGAAGACTACAGGATGAAGATGTGATGAAAACTACAGGATGAAGATGTGATGAAGACTACAGGATGAAAATATGCCCCACATCAAATCTACATTTTATCGATAGATGCATGTCTACAAAAATTTACAGGCATTCTTGACAAAATGGAAATTGACAAGCTAAAATACAAGGTTTCACATGGTAGAAATTATGAAATATTATACATTATAAGGACAATACACCATTACGATATCTTGCTCTAATCAAATAATTTTTTCCATCAGTCTTAGCTATAAATTATCTTTTCCTTTAATGGCTTAAAAACATTGAAAAACACTGACGAGGTCTGAATTCAGTGGGAGAAATGATGGATAAATTGTCACCATCACTGAAAACAAATCTTTCATCATGCTGAGTAAAAAAGGAAAAGAAAAAAAAATCAATTCTTATCACGGACTCTAATAATGGAGCAAAATCACCGTAGATCTGTGTGGATTTCTTTCTCATTCATCATCAAAAAAACCCAACTAATTCCACACCCTTCATAATGTTCTTTGAGTACTAATTAAATGAATCAAGAGATCCCACCACTATACTGAAAGACTCCTGAAAAAAAATTAATTAATACCGTTTGGACATGAAAATACAATAAATTGTTGATCAATTAGATCAAGTATGGATGAATAATTCAAACAAGAGTGATTTTCCAGCAAATAGACCAGAAAATATCTCTAATCCAATTAATGAAATCTGTTATCTTTCAGGTACACTTTTTTCTCTCTCAATGAAATGGACTAGAAATTTGAAAGAAATTTTCAACAAGTATTGATTTGGATGTGTGATTGTGATCACTTGTGACCTAAAATAACCAATCTGTTTTTAGCAATCATTTTACCGGTAGTCCTTTATGTCACAAGCAAAGAAATCCATTTTGAAATCCAGTGGTAAATTCATTGGGTTTTTTTTCTACTGTTAAAGATATGAAAAAATTAACCTTGTCTACTAGACTGTCTGTACCCACAGATACCTGCACATTTGATAATCATATCATAATCAAAAACTTAAAACTGTACAACGAATGAGAACTTTGAATCTATAGACCAAGAGAGAAATAACCAATTCTCTAATGGGCTACATTATCAGAAACACATTCTGCATCTGAAACAGTAACTGTCAGTCATGTGACTTTCATTTATTTTATTAGATAACAGTTAATAAATGTAAAAACAATCATAATTTTACTGAAGTCTGTTCATTGGTACTAAATGAACTCTCATTATAAACTAAGCAAGACTGGTATATCAGACATTTTTACACACATTCTGTAATAAAGATGCTTTAAAACATTTTATGGACCCTTTTCAAGTTATGTATTTGATTACTATATTTCAAAATCAATCTCATATCCTAAAATAGCCTTGTGTTGCAAATAAATGCAGTGTGATAAAGTTTGATTTTCATGTCAAAAACAAAAAAAAAACCACCTTGAAACTTATGAAATTCTTCTTGCAAATTTCTTAGGAGTTATTCAAGTATTAGTATTAAATATTACATGAGTTTGTTTCAAGGGAATAATACCATCAAGAAATCTTTTAAAAAAAAGCAAACAAAAAAAATGAGGACAGTTGACATCGACATTCATTCTGATCCCTTGTGTTTCACATATTTGACTATGTCTATGGCATAAGACAATACATCAGCATAATTAGACAACAGCACAGAAATCCCAGTGTTATTCTGGAAAATTCCCTATCCCCAGGACACAATCAGCATCAACAAGTGCTTCACACCTATTGCATTGCTGATCAATTTCAGCAATTGATGCCAACAGCAGCCAACAGACCAATTAACAAAATCAGAATCTAATTCTGTTATTATACAACCCATATCTGGTTTATCTACTGGTTTTTACACAGATCTGAAATCAACGTGCTGTTTCTTAGCCACAGATTCTGTCAATAATGACTTCATTTGGTGATATTATAAGTGTCACGAAGAGTTTAAAATTGACACGCTGAATAACAAGCCTACAGTCAAATTAAATTACTTAAACGAGGAATATGGTCAATTATTGATATCACAACTCAGGCTTTTTTTGGAATTTGAATCAATTAATTGATTTTCGACACTGGTCTTGAAGCAACACACAGTTTTCTTAATCTTCAGAAATATAAAACAGATAAGCAATCACTAGCCATTACTATAGTAGCCACTGGGATTGGCGATTTCGAATTGTTTGGAAAATACAGGCATATATACCACTTTCCTTCACAAACTAAGAGAAAGGGCCTTGTGATAAATCTACAATTGAAAGAGGTCTTCCTGATCTGCCTAATCCAAATACTTATTATTTCGAATCCAAAGGCTTCCATAGTTATTGCTCTAAATACAATATTTTGTAGTATAATGGTTTTTAAGAATATTTTGGAAATCGTGGTACAGTTTTTTCTGTCACAATGCTTTCTACTTGCAGGGTTTTTTTTTCTATCACAGATAAAATGCCTTTTTTGTGGATTATCGACATGTAGTAACTGATACGAAGAAGAATTTCATACTCAAGAGAGGATTTACAAAATCTTATTTAATAAAAATTTACTATAAGAGATAACTTTTATTTGTAATTTATATTAATGATTCAAGTGCAAAAAGGTTACAACTGGACATTTGAAATAGCTACATATTCAATTTTAAGTGCAACAAGAACTCTGAGCATATTGCAGGCAATACAAAGTCCCCTACAAGTAGAATAACTCAGTCAAAAGTAGGTCAAGTGTAACGAAACTGAAACTTGATCTGTAACTATCCAAGACAAAGTCATGTATAAAATTTCACTTGAATATCTTTATCCAATGCAAAGAAAAGTCAGAAAAACCTCAAGTGGAATGACAGACAGACAGACTGAGGGTAAACTAATAGTCCCCTTTGGCAAAGCTGGCAGGGGACTAAAAAGGTCAAATTCAATGCCATCTGCATGCAGTTCATTAATTAGTACACAAGACTTCCACCCACCCACCCCCAATTTTGTAAATTGTCACTAATAAAAGTATACTCTGCAAAATTGTCTCAGCACTTTCACTGTTTACAGTTTCATAGTTTATGAAACCAGTTTTCATTAATATTTAGTCATCTGGTGGGTGGGGATCAATTTTTAAATGTAGATTGTTCCTCTTGCATGACCTAGAAAGACAACTTCAGAATGGGTGCAACAAATGTCTCTCATTCTCCACAGCAGCCAAAAGTATTGCAAAAAAGATGGCTGACGTCATCATTACGTGCAACAGTCTGGTGTTTTTTTTCAATAGTTTAATTGTAAAAAATAATACGATTGGTTGATCTGCATTCTCATTTAACAAAGTAAATGAATTCAAAATTCCAATAATACAGTTAAGAAATAAATTTTATTTTTAAAAATACATAAGGGCACGAACTGTTGATTGGTTGTATACTGTTTAATGTCCTACTCGAGAATCTTTTGCTTATATGGAGACGTCACCATTGCTGGCATATACTCGGCACTTATGACCTTTGAGCAGGGAGGGATCTTTATCGTGCCACACTTCTACGATAAAGGACCTCAGTTTATGTGGTCTCATCCGAAGGACTGCCCCCTCTTACAACAAGCAAGGGGTATTGGGGACCTATTCCAACCCAGACCCCCATGGGATTGGCATGAACTGCAATGCTACATATGCCAGTGTGTTACCATTGCAGTTCATGCCCTTCCTGTATTTTTTCCGAATTCCCAGCCGTAAAAATAAGTTGTACTATATTATCAACATTGATGCACACATTGTTTACATTCACAAGGAAATTCCAGTTGATAAAGAAAACACTGGAAATGTAAACAGAACCTTGTAAACTTGTAAAGGAGTGACAAAATAATATTTGAGTTGGTTGAAAATTTTCAACAACTAATCCAAAGTTCATTTCATCTAGCACCTTACAAATGTTCATTTTTCTAACAGTACAAGAACTGCTTAATCATTGTTCAATCAAAGTAAATGTCATAACCGTGACAATTTCTCTCAATGGTCAATAATAATCCAATAATACTCCATTACATTAGTTCTAAAACACCATTAGTCAAGGTCCAGCAGAAGTTCAACATAATTTCAGATGAGAGTGAAGGAGGACTTCATCTGTCACGTGTATCATTCACAGGAAATTGACCATACATTCTGATTGTATACAGTTTATTAGTAGTCCATTATACTGTTGACTTCAAACGATGGAAAGGCCAAGCAATTGGCCAACAAATCAATAAATCAATTTTCTTCCTGGTTTTCTAACAACCTATTCATTTAATAATTGCCATTACGACTCGCATGGTGTTACATGCTCTGAAACATACACCTGTTGCATGCTTTTTTGATGATCTGTTTCTCACAGGAATTGAAACACTTTTCACGCAGAACAATTTGCTTTCCACATGATATGATACCTTTCTTACATGGAACGAAATGTTTCTTACACAAACCGGAATGATATGATTTCTACACACTTTTCACAGAGTTTGCACAAAATGATTCTTCTCTTATGCTTTACATGCTTGGTTCTTGCCTAGATATGTAAACTGAACTTTGCTTCATTTCATGTTTATTATGTTTGAAAATAATAAATTTGTGACAAATTTGATTCATGTTTGTATGGGTTTACATGACTGAAATCTGAATAAAACACCGATCGTGGTAACTCAGTGGTTAGAGCATTCAAACCTAAGACGTAAACATAGGTAGTGATTGCTCCTTCGCCAAATGCTTGGCATTTAAAAGCGAGAATCACGGGTCTTTCGGATATGACCTTAAAAACGGAGGTCCCATGTCACAGTAGGCATTGGCACATTAAAGAACTCTCACTGCTACAGCCCTGAGCACAAAGCATAGGTCTAAATTTGTGGTACTTCACCTACAGCTGGTGATGTCTCAATATGAGTGAAAAATTCTTGACAGGACGTAAAACAAACAAACTGAATAAAACAAGATGAGTTTGTGAAATACTGATGCCCTTCTATGGTGAAAGAGGTAAAAAAAAATTTGATACAAAAAGAAAGCTCCTGCCACAAAGAGAAAGGCTCATGTCACAAGGAATACACATCACCATTCATTCAAAACTTATGCCCTGGGTGAATGCTTTTGCTGAAAGACATGTGGACAAACCAAAACCTATATGACCCAGAGTCTCCAGTTATGGGGGCATAACATTTTTTTTCCTAAAGTGTACAAAAATAGATTTTGAAATTCTGATATATTGGAAGCAATTAGCTGGTCCCCTGAGTTTCAATTGATCCAGTGTATACTGTATACGACCCCCCTATAAAATCACACTGCAGTCTGCGAGTTATTCAATCGGTAAGAAATAAATGAATAATAAAGAACGGAAAATAAAATATTTATGCTATCAAGGGAACTGCTAAGCAGTATATCAATTCACAAAATAGCATCATTATCATTCAAAAACATATGCTCCAATTTTTATGTTTTTATTAGATTTTAATCAAGATATCAATGCTACAGTATTCTATAATTATGAATAAAATGAAAAAAAAACTTCATTAAATAAACATACAAAAAAATACAGTGGTAGAGATATATACATGCAGATGAAAATAGTTTCAAATGACAGCCTGTCTTTTTATACAATTTCTCTCTGAAACAGCCAAGTGCTGACCACTGTCTTCTTAGCAAACCGCTTCTTACTTTTCCAGTAATTCTTGGATCTGTGCATTTTACAACTTCACTACTCTTTAGTTAATTTACTCTAATATGTCCTTACTCCTATATCTACAGTTGATGAACTCAATGTCAAAACTTGCCAACATCACTTTTTCTTTCCCACCAAGTGTGAAGAATATACATGCAAGGCATACATTTATACAAATAAAGCTAAACAAAGATGTCTGAGATTTAAATAGTTGTAAGAAGGACTTAAAAATTTTAGCCAACTCTTTTAAGTTTGCATAAAATCAAATAACTTATATTGCACAAATTATTATATATTGCCATAATAGAAACATTAACCACATTAATTTAAAAAAAAAAAAAAAAAGAAGATTATCATGTCGTTGACCTTTGACCTAAACATCAACTGGTAACTTCTCACTACACCCACAATAAATGTAACAAAAATATTCTTTTCTCACACCCACAATAAATGTAACAAAATACTTTTTTATAATGTATCCATAACATCTGTTCCTTTATTGTTGACAGTAAACTGACTGTGACCTTGACCTTTAATCTTTTGACTCAGAAATCAGCGTCTTGCTTCCTTCTTCTGTAACCTCTGTAGCAATTACATGTACATACAAAGAAGTTACTCCCAGCAGAGGGGAGACAAAAGAACATCAAAACCAAATATTCCTTGCAACTCTGCATACTTGTAAATTGCAACTCAAGACCTGATGTATTTTATATTTTATATCAGTGTTACACAAGCTACATGCCTACCACCCCCTAGCTCCTCCCAACTCCATAACCCCCGCCCCCCTCATCCCAACTCCATACACACCACTCCAACTTCATACATGCATGCACCACTATGTTAGAAGTATATAGTGGATGGATTTTCTTCATCAGTTATTATCCATTTAATAAGATTAAGATTTCACTCCTTTAGAACTAAATAGTGGTTTGATTTTACTTTATTACCATTTATTTCTTTCATAAGACTTTAGACTTTGATGGTAATGGCCATGCATGTAGACTAATGATTGACCAAACACGCCATTATCAAGCAAAAAGTCAAAGAGTGTTTCAGCAGACCTCATAAACGACTCTCCATAACCCAGTATTGCATTGTCTACTGGAAGGAATACAACATTGTACAGAATAAAATACATCAGTGTGCCTGGGCATCTAATTTTTTTCTTGCACAGAAGACAAAGGGTATATGAACATAACAATCAGTTCAATGAGAAGCACGAACAAAGACACTGGTCTGCTCAAGATAATTTCCATCTGTTGCAGACTCTCTAGACAAGAAACTTTATTTCCATAAGGAAAAATTACCACAGGAAATCGAACAAAAACTACTGCCACAAATTGTGTGTAAATCTTAACTGTGTCTCATTACTGTCGCAAAACTAGGAAATTTATGGAAAAATTTCACCAAATGATTTCAAATAAGGCATGAGGACCATTGGCCACATCACTCACCAGGGTTAATTTCCTAAGGAATTGACTATTGCCAAAGGAATCAATTTTTGTCATTCCTTCTTGCTGCTCTTTAGGAGACATCGTAAATAGACCGATTTTGTAGCTAGACTCCAGCTGTACTCACTTCCAATAGTAATGGATTAAAGCATGGAAAACACATGAAGTTAACATTAATCATAGACATATACAGTATTACCATTTTAGCCCTGCACTAAGACCTAAATTTCTTCCCCAAGGTTTATGGTCTTTCCACATATGCATTTCAGTTTACATTCAATATTAGCAGAATTTAAAGAAAATACTTAAATTCAAGTACAGTTCTCCTCGGTGTATCACCACCCCCACATACCGCCATTGAAATGTGTAGAAAAACCCAATATAATGCCAAACTCACCTATCACCATCCACCACACATTTTCAGATACAAATGATCAAATTACATCTCCTAATAACAATGCCTTTGACCAGAAGCCATAATTATACAATATTGGTCTGTCTGGTGAATTGTAAGAATCTAAATTTAGTGTGCAAAGGAAAAATGCAGGCTAGGAAAACTGCAGACAGTATCTATCGAGGTGACACTGTAATTGATACTATGTGACAAATTTGGCCCTGCCATGGAGTCTGAACCCTTGCACCAGGAGCTAAGAAATTTACAAATTTGGCAGAAGGCTGTCTGATCTTCCTGAATATGGAGTCAGCTTTTACATGGTATCAAAAGAAAAAAGTACAAGACTTTAAGACATTAAAGACATTAACACCTCATGCCTGTTTTGGCACCACTCTAGAAACTGATGTCCTGCCCCAGAGGTCATGAAATTTACAATTTGATGGAGCCCAGCTTCCTGCTCCGCAGGACTCTGCATTTGGTTTTCCTTTTAGATGTACTGAAAAAGGATCTTAATATAAGTCAAATTTTGCCCTAAACCTATGGTCCTTCTTACCCCAAAAGAAGCTTTATACCAAATCTAAACAGAATTAGTTATGGACACTAGATGCAGACAAAAAAATTTGATACATGGGTTAATTCATATTGTTCAAGCCCACGATTCAAAAATATTTTTGTTAACTTTAAATCATACATTGAATAAACATTCTTTTAAACTATAATTAGAAAACTGTATCAGAGAAAGTGGTTGTCAGTTATGTGCTCACAGTTGCACCTTATTAATTAACTACTTAAAGAGGTTCACATCCAAGTTTTGTAGTAATGTCAACTTTTGGGGAAGTGTATTTTTGATTTCTGCATTGAAAGAGAGTGAGGAAATTAAAAAGAAAAAATGGGGTCACAATGCTTGTTATTGAACTACAATGTTTTAAACTTGACCTTTTTGCACTGAAAACTCCCTCAAGATTTATTTATTTAAAATGTTTTGCCTGTTGGTGTCCACACAAGATAAGCTACACAAATCAATCACTATATAATACACTGTATAATCATGTCTTCTAACAATACAGATAAAAAAAAACAAAGTTTAATACTAGTAATGGAAATAAATAATGACTTTTTTGCACTTGATATGTTGAGAAATTCATGATATAGAATTTGAGAGTTTAAAAGGACATATTAGGAGTAATGTCAATTTCTAAAATTTCACATAAATTTCAAATTCTTGGCTTAAAATTTAAATTGGAACTTTAAAAAGTGGGGGTTGCAATTCAAAATTTTAAATCATTGGCCAAAATACTGAGTTTTTATACAAAATTTTCAGTAAATTAATTGAGACTTTTTTATGAATCGGTGTTCAGTTTGAAAAAATATATCAACCAAATTAATAAATTACAACATTTTTGTTAGTCCCAAGTCTCAACTACTTGTATCATAAATCATAAAACTGAAATATTCGTATGCAGGTGTAAAATAGAAGATATAATGGATGAAACAGAAACTGTACAATCATGCAGATTTAGAACATTTTGATTAAACAATCCTTCCACCACAAAATGTAGTCCCTAAAAAAAAACCTTCAAAATCTGAATTGACAAAAAAAATTTCGACTGGATAGAGATTCAGTAATATTTGTGTATTATGTTTGCACTAATGGGATCTGTATAGAACCAGTAAATACTAAGTTATAGCATCCTGCGCAGTTGTGCTAAAAACTTCGGGAGCTAACTTCCTTAACAACACCTGCTACAAACAAATTTTTTGTCAAAAATGAAGACTTAATTTATGTAATTCACTGACCAAAAGAATTCATGTTTAGTCTAAAATTGAAGATCTTGTTTAGTGCAGCTGCATTTAACTCAGTAATGACTGTGGCAATGAAAACTGCTTTATGCAACAAAACTATCTTTGACAAGAAATCATACACCCCAACATGTCTGTTTGTTCATTTGTTAACTTTCAATGTTGACATCACCATATATGTATAGATATGGGTTCTGTTTTGGTTAGTTTACTGAAGATGTGGAAGAACAAGAGTTCCGAGTGGTCAAGAGTAATTTGCTCATGTTCTATAAACAGTTTAAATCTCCGACTAACCTGTGCTCGAAGTTCAGTGATTGGCCAAGTTGCATCATGCATATTTATGAGAAATGAGAAAATTTTCATGCAGAGCCATGGGTGAAAAAGAAGAGGAGCATACTGTACATTTCAGCCGTGGCTTGCAATGATGAGAGAGGACCGTACATTTCAGCTGTGGCTTGTGGCAATGAGGACCGTACATTTCAGCCGTGGCTTGCGACAATGAGAGAGGACCGTACATTTCAGCTGTGGCTTGTGGCAATGAGGACCGTACATTTCAGCCGTGGCTTGTGGCAATGAGGACTGTACATTTCAGCCGTGGCTTGCGACAATGACAGAGGGCCGTACATTTCAGCATGGCTTGTGACGATGAGAAACGACCATACATTTCAGCCATGGCTTGCGACAATGATGACAGAGGAGCATACATTTCAGCCGTGGCTTGTGATGATGACAGAGGAGCATACATTTCAGCCGTGGCTTGCAATAATGCTACTTCTCCTTCCCGATGACTGTAAGGAGAAGAATATGCTTTACTCACACAGCTTAACTACTTACGTTTCTGACTCTCGTATTGCCCTCTGTGTCTGGCATTCTTGGGATCAAAATGGGCTTGAGGAGGTCCTTGAAGGCTTTCAGATTTGATTTGCTTTTCACAATTATCTTCAACGCTTCCCCTGATATCCATTTTGCTGACCGAGCTCTATCCTAAAAAGAGAACAAGCAAAAAATATAAATTTACGTGAAAACTCTTGAGTTAATGCATCTGAGTCATTTTAAATTCTGTATTTATCATGCAGAGGAACTCATGTAGAATTAACTACTGTAATTACACCTTCAAGAAAATGGTGGTTTTCTTTATATATAGGATAATTTCCAAATAAATTGACTCCTTTTTAAAAAAAAGATTAAGTCTTCCTGTATATAATTTCATCAATACTATAGAGTCACTGTATTTTATGAACTGTTTAATATTCAACTGTGGCAACCCAATAAAATTGGCTTCAACAATTCAAATGATTCTAAAATATATCCCTAAGGGGAATCATGCAACAATTCAATTGTGGCAAACATTACCTTGCTTTCTTTCACCAACAATGTGACATTAAAATCTACACCTGTAACCAGCTACCCATTGACATTAAAGTTTACACCTGTAACCAGCTACCCATTGACATTAAAGTTTACACCTGTAACCAGCTACCCATTGACATTAACATCCACATATTACCCTGCACTCTTTCATCGACATTAACACACATTTCCTCTTACAAAACTCTCCCAAGAAAAATTACAGAAAATGTATCTACTTTTGTTAGTTTATATATTTTCTGTTTCTAGTATATGTTGCAGCAACTTTTATTTTGTCCTTATTGATATGTATGTTTAACAAATTATCTTTGTAGTATCTATATTATCAACAGCAATTTGTATGAAACACCTCAGACAGTGTCTGGCTCAAAGAAAGTTTGCACTGGCAAATTAGATCATTGTAACAACCATAGAATTTGCAAAATGCTGACTTTATACAAGACTGTTGCGACCCCTAAAACTTGTTTGTCAGCAACATTGTGTTTGTGTGTGTGTGTGCACACATGTGCAAGTGTATAATACTGTAATACATGAACATTATTTTGCTCCTATTACTTTCTATATATCCTAATACTTTCACATTGTTCACAAGTATTTATAAACATACATGCTCAATATTTCTTTTGTTGTCTTCACTTTTTTCCTCATTGTTCATTAATTCAGAAAAATTGTTGCCAAAGTGCAGGCTTTGAAACACGGGCCATATACTTGCCAAGCAAATGCACTATCCACTAGGCCATGTCATAAAACCGCTACACTGATTGTATAAACTTAACTTTACCACAAACTAATATAACCATTACAATGCAACCTTGTCCAGATATTTGACCGAGTTAAAATCCATTTTTGATAATCATGCACCAATAAAAATTCAAAGTATCCACCCCAATAAACATTGGAAGCATGTTTGTAGTAAATGCCCTTTGCTCCATTGAAAAATGATTATTCAGAAAAAACTAATGACATTCAGCATAATAATAATAATGTTTGAGTATACTATGCCAAAATAGTAGTCAGGGTTTCGACAGATAGTGCATGCCCCTTCCGGGCATTTATCTATCAAAACTTTGGCATAGTTTACTCGGAATGTAACATCATCATGATTATTAAATATCATATACTATACTCAAAATGTAACATGATTAAATATTTTAAATACAATAAAACAATTTGTGTCAAAACTTCGGCATAGAATTCATCATTAAATATTCTCAAGTATACTCAAAATGTAACATTATTAAATATATAGTATACTCAAAATGTGACAAGATTAATATTATAGATACAATAAAAACAATCATGATATGTAGAGAAACTACATAATATTACATATGACTCTCAGTGATCTCTAAGATACCTTTATATACATAGTATCAACTGCCCAGTCTTATATCTTACAACATTAACCTAATACTCTCTGTTCTGCAGATTCATAATAATACTGTCATAAAGGAAAATCTTGTTCTGTGGTGGATATTGATGTATGGGAAGAACCCGTTTCATGGATGAATGTCAGTCTGTTGATTATTTTCTCTGATGGATTTTCTTTGTCAATGTTATCACATAAGTGATTTAACCTGTTTAATTAACAATCTTATTAAGTGTAACCAGTTGGTTGTTTGGGATGGTGGTTAAATGTCAATACCTCTTGAAATTAATTAAGCAAGTAACGAACACAGAAGCTGGAAAAACAGATTATTCTTAAAAAAACAAATCAAACCAAAACAAGATAAAAAAAAAAAAGAGAGAGAGAGAGAAAAAGTATGAACACTGCAAAACCAAATAATTTTTTTTTTTAAATTGTGAATTTACCTGTAGATATGAAAAAGGATATCCCTATTCTGATATCTGTACTAATATATGTATATAATACTGATCACAAAAAAAACAGTGAATGCAAAGTCAAGTAAAAACTTCTCTTAAGAAATGAATTTCATTTTGAAAATACATAAGGGTGTTCATGAGCTGCAATACTTCATGCCAGCATACTTCATTTCAAGTGCACTAACACTTCATATTAATGAAGTACTGCTGATTAAGTTTATTTCTTATATTTACTCTCTACATTAACTTCTTTCAGATATCCCAGGCATTAAAATATATGTACTATATTTATCTGCATTTTATTGTGCATTGCATTCATACGGAAATGGCTATCATCAACATTTGTGGAGATATCATCAACATTTGTGGAGATATCAACATTTGTAGAGATATCATCATTTGTCAAGATATCATCAACATCTGTAGAGATATCAACATTTGTGGAGATAACATCAACATTTGTAGAGATATCAACATTTGTGGAGATAACATCAACATTTGTGGAGATATCAACTTTTGTGGTGATATCATCAACATTTGTAGAGATATTATCATCATTTGTCAAGATATCATCAACATCCGTAGAGATATCATCAACATTTGTCAAGATATCATCAACATGCGTAGAGATATCATCTACATTTGTGGAGATATCAAAGGTAAAAGCAATGGAATTGTAAATATATATTCAAAGGGTTCCTAAGCCTTGATACTTTTTAAAATTGTTATGATATACAATAGCGGTTTAGTAGATGCATTTACTTAGTAATAAACATGAGTTTTTAAATGACTTACACACTACTAGATACAATTACTATATCAGTTGTACATTTAAAAAAATGTGAATGGAACCAATTAAAACAAAGAAAGACAAAATACATGTAGTATTAATGGAGGCTCAATATTCAATACGTATATATGTCTTTCCAAATATAATCATAGACTACATTGGTAGTTATGTCTCAGACTACAATATTCATTTTATAAAAAAAAAAGTACTTTTCAGACTCGTCAGGTGAAAATGTTTAAATCTGATGCTACTTCAATGGTTACATCATTTTCTAAAAGTGCACGTACTGGAGACTTCAATGCTGTTTCATTCATTGATCACTGTATAGCGAGATGTACTCCGGATGTGTAAAATAAAATGCTACAGTATTTTTAAAACCCACAAACTGCCTGACAAATTTTTCCCCCATTACAATGGTTTTCATTTTATTGCCTGACACTTTTTTTCCAATTACAATGGTTTTCATTTTATTGCCTGATAATTTTTTTCCCATTACAATGGTTTATTTTAAACAATGAACGAGCCTATCCTAATGTCAGACACACAGTATATCATCAGGCTAATCATCAACCATAAGCAATAGATATTCCTGGCAACCTCAGAATGGTGCCGAGTTTAGATACAGGCAATATGAAATGCATCATTTGCATTACAATGAGATCAGATACCTGGAGATCTGGAGACCATTTTACAAAAGAACCCACCAAAAATGATTTTAGCAATCTATTCAGTGCTGTACTTTTTAAAGGGATAATTTCATAGCAAATTTAAAGAAATGAAGAAGATAGGTATATAGATCACTATTTTTACAACTTTTACACAAAAATGTATGCATTTCTGACCAACTGAAAAAAGTCATTAATCCTTTCATAAAATAAGCTCCTGCACTGTATGCATTTTTCCATTACACACTGCACAAACAATTATTAAAAGTTTACTAGTATTGAGGGCAGTTTGTGTCACACTGTCTTTTTTTAGTTGGTTTTTTTTTTTTTTTGGCAGATAATGGGAATGAACAGAAAAAATACATTTTTATGATTTACTAAAAATACAGTACATATAACATTATGACACTATTAAAATACAGTGTACATATAACATTATGACACTATTAAAATACACTACATATAACATTATGACACTATTAAAATACTGTACTTAGGACAATACTAGCTTTCATTTTTGGTGTCAAAATTTGTGATTTCTTATTTCAATGACAGAAAAAAATAAGGGAAAAAAACTTTTGTTACCAATATTTGTGTTGTATATAAAACTTGCAAATTTATTTACATAATTATTGTCTTCCCGTACAAAAATTGATTTCTATGCAATGCTATATATTCAATAGAATTGTTACTTTGATCAAATCTTAAAACTCAGTTTTGATTTTATCAGTGATTATGGTTAAAGTTACATACAAAACTATCATAATAGCATATTTTTACAACAAAATGAAATTTCAGATTTAGAGCTAATATTGCTTTAAGAATATAACAGTTATCTTCATACTCATTATATAACAGTTATCTTCATACTCATTATATAACAGTTATCTTCATACTCAATATGCATAATATAAAACAAAAATTTAACAGATATCATAACATTGATAATAGTGCGTATATCGATGGAAAGCATTACTATTTAATTCACAACTTTGAAATATATATATTAAAGTACCAGGCATCATCCTCTTTATTCCAGGGGGCTTTATTTCTATTCCATATGAATGGGAACAATTTAACTGCTTTGTATACTAAACAATACAAGGTTGAATTTCATTGTTGCATATTCATGCATTCTTTATCTAAAAAGAATTTGTTTCATTTAATATCAAAATACTATTTAGAAAAGAAAGATAGAAATGTATGATACCTCCTAAACAGCCATTGTTGCAAATTGTATATAATTCTCACCCTGAGGGAAAATTGTGACAATATCCATGTATATATAGAGTGGCCTGACCAAAATAAATCAAATAATTATATATCCTACTTGCCCAATGTTATTTATGTCTAGTGTGCTTCTTGTATATGAAAGTGCAAATCTTGTCACCTTTTTCCTTTGGCAAAGCACTGATACTAAGACACATTAACTATTACAAGCGGTTGATTGATATATATATATATATATATATATATATATATATATATATATATATATCAAAGTTGGACAATATATATATATATATATATATATATATATATATATATGAGTTGGACAAAATGTCGGGGATTTATATCAAAATTGTATATTGCTATTTCTCACCTCACATCGTTCAACGACGCATCACAACTTGTAGGCCTATTTGTACTGCAACTGCAGTGGTTTTATTACTACAATTATTGCCTATTCAGACAAGCATGATCCAAAATAAAATTTAAACTTTAATAATAGTGGTTAACTTTTAGATTGTGCTGACACAATTTTCTTGGTATTTAGAAATGACACAACTGCACTATGAGATAAGAAATGACTTGATACCTTCTGAAGTTGGTAAAGTAAAAAAAAACAAACCCAAAAAGCAGGCTGTTGTTAATCGTTATACCGGCATCTATGCTTTCTACAATACTCACACTTTTCGACTTCGCGATGACACACGCCGTACACAGTAGTAGCACTATGCCTTTCACTCCAATCATCTCCCTGATATTGATTGAACTGTCCTTAATCTCAACAGATGTTGGAGTTTCATTCACACGGTTTCTTCGGAATACCTTCGGCGTCATCAAATGATTAGAGGGATGTATACTGGTTCGCTAGCGTTTTAGAAACCAGTTTATCCATGAAAGCAGACAGATAGTCGATAATCAAATACTATTGAAGAGACAGTCAGTTTGTACTGAAATATCAACATAGCCACTCAGTAATGCGAAAATTTAAAATCCTTAATTATTGTGTGAATGATTTAGTTCAATTTTAATATATATATATATTTTTTACTTTTTATGTAATATTGATAATAGAAAAGGTGTGATGCAGAGAGAAAAAAAAACAAGAAAAAGTCAAAAATAACTCATTTAATAATATCTTCATTTGATATTATAACAGAGTTGATCTGTGTTATGTAACAGGAAATTTAGGAGAGAGAGAATGCAGATGACCAGACCAGGATTCGAACCCGGGACCCACGAATCTCCAGTCAGGTGCTCTACTAACTGAGCTAACTGGCCACCGGCGATCGAACCCGGGTGACCGCTACATTCCTCCCACCTTAGATTGTCTTTGTCCTCGAAGAGACGCAACCCAGGTGGGGTTTTTTTGCCCCTGGGAGGACTTTACCTACTATTCAAGGGGTGGTCAACGGCACCTTCCTCCTTAAATTCGTTTTCCTCTGGGGGGACTTTCACCTGCATCGGACCAGCCGGGATAGGTCAACAGCACCAAATGTAACAGGCAGAAAATGCAACGGACCAGACCGGGATTCAAACCCGAGGCCCCTGAATCTCTAGTCAGGTGCTCTATAAACTGAACTAATGTCTACCGACGATCGAACCCGACTGACCGCTAGCTATACATATATCCAATGAGGGTAATTATTTTGAGTTTTGGACTTTGGGAATATGCAAGACATTGATGACATGCTTTAGAGAGATTTTCAACAACAAAAATAATTAAATCAACTCATGTACAGTATTATGAAGGAATCGTTGGGGGGGGGGGGGGGGTCTGAACCCAAATACCTGTGGTACAGTTCACTATTATTTGTAAAAAGAAGTTGGAGTAGGAGGAACTATAGATCAAACTATGCGCATAAATATGTAATGGGCTAGTTGATGAAAAACAAAAAGAGGTGGGCGGAGGGGGTTTGTACTTACTCAACTTTATATAGCCCACAGGGTTTTGACACAGTCTGAGCAAAGCGACATGTATAGTATTATACTATATATACCAATTTGCTAAAATTGTGTCAAGTCCCTGTTTTGATTTGAACATATTTTATTGTCAAGATGTTAATAACAAAAGGATCAGGTACAAGTTCTTAAAACTTAGAACACCTTCTCCTATGTAACAATTAATGACAAACATAAAGTTTTATAACTAATTAATTAAGTCCCTGTAATACAGCCCAGCAGATATATAGGAAAAGTGTACTACTGGTGACACAAGCATGAAATTTGTACACTGATAGAGAAATAAAGAAAAGTAAGAAAAAAGAAAATTAAAAATAAAAGAACACAGATTAAGATACACTGATAGACTTATCCCCCCCCCCCCAAAATAAATAAATAAATAATAAAATAAAATAATAATAAATAAAATAAAATTCAAATGCGAAACAAAGAAATTAATTGTATAATCCGGGAGCATGCCTCTGTGACGCAAGTAAGTTTTGTCGCTAGCTACCCAACCCAAACAGAGTGACAGAAATTAAATGGGAGTGTTTATTTGATATGACTAGAGTCTTCCATGTATTTCCATGTCATTCTTCATCGTAACAGGAAAATTCCAAGGTATCTCTTGCGAGCTACAGAACTGTAGCTCTCTGATAAAATATTGGGACAGATCATAAATTATTGGAACAGATCATCTGTCATACTATTTGATATATTTTGAACTTCAAACACATGGATTGATTTTTCTTTAATGCCTAGTGGTTTGCACATTTTTTATTGCTAAAGCACAACACAAAAACTGATTGGAAGGGAAAATAAAAACTATATTTGCTCAATTTTTTTTCCCCGAAGTTAATTATTTCTTCTTCTAATAATAATGATGATAATAATAAGTAGGCACGATCTTGTGAACGAAGAGGCCTTCCGTTTGATCCTGTAATTATGTTGGTTGGTGGTATATCGATTAACGTTCCGCTCGAGAATTTTTCACTCATATGGAGATGTCACCACTGCCGGTGAAAGGCTGCAGACTTTAGGCCTATGCTCGGCGCTTATGGCCTTTGAGCAGGGAGGGATCTTTATAGTACCACACCTGCTATGACACCGGACCTCGGTTTTTGCGGTCTCATACGACAAACTAAGGATTCTAAAGACCTATTCTGACCCGGACACCCACGGGACTCTGTAATTACGCGATGCGATGTAGTGCAATAAAGATGACCCCGAATAACGAGCAAACTGTGTTTTAAAATGCTTTACAAGAATGTTTGTAGTTTTAGCGATAGAAAGAATCAAAATTATGAACTTAACACCAGTCAAAATTTCCCATTACGTAACGGATCGTCAATGTTGGTGACATCCAGTACTCCCCTATTATAACCGTCATACTGTTAAAATCAGTAGTTGCAGAACGTTCAACGTCAGAT
>JAMZEH010000033.1:2311242-2489233 GCA_024699665.1 Ostrea denselamellosa | reverse complement strand
TTACAGATATCAGTTACCATAAATAACTATGAAATCTGTATTACAGATATTAGTTATTATAAATAACTATGAAATTTGTATTACAGATATCAGTTACTATAAATAACTATGAAATTTGTATTACAGACATCAGTTACTATAAATAACTATGAAATTTGTATTACAGACATCAGTTACCATAAATAACTATGAAATGTGTATTACAGACATCAGTTACCATAAATAACTATGAAATGTGTATTACAGACATCAATTGATATAAATAACTATGAAATTTGTATTACAGATATCAGTTACCATAAATAACTATGAAATTTGTATTACAGATATCAGTTGCTATAAATAACTATGAAATTTGTATTACAGATATCAGTTTCTATAAATAACTTTGAAATGTGTATAACATATATCAGTTACTGTAACTATGAAATTTTCAGCATTTTTTAAAACATTCATATAAACTCAGTCTTATTTAATTTTAGAAGATGAAAACTGCACAAAACGCTCCGTGGATGAATTTCATGGAAATTTTATGTCCTTGGAGGAAACTCGGAATGGAGGCGTGTTCGCCCACATCTTGATAGTTTTGTACGTGTTCGGGGCATTAGCAATAGTCTGCGATGATTACTTCTGCGCATCTCTAGAAATCATTTGTGATGGTAAGATTTTTATTCAATAATAATCAAATGAAATAATGTTATAATCACTTGGGATAATGTTATAATCACTAGAGATCACGTTATAATTGCGTGAGCTGATGTTATAATTGCGTGAAATTAATGTAATCCTTCTTTAGCGCCATTTGAGATTGAGAAAATTCACGGATGGGACAAGATTCGCTGTCTGGGACGAGGTGGAATTTTTGTATTCTACACCAGTAAATAAGAAAGGATATTTTTCTCAAATTTTTAGTACTTTAATTCAGGAGTTTTGAGAAAATTCAGTATCATAAAAATCCTCATGCAAAATTTAATCAGAAAGGCAGAAAGAGCATACCCGAAAATGGTTTACATTGTGTAAAATTGAAAAAAAAAAATCCAAGACTGCCCCCGAAAAAGCTATAGATATCTATTTCATATTTGTAGAAAACAATACAATTTTTCTCACCACGTAACGTCAATCATAAAAATATATGACGTCATGATCAATGACGACGTAGCGGTGCAAGACAGAAAAATCTCAGTAGTTGTCTCACACAAGTGAGTCTCACACTGGTGATTTTGAGAGAAAATGTTAATTGAGAAAAATCTAAATAATTTCCTGAGATAATGTGAAATACGCGAGATAATGTTAAAGAATTACGTGAGGCAATGTGAAATACGAGAGATAATGCTAAATAATTACGTGAGGCAATGTGAAATACGCGAGATAATGTTAAAGAATTACGTGAGGCAATGTGAAATACGAGAGATGATGCTAAATAATTACGTGAGGCAATGTGAAATACGCGAGATAATGTTAAGAATTACGTGAGGCAATGTGAAATACGAGAGATGATGCTAAATAATTACGTGAGGCAATGTGAAATACGCGAGATGATGCTAAATAATTACGTGAGGCAATGTGAAATACGAGAGATGATGCTAAATAATTACGTGAGGCAATGTGAAATACGCGAGATAATGTTAAAGAATTACGTGAGATAATGTTAAACATCTACGTAAGATATTGTGAAATATTGTAAGCTTGACTGTATCTTAAACAATTAAATTTTAAAGAAACAGAACTGTCGTTCATGAGGGCCGCCGCTACAGGAATGCTTACTCCATTATAAAGGTAAAGCAAATGTCCTTTTAAATTCAAACATCTGCAACAGTGAAATTAAACAACAGTGACTGCGTGTTTTCAACACAATAAAAATGAGAACCTGATATCTCTCTCTTTTTCTCTCATTCTTGTTTAATCCGTTGAGTTGAGTACCCTTTTCATAATATTTGCAATCAAAGACTATTTGAAACCTATTTAACAAGACATTGTTTTCTAATAAACTGTAGTTAGTCACGATTTCCGTCCTCGCATTATCACGTGTCTCCGATAAAAGTAGAAAACTGTGTTTCAGTAGGCCGACTGTTGGACACGGGTTAACCAGTCAGTATGAAGTATATTGCAGACACCATTAATGTTTACAATGATTGATATTAACAGATTATTAACATGTTTAGAGCCATCACTAAATTCGGATTCTACGGACATTTTGAGACGGCTTTTTGTCGACCGGAAGTTACATCCTCTTCTATTTCCTGGAATCATTTTATCATACGCATAATTAATTAGCTCATGTAAAAATTACAATGTATTCCTAAGTATCATTCCAATCGCCCCCGCTACTTAAACGTTGACACACAAGTTACAGGTCTAGTACTATTACCTACCCCGTCAATCAGGGCAAGATCTTTAGCTAATATCTAACGTATGTAGTGAAGTTAGCAAAAGCAAGCAAACTGCGGTCATGAAGATAACACTTTATTGTCAAGCAAACCATAAATGTTTACAGCATTGCAATTGGCGTAGCGTCCATACATGTGGAAATTAAAACAGAATGTTTTCAGATGATTGACAGTGAGGTGAAACAAGCAGATAGTTCAGTCCTGGAACGCGATAAGTAAAATGGTTGCTTTACGCCATTAAGTCACACACAATGTAACCTGTACACGCTCTAGTTATCAGCGTATTGATAATGCCTGCGTGTGGTGAGTGAAAGGGTGAAACTGTCATCAGTGGCTGGCCTCGTGTAACTTCTAAAACACAGAGTCTCTCTTAGTATTTACTTGCTCTACTTGACTACAAAATTACCCACACAGACAGACAGACAAATAATGACCTAAAAAGAAGTTCAATTTGTCAATATAGTGTACCAGTAAAATGAGATTGTTTAATTACAAATTCTATTGTTATATGTGTAGAACGAGATAGGGATATTACTTGCACAAATCCTACCATTTACAAATGTGAAAAATTACGTAATGTACATGTACACAATCCCCAGACATTAATTGAATTCATGTAACTTTTAAAAAAATCATTAGAGGACCCGTTCTTCGGTAAGAAAAAAATCACCAAACTTTTGTTATCTTTTTCAGATCTGAATGTTTTTTCTTTTTGTTTTTTTGGGGGGGGGGGTTGTTTGTTTGTTTGGGGGTTTTGTTTGTTTGTTTGTTTGCTTTTCTTTCTTTTTTTTTTTGTTTTGTTTTGTTTTTTGGTTTTATTTTTATTCTTTGCGGTTAGCTTTACTGTATATAGCGCGAATAGATATTGATGACCCGATTTTCACCTATTACTAATTGTTTACACAGCTAACAGAACGACGTAATGTTATCGGTGAAGTATTTTTCTGTAATGAATAATACCCAAAACTGATACCAAACTGGAAAACATGTGTTTTATCAATATTACATACAGAATAAATGTACTGCATACTTTATATGGTACTGTGACTAAATAATTTGAGCAATTTTTTTTATTGTTTTCTTCAAACGTATCCAGTCGGCTCATCATCTTTGATGCATCAAAATGATTCAAAATCCGCTGCGTATTGATAAAATTCAGAGTCCATACCGAACAGCCAGTGAGTTCCCGGGTTAACCAGGCTCGTGGGTCTCTACCTGACAAATTGTCGTTAAGTCTGTCGTGTCAACGAGGTGTGAACGAGACTGATCTCATGGTAGCAGACTACTGTCCTACCTTTTTCAACAATATATAATGACAGGCACCATGGTTGTAAAACTCTGGTACTAAATGTAAATATGATTGTGACACAAATGGTGTTTTATGAATATAAATCAATCTCTATACTTGGTACACAATATCCTAACCTCGACTTTTATATTACTTGATCTGCAATACAAAACTTACTTCAAACCTTTATCTGGACAGACTTACCTATATCATCTTGAATTATGCAAGAAATCTACAACCTGTTAAGGGTGTGTCAATTATTCAGTGTAAGACTAGAAAACAAAGACATTAAAGATTTTTGTCCGATTTTCCCTGCCCTTTTCATTACGAATTTCCTTTTCACAAGTTTCGTAGCTGTGACTTCTTATGTGAAGCACCTACGAACCTAATCATTAAAATTGTTAAAACGAAGGAGCTCTACACAGAAACAGAGTGTCAAAGGGAAAGTTTTATAGATGCTCGTCAGTAATTATGATCTTAATCTCTATTATGATATCATACAAATGCACAGCCTTATCGTGTTATGATATCATAAAGAATATCTGTGTCACGTTACTATAATAATGCACGGTCTTATCTGTATTACGGATTTGATACACGGTCCTTGTTTGACTTCTAGTATTTCAATTTGTCATCACATTACAACAGTAGAATATAACCGTCTTGTATTGTAATCTACATAACAGAATGAGTATTGAATAGAGAGATGATGAATTTTAGCCTATGTGAGGTGTGTGTATCTTACTGTGAGAAATGTTATCGCAGTGACTGAGTTTTGTTTGCTACTCGGCCATTGACGGGTACTCGCACAATTACTACGGTCTTTCTTTTCTTTCTTTCTTTCTTTCTTTCTTTTTTTTTTTTTTTTTTTTTTTTTTTTTTTTTTTTTGGAGAAATATAGCTACGCTCTTCCAATGTATTTCGTTTTTCGACAAATGTTCTGACCTTAAAAATGACCCCATGCTTTCGTTGTCTATATACCCTCATAATATAATCCATTTATTAGATATTTTCCTTGAATAAAACAGTGATGACAAGTACTATCATGAATATAAGATTCATTTCCTATTGATCACGTGACATGTGCTTTTAATTTCCAGAATTAAATCTACAGGAAGATGTTGCAGGTGCTACATTTATGGCGGCAGGAAGTTCAGCCCCAGAATTCTTCACGGCTTTAATAGGTATCCATGCATAATTAAATAGACGAAATTGTTTGTTATAGATTTGCAGCTAAGAATCTGTGATGATAGAATATATCGCCCTATCGTGGTGTCCCGTCATAACGTCGTGTTCTGTAATAATACAATATATCGCCCTATTGTAATTCATGTCATAACGTCGTGTTCTGTAATAATACAATATATCACCCTATTGTAATTCGTGTCATAACGTCGTGTTCTGTAATAATACAATATATCGCCCTATTGTAATTCATGTCATAACGTCGTGTTCTGTAATAATACAATATATCACCCTATTGTAATTCGTGTCATAACGTCGTGTTCTGTAATAATACAATATATCACCCTATTGTAATTCGTGTCATAACGTCGTGTTCTGTAATAATACAATATATCGCCCTATTGTAATTCATGTCATAACGTCGTGTTCTGTAATAATACAATATATCACCCTATTGTAATTCATGTCATAACGTCATGTTCTGTAATAATACAATATATCGCCCTATTATAATTCATGTCATAACCTTGTGTTCTGTCATGATACAATATATCACCCTATCTCACTGTCACGTCATAACGTCGAGTTCTGTAATAATACAATATATCGCCCTATCGTATTGTCACGTCATAACGTCGTGTTCAGTAATAATACAATATATTGCCCTATCGTATTTTCCCGTCATAACGTCGTGTTCTATAATAATACAATATATTGCCTTTTTGTAGTTACAACTCTGCATTTTGTACAGAACTACAATCAGTGTTCAGATTCCTGTCATTTTGAGCAATGGTTCACTTCTTGCCATTAGCCGTGCATTATATCGGTCCCATAAACTCTGCCTATATAGGTTAATGCTATTTTACTGCAAAAAATTCAGATTTATTGAGAAAGTTGCAAATGCAGACTGGAAATATGTTTATGAAGGAAAGAAAGCAGGACTGATTCTTTTGAATACGACTGGGACGTGAAGGTGATGATATCATCAATAATGCGTGTCTCTCTGGTTCAGTGTTGTGTCCTATATTGAATTCTTTTTTTAGAATCTATGATGGGAAATTATCACTTCTTTTCACCATTTAAATGCAAGCTGATGGCTGTCTCGTAGAAATTATCGCGCTCTCCAGAGAGATGGATGTAACGTGAGCTATGTTCAGACGTTCTAGACCTGACTATATGATGTTATTGCTTTTCCCCATAGTGAATTGTTTATATATTTGAACTAAAGGTGTTATGTCCGTACATGTAATCGATTGCTGGAGCTACATAAGATAAGTGTTTAAGTCCTGATGTCCGACACCTTGCATTCCCCAGTTAATCAAACTGAACATTAATTTTGTACAATATGGAAGATCCATCAACCAATCAAAAGGACGGGAATCTACGGAGACGCATCCCTCATTTGTTGAATTTATTTTTTTTTTAAGTAATTCTATTTTTGGACCGAAATTTGCAATCTTGAGTCGCACATTCTTTAAAAGATTTCTGAATCCACTTCAGAGAAATCTTATTTGATTTTTGTTTACAACATGCAGATTCTTCGTACCAGTCAGTTACCAAATAGCTATTGATTTTGAAGTCACGTGGCTCAATCGACAATCAAGGTCATTGCTAGGTTATTGAGGTCATGGCGAGACAGTTTTCTAATGTCACCACGTCAGATAAACCCAACAATTTCACTATGTCAGTTCTCCATGGCCGAGTGGTTAGAGCATCGCGCTCAAAATCACAAGGCCTCTCACCTCTAGTCGGTGCGGGTTCGATTCTCGCTTACGCCGATATATGTGAGAAAGTTTGCCAGTTTTATATTCGGAAGGGTCGGTGGTCCGGGTACATAGTATCTGGGTTCTCTCTACCACAGATAAAAAACTGGAGGCCACGGAGGCCCCCGACTGTTTCATGCCACTGAAGGTGAATTTTGCTACATGTAGGAGTGAGCTTCCGCATATGCTTATCATCACTACTTTTAATGTTTTGAATGTTTTAAAAAATACATGTACCTACATCTTGGAAAATGTTTGAATAACATTCTATAAAATATTGGGGGGAAAATCTCATGAGTAAAATATGTACTACAATATTGAAGTTCTTTTTGTTACAGATAAGTAGATAGATTAATTTGAGAATGAAATAGCTATTTCATGTATCTTAGGAAAACAGTCAGAGTTATTATTCCTCGCTGGTGTGGACGACCTCATGAACTACTTTCCTCAGCCGTTGGTTTCGGTCGGTAGTTCACCAAGCCTTGGCCTCGGGCAATAGTTCACACTGTCTTGACCTCGGGCAATAGTTCACACCGGCTTGGCCTCGGGCAATAGTTCACAAATCCTTGGCCTCGGGTTATAGTTCACACCGCCTTGGCCTCGGGCAATAGTTCTCACTGCCTTGGCCTCGGGTAATAGTTCATACCGCCTTGGCCTCGGGCAATAGTTCACAAAGCCTTAGCCTCGGGTTATAATTCACACTGCGTTGGCCTCGTGCAATAGTTCGCACCGCCTTGGCGTCGGGCAATAGTTCACCACCGCCTTGGCCTCGAGCAATAGTTCACACTGCCTTGGCCTCGGGCAATAGTTCACACCGCCTTGGCCTCGAGCAATAGTTCACACTGCCTTGGCCTCGGGCAATAGTTCACACCGCCTTGGCCTCGAGCAATAGTTCACACTGCCTTGGCCTCGGGCAATAGTTCACACCGCCTTGGCCTCGGGCAATAGTTCACACCGCCTTGGGGCAATGACTAGTTTTAAATCCCCCCCCCCCCCCCCCCCCCCCGAGATACATGAATATGTAAAATGTTACGCTGTGTACGGTTGAAGAAAATGGAATTTTGATTTTCTTAATTGTATTAGACTAATTTCTAAAAAAAAAATAGAAATAAAACATGTCAATGTTTGCCTGTAAAATACTTGTGCTGGTTTCAGTGTATGTTACGTATGTAATTCTCGATAAGAATATTTTGACATTTCCATTCCATTGAAAGCTATAGCCATAAAAAGGAAAGCATGTTAATTATTTAAGAAATTTTCATTACTTAAAATACATGAGGGAATGAACTGCGACGCTTCACGCAAGCATACCGCATGAACAACGTCCCCCAAACGTATGCCGGCGCGAAGTTCATACCTTCATGTATTGTCGAATATGAAATGTTTCTTAGATTTACACTCTGCCTTCCCAGTCTTTACACCTGTCGTACTATATTTATCAAGTAGTTCTGTATTCATACGCGCGTTGTTTACAACTGCAGCACGTTCATGAGGAAATGCCTATCATAACAATTTGGAAAGATATCAAAGGCAGAAACATTAGAAATATACAGATACTATAAAGTATAATTAATCCAGAGAATGTTTGTGTTGTGGGTATATAAGTATATTGGAAGTGTCGTATATTATACAGATCCCCCATGACCACCCCACCACCCGCTTCCATTATGTTTATGCCCCCATAATACCAACATTTAATCCTTATCATATAGAACTCCCGGAAACCCCCCTTTAATTTCCTGTGTATACAATTTGCATAGTTATCTTTGAAGACGATTTCCATATATCGTATTCATGAATGAAAACTATCGTTATCAAAATTAGTAGTTAGCCTGTCAGGTCGTGAAATTGTCACGTGTATTTTTCTTGTGTGTTACTTTTTCACAGGTGTCTTCATAGCAGAGAGTGATGTGGGGGTTGGGACTATCGTGGGATCCGCCGTCTTCAATATCCTGTTCATAGTCGGCGTCTGTGGCCTGTTTGCAGGAATGGTAGGTGTATTTGGATGAATGAATTCTGTGGATGTTGATTCGTGGATCTGTGATGGTGTTGATCTGTGTATTGTGTGGGTGTTTATTTGACTTTCAAAGAGCCTTCATATTGTTTGTATGAAAATGGGGTGTTCACAAAACCTTCTGTACAGGTGTAGCTTAGACATGCATAGCCAGTAAAAAGATGCTTTGCTCCTTTTACACCACGTAAGAATAACTAGAGTTTTGAAGATAATTATCTTTACCGAAACTTTTAATGAAAGGTTTATTCAACGAAGTAGCACACTATGTAATATCCGCAGAACTGTATCTGTTTCGTAAAAAATATATATATACCAGGAGGTACAGACCCACCTATACCAGAGAGCTACAGACCCATCCATGATAAGAACCTTCGATTTACAGCATTCCATGTAAGCTTTATGTGTCCTTAGTTTTACATTCCCACATCAAAATTTTAATATCCGAATTTCCTCACTACACGTGTATTAAGAAATCCCCTATTAAAGCTCAAACTGTGAACTTGCAAGCTCAATAAAGCTTGACGTCCATTTACATAGTCATGATAGGCCTCCATCGTAAGGTGAATCAATCGCACATTCTCGGGCCTTTTCGGCAAGCGGAAAAAAAAACTTCCAACGTACTGCACTGATCTCCATTTTGTAGAAACTCCGTACTTCCGGTGAACGTATTACATTCGAGGCGCCTTTCCCGAGGTTACCAGAAAGACTCGATAAGTTGAAGATAAGTTGCGATAGAAGGCGGAGTTTTAGTTCTACAGCTAATTACGTATAAACAGTCTAAGAATATCAATAACACGTACATATGATTGCTATTTGTTTTCTTGATCTCTTAAGTTTCTTTGTATTTAGCATAGTCAGTCGAACTCGTATTTGTTTATTATTTCCGTGTATAATATTGTTGATAATTTTAAAACCCGTAATTATTCTCAAAATAAAGATCCATCGTACGATTTCAAGATCAAAGGTACTTTAGTAATTAATATAAATTGTATGATGAATTGAATATGCTGAACGACCTCCAGAAAGAACATTAGGTCGGTAAACAGTGCTTATTACAGGGATTTGATGTATGAGGCTGAAAGCAATAAGGAGATATAAATTGTTCTCGTCACTGTTCTCAGTCCTCCGAATATATAGTATGTCTCCGGTTGATTCGCTACAAAATACACGAACACAACCATTAACCGCATTTCATAATTTCAAAATAACCATATTTTTGTACACGTATTGTTAACATTCCTTGTTTTTTTATTTATTTATTTTACGTATTTACTTATTTATTTATTTTTGATAAAGAAAGAAACATGTTATGACGTATTTTATGGTGCATTAATTTTGTGGTTTTTGATGTCACTTATATTAATTTTTTGGTGTTTTGATTTCATGATGTGTATATTACTAGTAGTGTATTTATTTCATAGTGTGTTTATTTGGTGGTTTGTTTATTTTGCTATAACTTTATTCTGTGCTGTGTTTATTGCGTGATATGTGTATTTTGTAATATGTTTATTTCGAGATGTGTATTATTTTATGAGAAGTCTTGTTTTCGTGGTGTGTTTATTTGGTGTTATCTTTATTTCGGGATAAGTCTTTTTTCGTCGCGTGTTTTGCGGTATATATATTTTGTGGTGTGTTTGTTTCGTAGCATGTTTATTTCTTGATATGTTTACTTCGCGCTATATTTATTTCGTGGTATGTTTATTTCGAGGTGTGTTTATTTCGTGGTATGTTTATTTCTTTATATGTTTATTTCGTGGTATGTTTATTTCGAGGTGTGTTTATTTCGTGGTATGTTTATTTCGTGTTGTGTTTATTTCGTGATATATTTATTTCGTGGTTTGTTTATATCGTGGTATGTTTATTTATGATGTGTTTATTTCGTGGTATTTTTATTTCGTTTTGTGTTTATTTCGTGGTTTATTTATTTCGTGGTTTGTTTGTTTCATGATTTGTTTATTTCGTGGTTTATTTATTTCATGGTTGTTTTTTTCGTAGTAGGTTTATTTCGTGTTCCAATGAAGTGAAATGCTGTTTTACTGTTGTTACAAATTCTCATCGTGATTAAAAAATTGATTGAAATAATATTAGGATATTAATTATAAAAGATCGTATGCTGCATTGATATCGTAAATCTCATAGCTCTGAATACAAATAAGAAAGCAAGTATAAATTAATTAATTAATTTCGGTTAATACATGTTTTTATCGCACCAACCAACGTACAGTCACTCACATGATATATGAATTCATAGATTTGTACAGAACCTAAATATTAACAAATATCAAAGTCAATCATATTAGTAACTTAATCTGTTTAAACACAATGAATATTAGTAAACTGGTTTGTTTAAAGGTAATCAATATTAGTATTTTATTCTATTTAAGTTCAATAAACATTAGTAATTTAGTGTCTTTAAATTCAATAAACATTAGTATTTTAATGTGTTTAAGTTCAATAAACATCAGTAATTTAGTGTGTTTAAGTTCAGTAAATATTAGTAATTACCTATATTTAAGTTCAGTAAATATTAGTACTTTACAATGTTTAAGTTCAATGAATATTAGAAAATCAGTATATATTTTTTTTTCTTCTGAGAAATAGAAAAAAATACATTGAATGATTATGCACATGGCACATACGGATATCTTATTGTGGAGTTGGGTTTACGTTAAAAGTACAAACAAAAGTACAAATAAATTCTTAAAACAAATCCTGACATGAATGTATAATATACACTAACATCAGATACGAAAAGCGTGCTAGATAAAACTAGCTGCTAGCAGAGACCATGCATTTATATTATTTTTATATACCCCATAATTTCCCATCTCTTCTAGTTGTTGTTTAAAATTTTCTACCGGCCAAGTACACCCCCCGATTTTTATACGAATCTTTGTATAACAGGAGAAACTGTATTGCATCAGATCAGGGTTCGAATCCCAGTCTGGTCTGCTACATTTTCTCCGTTACATTTGGTGCTTTAGACTAGCCTCTGGACAGATGAAAACGTCTGCGAGGAGATAAAATCCTGGTTTAAGGTGTGAAGATATTTAAGGAGAGAGATCAGACGGATGTGACCTCCAGTGGCCAGTTAGTTAAGGTTGTGGAACACTTGACTTAGAGATTCAGGTGGCCCGAGTTCGAATCCTGGTCTGATCCACTGCATTTTCTCTCTCCCCCCCCCCCTTTTCTTTTTACATTTGTATTAAATGAGATTTTAGCTATCAGAGTCGATACTCACACGTAGTACACAATTCCACTAATTCCCACCTGTCAGTCACTTTGTCGGTTCTGTGTCATAGTATGATAGAATTCGATATCTAAACAAGAGAGAAGTGAACACCGTTTAAGCTAGAAAATATGTGTGATGACCTGTTTGGTTAAAACTTTTCCCGCTAAAGTTAGAGGAGCCGTATACATTATACACCATTCACAGCGAATGAAATAAGGGGGGGGGGGGGGGGGGGGGGGGGTGAGAAAACTAATGATCATGGTGCAGCTATAGATAATCTTTAATTTAGTTTATTGGTTTACCGAACTGGCTTTCAAGAGGTAAATAATCATTATCAGAAGATTATTTTTTTTTCGAAATGAATTACAAATATGAAAACGAATATTGATGATACTGAGAGTCGATGACATGATAAATATTATACACAGAATAAAATATATGAGATTCTGCAGGAATTGGAGTGCAGCACTGCACGCGCATTTTGACGCCAGATGTCATTGATCATTTGACGATATACTATTAGGTGTTTTTATTTTTTATATATTTGTAACAATGATCAGATATTCTATATCACGATTTAAAAAAAAAAGATCTTAGAAAAACTTAATGACAGAATATTTGAAGCAATATAACTCAATCATCAGTTGTAAATTTATATATATTAAACATGGCAAATTTAAGATGTATACTAGTTCACATAGAATACCAGAATCTGCCCTGTCTGAGAGATAAACATCAGTAGAAAATAAATGAAATTACCCGCGATATGTTGACATGCAGTGGTGTCTGCAGCGCTCGTTTCGTGTGGTGACGTCAACGGATACTGAGATGATTTGACAGGGAGCCGTAGGGAGTAACTTCAGTGCGATTTGAAATAAAATTTGAAAAACAAGTTTTTTTACCTGTGATATTGATGAGTTTTAAAATGAATGAAATCTGAATCTGATTGTTTACAACACGCATTGTACATCTGAGGTACTATTGATTTATAAGGATCTCTGATGTTATCAGTAAAACGATGTAATCGATGTTGTATGTTATAGAAATGAATTAATCAGATTTTGTAAACAAAACCGAATGTTTTCATTTAAACATGGTATTTCATGTTATTTATACTTGGGACAAAAAAATGTCAAGTAAACACTACCGATCCTTCTTGATTCAGTTTGTCAACTTCAATATCGAAAATCAATAGATCATGTCTTATTAGTCAAACAAGCATCAATTAAACAGTTTACTTTGTGGAAATTACGGTAACACACCGGCTATGAATATCTCTATATCAATACAGTCTCATGCTTAAGACAAGGAAGTAGATCAACAAATGGCTGCCTTAATTGCAGCGCTGTATTTAGTGTCAGAATTTCGGATTTGAACTTTGTGTACTTGAGAATTAGCGAGTCATTTCACTGTGACGTAAGACTGTATCTTTATACCAAGGAGAAACACACATACAGAGAGAGAGAGAGAGAGAGAGAGAGAGAGAGAGAGAGAGAGAGAGAGAGAGAGAGAGAGAGAGAGAGAGCAGTGATTAAATGTGAATGAAATTTGAAATATTCTATTAATCAAATTAAGTATCGAAAATAGCTTAACACAGGACAGAAATAAAAAATCAAGATAGAAAAAAAAAACAAACCATAATTTAATTTTTTCTTGACCAAGGGGTTTGATTTCATTTCTTGTGAATAAAAGTTCACGGTCAATGCTTTTCACATGTCAAGGTTAAATATTATGCTATAAAAGGATCAAAAGTCACCACCATAGGATTTTAAGGTCACCACCATAGGATTTTAAGGTCACCACCATAGGACTTTAAGGTTACCACCATAGGATTTTAAGGTCACCACCATAGGATTTTAAGGTCACCACCATAGGACTTCAACAATACATGTGAGGCTACCTTGGGGCAGACAGGGAAAGGAGGTAGAGGAGATAAAATATTGAGAGGAGATAGGGAATAAAAGGGGTGGGATAGGGGGCACAAGGCTAAGCTCACCGCCCACCTCCCCTCCCCTCGTGGATGTCAGGCGTGTGTGTGTGTGTGTGTGTGTGTGTGTGTGTGTGTGTGTGTGTGTGTGTGTGTGTGTGTGTGTGTCATACATGTGGAAAATTAGAAAATAAATGTCCGTGTCTTCCCTACTCTTTACTTATTTTTTTTTTATTTATTTGAGATTAGTCACTGTTCATTATCTTCACTTATTCATGGCTAGGCAACAACGGTCAGTCAATATATGTTATAGTGTCAGTCGACATATCTTATGATGTCAGTTGACAAATCCTATGTTTTATAATGCCATTCGACATACCATATAATGCCAGCCGACGTGTTTTATAATACAATCTGATATTACCTATAGTGTTATGCGACACAACCTATAGTATCAGGCTACATAGCCTATAGTGTCATTCGACATAACCCATAGTGTCAGGCGTCATAGCTTATAGTGTCAGGCGACATTACCGATAGTGTCAGGCGACATAACCTATAGTGTCAGGCGATATATCTTATAGTGTCAGGCGACACTGCCTATAGTGTCAGGCGATATATCTTATAGTGTCAGGCGACATAACCGATAGTGTCAGGCGACATAACCTAGTGTCAGGCGACATAGCCTATAATGTCAGGCGATATATCTTATAGTGTCAGGCGTCATAGCTTATAGTGTCAGGCGACGTAACCGATAGTGCCAGGCGACATAACCTATAGTGTCAGGCGATATATCTTATAGTGTCAGGCGACATAGCCTATAGTGTCAGGCGACATAGCCTATAATGTCAGGCGATATATCTTATAGTGTCAGGCGTCATAGCTTATAGTGTCAGGCGACGTAACCGATAGTGCCAGGCGACATAACCTATAGTGTCAGGCGATATATCTTATAGTGTCAGGCGACATAGCCTATAGTGTCAGGCGACATAGCCTATAATGTCAGGCGATATATCTTATAGTGTCAGGCGTCATAGCTTATAGTGTTAGGCGATATAACCTATAGTGTCAGGCGACATAACCTATAGTGTCAGGCAATATAGCCTATAGTGTCAGGCAACATATCCTTTAGTGTCAAGTGACATAACCGATAGTATCAGGCGACATAGCCTATAGTGTCAGGCGACATATCTTATAACATCAGGCGACATTGCCTATAGTGTCAGGCGACATAGCCTACAGTGACCTATTGAAATTATGGAATGACCACTATCCCATATGGCTACATACAAATCAGGTCATATTGTGTTTGTCTGAACAGAGCTGATTTTATTTTATCGAATTGTATGTGATAGCTCTAAGTGCTTAGAATAGTCCGTTTACGAGAGTTTGGATATTTGCCCCGGTGAGTAAGGATGAAGTGTAATTTTCACGGATGAGTAGGTATAAAGTGTAATTTTCACGGGTGAGTAGGTATTAGATGTAATTTTGACGTGTGGGTACACTCAGTGATGAATGATATGTGCGAGAAGCCATTTAAATTCAATTCTCCTGCTTGACACGCAATTGATATCATCTTCTTAAAAAAACAAAACGCATACATCTTCATACAACTAATGTTTATTACTGCAGGAAAAGTGGATGGGTTTTTTTTCTTGTTTTCTTTTAAACATATATGAGATCGTTTACTCGCGTTCAATGGTGTAAAAACTTGCCGACCTAAAAACCTACATTTATTTCCAGAAACGAATGAATTCTTGAAAATTGCAAAGAATGAACAATGTAAAAGAAAGAGAGAAAACACAAAATAGATAAATAACCCCAAATCCAACCAAAACACAAAATAGATAAATAACCCCAAATCCAGCCAAAACACAAAATAGATAAATAACCCAAATCCAGCCAAACACAAAATAGATAAATAACCCCAAATCCAGCCAAGATAATTTCAAGATAGGCTTTTTGTAGAAATGGGGAAAAATACGTTTTTTATTTTTGTGTTCAGCTACCCCCCCCCCCCCCCCCCCCCCCCCCCCCCCCCCCCGCATTTAACGGTACATATTGTCAGTCGACACAAATTATTGTCGGTGACGAAATGTAAATACCGCCACGGTGCAAGTTATAGTCCGTCAGCAGATATTGTCGCCGAAATTATGTGACAAGACAAGACGTGTTTTTTCCTCTTGAAATTTGGAATTCTATTCCGATTCGAATAACAATTCTTTAATGGAGATCGTGCTCAGGGTTAGATCGTGGTCGCCTTGTGTTAAGCTCATTAAATGATTACAGGTTTTTAAAACTTTCTGTGTATTTCATTATCGTATGTTTTATACGAAAAAAGAAAACAAAAACCAAAAAAACAAAAACCAAAACCAAAAATCATATTATATATTTGATACTGTAAAGATAAATTTCAATTTTATTTTTACTTTTCTAGTACCTTGCTGGTATCGTAGAACTCTCTCTCTCTTTCTCTCTTTCTCTCTCTCTCTCTCTCTCTCTCTCTCTGGTACCTAAGTTTTCGTTTTAATTGTTTTTTAATTAACTGAATAGATTTTTATTGATTATTAAGTAAAATCAAAACAAAAATGAAAGTAAAGCTTACGTATGTTCAGTGTAGATTTGTTAAAAAATAAAATCAAACTGATATCAATAACTTGGGATATGTGGGGCAGTACTTGATGCTACATGTGAGAAGTGTAGGGGTCTGTGTTGGCACATATTGTCGCCATGTACGTGATGTCGCCACGACAATATTCATCGTCTTAAACTGGGAAAACGGTGTTCTTACGACAATATGTTAGGACGACGATAAGTAACAGAGGACAATATGTAACAGACAACAATGTGTAACAGATAACAATGTGTAACAGACGACAATGTGTAACAGACGACAATGTGTAATAGACAACGATGTGTAACAGACGACAGTATGTAACAGACAACGATGTGTAACAGACGACAATGTGTAACAGACAACAATGTGTAACAGACGACAATGTGTAACAAACGATAATATGAACCGTCATACCTTATTACCCCCTCTAGATCCGTCACAGTTGATGTAAAATAAAATGCTATAATATGTCTATGAATTGAAATTCATGATGTTGATTGGAGATAACAATGTACTCAAAATCTTGAAAGTGAATGAAAAAGAATCAACCTCACACATAATACAGATACTGCTGATACCGTGCTTACTTTTTGGTTTGGTTTTTGTTTTGTTTGGTTTGGTTTGGGGTTGTTTTTTTTTGGTTTTGTTTTTTTTTTTTTTTTTTTTTTTTTTTTTTTTTTTGGTTTTTGTTGGGGTTTTTTTTTTTGGGGGGGGGGGGTTGTGTTTGTTTGTTTTTTATTTTCAGTGCATGTTATGCTATGTGTATGCTTTGGAGAAAAGAGAGAAACAATAAATAGAAGAAAATCTGTTCTATAGGCGGACAGGTACTTGATGAAATCAATTGATATATTTAGCTTTCGATTATTTTATCAATGCAATTTTCGACTTACGTCAATGCACTTGTTTACAATATTGCACCTTTTTTTTGCATGCACACGATTTCGTTGTGATGCTGCTCTTTTAATGCACTTAAAGTTCTTCTGTATAAATCCATTAAGCAAGGCTTGTTTCCATTTCAATCGTTTTATCTCTTTCCATGGTTTACACATTGCTGGATTCTTCTGTTTTGAGATTGGCGTAATACGATTATTACGATGAGGTGATGAGACGTGTTTATCTCTGAGGTATATCCCGATGGCCGTTAATCTTTTTCTATATACACAAACGTTTCTGCAAGGCGATAAAAACTTGGTGGTAATATAATGAAAAAACATGTAGGAACCTAGCAAAGCGTTCTATGATGCAATATAACGTTAAGAAATGTAATGGGCGGGGCCACCAAATCGAAAAGTGATAAAGTGGATTCTTTAATCACCACACAGCTTAACTTTGTTACTAGCTATAGGTAATATAAAATGATTGACTTCTTATTATGTTTTGTTACCAGGTAATATAAAATGATTGACTTCTTATTATGTTTTGTTACTAGGTAATATAAAATGTTTCACTTCTCGTTCTGTTTTGTTACTAAGTAATATAAAATGTTTGACTAATCAACATGTTTTCTAACAAGGTAACATAAAATGACTGGCTTTGTATTATGTTACAAGTATAAAATGATCAATTTTCTTATTTCCTTTTGTTGCTAGTTAATTTAGAACATCTTGCTACTTGATAATGCTCGCTACCAGGTAATATATAACGAATGACATAATAACTTATTAAGAATGATTAATGTCCTTCTTGCATTTGTTACTTGGTAATAAAGAATAATTTACTTCTTATAAAATTTTGTAATTAAGTGAGACATAAAGTAATGGCATTCTTAGTCACTAACTATCAGCGTTGTTAAGAATACTTCCATACAGCTGTTGAGGAAAAACATCCAATTTGAAAAAAATCCTTTCATCAAATTCTTATTTTTTCTCTCTAAAGAACTACGTACGGAAAGGAGTATTTTCTACATTCTAAATCAGATAAAAGTAATGGAGTGATTGTTATCTAAAATTTGGGGATATGACTGCACATTAAATAAAAAGGTGAAGATAATTAACATTGATCAATCTCATAACTCCTATTAGGAATACATAATTAATAGTTTAGCGGCCCGTAGTTTGGTAAACACGGGCCGCTGGACGTACCAGATGTGGGATTGGGTGTCTAGGAGGAGTAAGCATCCCCTGTCAATCGGTCACACCTGCCGTAAGCCCTGCATCTTGATAAGGTAAACGGAATAATCTGCAGTCAGAATCTGTGTGCCAAGAACGGCCTAACAACTGGTGTGAAACATGCGAGACTACAATGACAGGTAAACATGTAACGATAAAAGAATTTGCTAAATGCTGACTTTAAACGAAACTGTTGAGGCCCTGTAACATCAACTTATTTGTCAGTAACCTAAACCGGATAGCTGAAAAATTGCTCAGGCGGCTATAAACAAACAAACTAAACATATCATACGCAGATCAAGCTCTTGTGTATCGAGTTATATGAGAGACATAAACACCAAATGCAGGTGATAATGGAATATTGCTACACAAATATGGGAAATTGACGATGGAGAAGCTGAAATCACCTCGTTTGTCATGAAGTTGAGCTGTTAGTTTGCCGTTAACATTTATTTTCAATAAAATATATAAGCACAAAGAAGAGGTGCCAGACTTGTTTTTTTTATTTCGAGTTCACTAGGATATATCGAATCGACAGATGTGTTGTGCTATGTGTGCCAAAATAATACCAACGGTATTCTGACACTGATTACTAAATGTTGAACAAGGTGGCTGTGATCTATTTCTGGAGCAAAATATTGAGAATGTTCAACTTTTGGCTACATGTAGATATAGGGGAACAAAAGTAAAGAAAATACAGTATCCATTACAATTTTCGCCTTTTCATTTCATGTGTCATACATTTTTGTATTGTTAAGTCAATCCGACACCATGAGGACATGCTTCATTTTGCCTACGTGGTTATTTTCACAAAATTTTGTTTTGTTTTTGTCAGAGTGTTTACGATACGTTTTCGTCTATCTTATATGTGCTATGCATGAGGATGGTTAACATAAAAATACCCAGTTTTTTATTTGGTTTTGGTTTTGGTGTTTGATATATCAAATTCGCAAGTCGGGCAAATCAAAATCAAAAACACATTAGATATGAATGTCAGAATAATAACGGACACATGCACTAACGTAGAGATACCAGATCTAGTTTATGATCTAAGTTACGGAGATTAGATTAAACTCGTTGTATTCCCTTCAGCACAGGTTGTTAATTCAGACATAAGCTTTCGTAGGATGACTTTGACCCCTTGTGTAAGGCTATTTCGTTTTAGCTGTTTCTATATTTATTTCTTACAGAGGAAACAACATAAGTTTGAAATAGATGAAAAATGTGCAACAATATTGTGAACTGAAAAATCAAATTAAACTTTAGTAAGTTAAAAATGCAGTTTTTGTAGAGAGTAATCT
Source organism: Ostrea denselamellosa (assembly GCA_024699665.1). Lineage (NCBI taxonomy): Eukaryota > Metazoa > Mollusca > Bivalvia > Ostreida > Ostreidae > Ostrea > Ostrea denselamellosa. The sequence continues at coordinate 2,469,411 of JAMZEH010000033.1, read as the reverse complement.
AGAAAAAAATTTAAAACCCCTGCTGGACGCGAACCCGCGATCTACAGTTCAGCAGTTGACGTGACTACCAATTGATCTACTCAGCAATTATAGATAGATATTGCTGATATTCATATCTTTATTTAGGTTTTTTAGATCATTTTGGAAAGAGACAATATAAAAGTTACTCTGTTAGAATCCAGTGGACGGTGCTGACACCTGGACAGTTTTACATTTAATGACAATGTGTAATGACGATAAAACTTGATCTGGTGTATCATTTCTTAAATCAGTGCTCTACGATTCATTTATTTCTAAGATTACTTACAAGGTAATAATAATAAAACTATCACAGAAATGTAAGGGTGTGACGTATATCATATGCCTGCATAGTAAATGTTTTTAGATGATACATTTCAGAAATGATAATATTAAATATACTGTATTCTTTTGACAGTAACTTGTATACGGGTTTAAACAGATATTACTACACGCGATAACGTCTTTATACATCTTGTTATGGATAGATATAGTTTTTATGAAGTCAATACGAGTAGATAGATATAGTTTTTATGAAGTCAATACGAGTAGATAGATATAGTTTTTATGAAGTCAATAAGAGTTAAAATGTTGAAGATGTGTGATACGTGAATATGTGTGATACGTGAAGATGTGTGACACGTGAAGATGTTAGATACGTGAAGATGTGTGATACGTGAATGATTTTACTTTCGTTCCTCACAGAAAGAGAATATGATACTTTGATGAATTAAAAAGTACGGACTCGCAATCCTGTGTCGTAACGTGATCAGCATTTTTATACCAAAGAAGTCGATCAGTTTATAGCATAGATACATCTGCTATGTCCACAGGCCCGCGCATTGAGAATTACAATTGTGTGCTTTGGGGCGCTGACACTCATGTTCAGACTCCTTAAATAGCAATTCTACTGGGACCCGTTTCCTTGTCTTGGTGTTCAACAATATATGTGTCGAAACAACTCTCCCGCCTCCTTATAACATGTCCCAATATACTGTAAAGGTCTGAAATTAGCTGATCATTGTCCCAAATGAATTTGAACTGTAATGAAAGATTTATATCATCGGAAAATGTGTTTTATGACAATGAAAATCCAATTGTTATCATCTTGAACAACTGCATTTTCTTATCTAGATTTTATTTTAAGCACCCTCTTCGTGCAGAAAGGAAATCGCATTTCCATAACATGTCATAAACACCCACCATTCAGCACCAGGAGAAATGCGTTCAAAATCACTATTTGGTCCGAGTGATATACGCTTTCAGATCTGGAAAATTAGGGAAACCCCTGCGGACCTTCTTCACTCCTTCTTCGTATTTCCCCATGCCTTGAATAACACATTGATGAGGGGATTGGTTGTATTGAACGATCAATTGAACAAAACATTGTAAGGAAGGTGACAGAAATAGAACGGCCGTATTACTATCCTCAGCATTCATTTCCGGGTTGTCTTCATTGAGTCGTATCAATTTAAACTAAAACTTGACTTTTGTCCCATAAATGTGTTATCTACACTGGATATGACTGGGTGTGTTGTAGAGTCAGGCTTTATGGACGTAACAATATATTGATTTCGTATTGATGATCTCTTTGTATAGTCTGATCTCTCCGAATATTTACTTTAATCTGTAGGCTGCGAGACTGAATTTCTTTATCAGTGTACGATTTGTAAGCGATGTTTCAACCGTGCTCTAAACATTTTAATTTAAAAATCCAAGATTTATTGATAGTTTGTTGTTTCCCGCCACACTCAACAATTTTTCAGTTATCTGATGGCGTCCAGTTTTTATTGGTGGAAGAGAGAGCCCAAATACAATGTACCCAGGAAGAGACCACCGACCTTCCGAAAGTAGATTGGCAAACTTTCTCACATACATCGACAAACCTCCAAGAATTAAAATCCTGCTCTATCAATATTCATTTCAAAAATTGACTTGTTTTTTAAACTTCAGTCTCATAAAATTAAAGAGTAAGAAGCAGTTTATAACAGGGTGCTTATTTTGGCCTATTTTAGATATTGGTAAATCACCGAATTTACAATCGTCAAATTTATTCGAAATCTTTACATCTTAAATTCGCTAAATTTTACATCCGCCAAAACCGCGTTATTCAGCCACTGAGATTCGTTGTTTAGCGTGAATGCATTAGATAGTTAAAAGAGGTCCCGTAAGGACCCGGGTTACATAGAATAGATCCTCAGTACCCCTTGCTTGTCGTAAGAGGCGACTAAATGGGGCGATCCTTTGGATGAGACCGCAAAACCGAGGTCCCGTGTCACAGCAGGTGTGGTACGATAAAGATCCCTCCCTGCTCAAAGGCCCTGAGCGCCGAGCATAGGCCTAAATTTTGCAGCCCTTCACCGGCAATGGTGACGTATCCATATGAGTGTACAATTCTCGAGCTGGACGTTAAACTATATATAATCAATCAATCAATCAAGTTAAACGACAATGCATTAGATAGACCTCTAGTTTAACGTGGATGGTTCGCAAAAATACTAGAGCGCGGAGAGTGAGGTAGACTTCAGTACGATAGACTCGACGGAAATCGAGCGTGCGGAGAGGACGAAACCATGGTATTTCTGTGTTTATATACAGTTGTTGAATTTTTTAAAGAGACAACTAATTTTGCCTCGTTTTCAGATTGTGAGGCTAACCTGGTATCCGGTCCTTCGTGACTCGCTCTACTACCTCATTTCCGTAGCAGCCCTCATCATTACTATATATGACAACGAAGTGCAGTGGTAAGAACCAGTTTAGGTACTAGTTTTAATTGAAACAATGATACAAAGCATACAAAGTTCTTACTATAAAATAATGTATATCAAATCTAAGAATTCAGATACTAATGTCTACATTTATCTGACCGTTATTTAATATCTATATTTATCTGACTGTTGTCTAATATCTATATTTATCTGACTGTTGTCTAATATCTATATTTGTCTGACTGTTGTCTAATATCTATATTTGTCTGACTGTTGTCTAATATCTATATTTGTCTGACTGTTGTCTAATATCTATATTTATCTAACTGTTGTCTAACATCTATATTTATCTGACTGTTGTCTAACATCTACATTTATCTAACTGTTATCTTTTACATTAGGATAAAATATAAAATGAATCGCACATTTCACACATCTTCGGAAACTAAAAATCAGGCATATGTTACTTCAATTTGGTCCCGTGCATAAAATAGAAGTTGTCAACAATACCACTCATCACGTTTCTTGTACAGCAAAGTAGCATCCCGGATGCTGAAATCCTTACACTAGACGTCACGTTTACACGTAGAATCTCTGATCACCAACTTTTACACGTAGAATCTCTGATCATCAACGTTTACACGTAGATTTTCTGATCACCAACGTTTACACGTAGAATCTCTGATCACCAACGTTTGCACGTAGAATCTCTGATCACCAACGTTTACACGTAAAATCTCTGATCACCAACGTTTGCACGTAGAATCTCTGATCACCAACGTTTACACGTAGAATCTCTGATCACCAACGTTTACACGTAGACTCTCTGATCACCAACGTTTACACGTAGAATCTCTGATCACCAACGTTTACACGTAGAATCTCTGATCACCAACGTTTACACGTAGAATCTCTGATCACCAACGTTTACACGTAGAATCTCTGATCACCGACGTTTACACGTAGAATCTCTGATCACCGACGTTTACACGTAGATTCTCTGATCACCAACGTTTACACGTAGACTCTCTGATCACCAACGTTTACACGTAGAATCTCTGATCACCAACGTTTACACGTAGATTCTCTGATCACCAAAGTCTACATGCAGCATCTCACAAAAGTTTACGTTTAAAATCTCTGACCACAAATGTTTATATGTATAATCTCTGATCGCAACAGTTTGCGTGTAGTTTGAATGAAAATCCCTTTAGGTCAAACTTGTACCAGGAATTTAAGATGAGAATATTTGAGTGGTTAATTATAATTGCTTGACGTCTCTTTTAATGATATCGACGATTAGAAACTTGATAGAATAAAAAAGAAAACATGGATTTATGGAAAATCGGTATTTCCAGTAATTTATCTATTTGGAAATTTGACTTACACTGGCAATACCTAAAAGTGGGTACTCTGCAATCTCTATCTGACCTCAACGAAATAAAAACTAAATTAATTAATATCTTAATAACTACTTTGTATAAAGGTAGACAAACCCTTGTCTGACAATAATTTATGTAAGTGTTTCATTACATTGATTAAAGTTTTTTAAACCTTGTCAGGAACCTTGAAAATTTTAAATATCTATGACTCTTACAAGAACACATACTGATTCTAAATAATTGGAATTCAAGAGTTTACAAATGCATGGAAAAAAAAAGACCTGCAATGTCTTTGCCCCATTATACCATTAAGCGCCAAGGTTTCGGCAACGGGTTCTCGAACAAGAGGCAGATACAAAAATCGCTGACAGGAACACGGTGTGACCTGCTTTCTTTCATGTTCAACTCATCAGAAGCTTTGTAACCTAGGCGATGTAATTAAAGTTCTCATCATACAGAAGAATGTCAATCCTATCAGCTGATTTCTAATACGCATCCTCCCATTCTTCTATGTAAATTACGAGATTCTAGGCTCATTATGTCGGCTACTGCCTTATTGAATTCATATTGGAAATATTAACCAGAACTCCAAATTAGCACCTGCTGCAATATTCTATGAATTTCTGAAGGCGAGGATTCATTAAAGACAGTGATGTTCACGCAACCTTTATTTCCCGCTTCTTCTCAACAGGACGGCACTTCAATTTTCTTCTCTTCCAGGAGTATTGAAATGCCAGAATGTACTTTTAAGCGTTACTTACTTACTGAATGATGTATGGATTTGTGTAAATACCATTACAACCTGAAAATACTAGATATGCTTATGTGTACATGTTATACAATATATGAAATATATCTACATTGTATATGTAACTAGAAACAGTCCAATAAGGCTTAGTTATTAAGACAATGAAGTATATCTCGTTCATCTGAAAACACTTCACAATATCAACATTCACTAAATCTTTTCTCTTATATATCTTTTGAAATTAAAATCATTTTCATCGATATCGCAGCGATTCGGGTTAGGTGACTAAATGGGCTGTCTTACGGATGACACCGCCAAAACCGAAACGCCGTGTCACAGCAGGTGTGGTACGATAAAGATCCCCCTTGCTCAAAGGCCGTAAGCGCCGAGTATAGGCCTAAATTTTACAGTCCATCACTGGCAATGATGATGTCTCCATATGAATAAAAGATTCTCGAGCGGGACGTTAAACAAAATACAATCAATCAATCATTCTCGACATTGAATACATGTTTGTTGCAAACTAGCTCGATCCGGGTTTTCTGTGTAATCATTACCAAATATGGAGCAGCGTCACGGTGAAAGGATGTATTGGCTGTTTAGTTTAAAGTATTGTTATTTTCCGCAACAGTCATAAATTTTTCAGTTATCTGGAAGCGTCCAGTTTTTTATTCGTGGATGAGAGAACCCAGTTACAATGTACCTGGGAAGAGACCACCGACCCTCTGAAAGTAAACTGAACTGGCAAACTTTCTCAGATATATCGGCGCGAACGAGAATCGAACCCGCGCCGACTAGAGATGAGAGGCCTTGTGATTTTGAGCGCGATGCTCTAACCCCCCCCCCCCCCTTTCAAATATCGAATGGATCAACGATATGATATTTTCAAATCTAATTTATATTTTAAAAATTGCATGAGAATATAAAGATAAAGAATAAAATGTCTTTCTTTGTTGCTTTATCGGGTGAAGACGGTAGCAATCATTGCAGAAGAAAAATCGCGAATTGTGGGGGTTTTTTCTGCAGTCGCTGCTACATTCTTCAGATGATAACACAACGAACACAGCATTTTATTGTTTAAATGACATTACAATATAACACTAAACGGTGACGTTACAATGCCAAATTAATCAATTAAACAGTCCCCATGAAAATTACTTGGCTGTTCCAACTTGTAGCCTGACAAGCACGGGAACAGCCTGGTTCCTGAGAACCTGACTAGCACGGAGAGTTCTGGGAAATATGATGTCACAATTACACGATTCTATATCGACGTTATTTTCTGATTCTATATCGTGTTGATTTTCTGATTCTCTATTGATGTTAATTTTGTTATTCTTGAAACGTGGAATTTTAAATTAATAACTTTTGCAATATAACTGAATAATTAATGTCAATCTAACTTGATTTTTAAGTTTATATGTACATCAGAAAAATTAGTATTGATGTAATTGAAATATCAATAACGTTAGATTAAAAATAGACAAAAAATAACATTGATTTAACATTAACATAAAATTAACAATAGACAAAAATTAACATCGATCTAATTGAAATTATCAATAACGCTAGATTAGCAGTAGATGCTGTTGATTGTGTGTAGTAAATCAATATATCGTGCAGTCTAAATATTTTGTACTCAAGCTACACTTTCATCAAAACGTCGATAAAGTGATTGTTTTCTGATGCAGACTGATGTATTTCATTACAGTGAGATACACAGACTGATGTATTTCATTACAGTGAGATACACAGACTGATGTATTTCATTACAGTGAGATACACAGACTGATGTATTTCATTACAGTGTTTGTTTGTTTGTTGGTTTGTTTATAGCCGCCTGAGCAATTTTTCAGCTATCCGGCGGCTGTCACCATTACCGGTGACAGGGCTGCAAATTTAAGCCTATGCTCGGCCTTTGAGCAGGGAGGGATCTTTATCGTGCCACACCTACTGCGACACGTGACCTCGGTTTATACGGTCTCATCCGAAAGACCGGCACCCACGTCCCACAGTGGTCATTACAGTGAGATACACAGACTGATGTATTTCATTACAGTGAGATACACAGACTGATGTATTTCATTACAGTGAGATACACAGACTGATGTATTTCATTACAGTGAGATACACAGACTGATGTATTTCATTACAGTGAGATACACAGACTGGGGTATTTCATTACAGTGAGATACACAGACTGATATATTTCATTACATTGAGATACACAGACTGATGTATTTCATTACATTGAGATACACAGACTGATGTATTTCATTACAGTGAGATTTGTTGTTGACACAGAAGTCTACATTGTAGGTATGAAGGACTCATTCTGGTATTCATGTATGTTATATACATCATTTTGATGTATTTTAACAAATCCATAGAGCCGTTTATGGAAGGATTAGTCAAGAAAATCAAAAACCGCAAACATGCAAAAAAGCATCGACACGAAGACCATAATTCCAATCAGACCGAGGCAGCCAAACCATTGTACTATGAAAGCAACAAAGCTAATCCGAATGACACCCCTTCCTCAAATGATGATGAAACTACTTTTAGTGTTAAACAAGATGGCGATGAAAGCGATAAAAGTGACAGTAACAGCAACGAAGGGGACGAAAAAGATTACCATCCTGCAGAGGGGCATAAGGATTGTAAGTCCATGATCACATTTAGCATGTAATCAGTTCTATTTTTTATTTCCTTAGGTATGAGAGTCTCGTGTTGTTTATAATGTACATTTTGTACATTGTCTTGATGTACTTCAATGTGAGGTTGGAACAGTTCTTCTATCGACAATTGTACATACTTTCTGGAGGAAGAATTGAGGATCCTTTCCACACTGTTGCCCACCAAAGCGAAACTCAGGCGCTTTTGGAATCAGAAAAAGTTGATAGGTCACAGTCGAATGCCGACAAAACCATACCAAAGGAAGTCGACACCTCATTTAATAGCCCTGACAATAGGTCGTTTGATAAAAGTGCCGATCATAAAGACTGTAAGATTTCTAAGCTTATTCTGGTTCCAGTCGTCTGCTAGCAACCTCTGCACATGCACAAGTGCAGCACGTAATTTTCATTCAGATACTTGTGAAAGAAACATTTCATATAGAACAAGCAAAGCCTGAAATGAATTTCCTCCGCTCTTCGCATCGCCATCCCCTTGTTAAACACCAAGCCCGCCATCTATCTCAACCTTCATAATTATCTGTCACCTTTCAAGCTTACTGTAGCAACCGAAGTTTTATATTATCGTTCATATTTCTGTACGATTAAGCTACTTTCGATTAAGTACATTGGAGACTACAGCTTTACTCTTTGAATTTTAACTGAATTAATACTCCATGAGGAGCAGTATCAGAACGGTCCATACCTAAATGTTCTAGATTCGTCATACCTTGCTTGCTGCGACATGACGTCATACTGCATTGATTTCTACTTGTCGTCATGTTGTATTGGTTGCTACATGACGTCATATTTTTGAAGCTGCGACATGATGTTTCTACATGACGTTATGTCGTGTTGCTTGCTGTATGACGTCATCTCGTGTTGGTTGCTACATGACATTTTTGTTTCCCCTTTAGACTGATAGAGTTATAAGCGTGAATCCAACTCAATATATTTGATTTTACATTGGCTTCATCCCAACTTTTTCTGCTCTCTAGTTTACTCTTAATTTCTTGATTCTTCTTTTCAGCTAAAGAATACGAATCGCCCTGGGTAATCCCTGATACTTTTTTGAAGCGTGTGTTATGGGTGGCCATGATTCCCATGCACGCGCTCTTCTTCTTGTCCATTCCGGACTGTCGACGCCCCGGTAGATGGCACAGAACTTATCCTTTGACCTTCGTGATGTCCATAGCGTGGATTGCGGGGCTGTCCTACATTATGGTGTGGATGGTTACTGTGGCAGGTATAGAATGTTGAAAGTAGAATATTTTTATAATACAGTAATAAATCAGTCGGTCACAAAGCTGAGTGCTATATGTCACGTGGTATAAATCGTATGTATCTCCTTGTCACGTGGTATATATTAGTTGATTATATCATCGGAGTCTATAGATGTTAATAATTACATTTGAATAATACGGTAGACATTAATAATTATAGAATGATGGATATTTAGAATATTTATACAAAGGTAGACAGTGATAAGTATATATTTCTATTCTAAACAACAAAGTTGTAAATTTCGCGTCAGATTCTGTCGCTCAATTTCATAGAACACAGAATGCTCAACATGATGGAAATCTCAGAAAATGGATAAATATAATCATCGTACATACTACATTTATTTCAACATTTGGCAGATTCGATTTCAAAAACTCATTCCAAACCCAATAAAGTAAATACTGATTTAGTCCACCAATGGCTGTACTAACATATATACTGAAGTCCAATATTAAATAAGTACTGAAGTCCAATATGCAATATACACTAAGGAAAGGGGTCAAAGTACGTCGTCCTTTCTAGTTTTACACAATCCATTTCGTTGTAAATTCAGAGGCTGTAAAATATATTTCATACGTTAAAGCAATATAAGCTGTCAAAATTGTTATTTTGGGGTCCTAAAATTTAATCGAAAATTTTGTAAACATCTACCTTCTAATACCTGATTTTATCGATTAAACTTTTGATATGTTGTATTTTTTGCATTAAATGCAAAAATGTTCGACAGTTGAAATTAAGTCTTCCCGTACCTTAATTTTCCCGACATTATTTCCGTATGCAATGACCTAAAGTTGAACTCATTCGGCAAAATCAAATGCGCAAGCGCAATATTTCCGGTAAGCACGAAAGATGTCTGACACGAAAGGTTCGAAGCGAGGGAGAAAGCCGACTTTGGAATTTTGCGTAATGTTTCGAGCGATCCCTTAAAACTATCATAACTAAAAAACATACTATCATAACTTAAAAACATATAACATCGTTAACAGTGCCAAAATAATGATGGTAACTAGAATTATATCTCACCTCGCCGTCCATATTTTAATGACCCGGATACAACCCGATCCACCCCGATCAGCATCACAATCATTCGTGTCAACATCGGTTATCTTCGGGATTGTCGCCGACGATTAATCAGCTGCCATTGTTAGGGTCAAACGGAATGTCGAGGAATATATTTTTCATCACGTAAAGGTGTGTAAACGATGCATAAGAGAGGAAATTCGATGCAGTTCTTTTTTTCAATCATATCAACGTTCATTTAACCTCTTTTAATGCCACTATAAAAAATTGCAATTTTGGCAGCTCATATTGCTTTAACAAACAACACGTTTTGAGCTACCTGCACTGGGTAAAATGGGTGCAATTTTTGTTTGAAAGACAGTAATACATATATTACTGTTTTCACGTGAAGGGGACTCTACATGTACATCGTCATAATGGCTGACTTCCTTTTAGAACATAAATAAAAACAAAATAATCAGCGATGCATGTATATTCCTTTTGAGTTTGACGAACTCTGTATTGCCTGCAATACGCTCAGAATGCTTGTTGATTAAATAAAGTAAATCTGAAAGTTTTTGTTTAAAAAATAATAATATCCTCCACTTTTCATATCATTTTTTTTGTGGTGTGTCTTTCCTCCTAAGGAAAAGTCTTGCTATGTTATGTTGTAAATCACGTACGTTGATGACGTCATCATATTATCAATGCAGTGCACTTAGGTCACCACTTCAGACCACCATTAGCAGTCTGCTCAGTGAATTACCTCCTTGAGATATCACAAAAATCTTTGGACGCCATTTTCCCGTTAGTTCGTTAAGGGATTATTGATTAAATTAGTAATATCTTCGTCAATCCAATATTGTCAAAAGTGTCTTGCATTCCATATGTGGTGCATTATTAATTCACGTGGAGAGATGCTGACGTTGGCACGGGGTAAATATCTTTGAGATCCGTCTATAAATTTAAAATCAACTTGTAAAACATTAGAAATGAAAACAATTGCATATTTTTATAAGAAAAATTGTTTGGATGTATTCCCAATATATGAATTGAAGGTTGTATCGTGGAAATAAAGCAGTCCATTCCAGATGTTATGGAGAATTAGAGGTTGCTCTATTTTGATTAATGTAAAAATTCCTATGATTACTTTTTGATGTAAATTGCTAAAATCATATGAATAAAAAATAACTTCCAAATTTTGGTGGTTTTTTTTTATTACTCAATGTGAATTCGCTATGGATAAAATGTTCACGTAATATTCTGAATGAATGTGGTTTGACATATTTATAGATCTATCACAATACCATACAATTAAAATGATGAACACAATATGTTTTACAATCTTCAACAGACCCATTCAAACAAAAAAAAATGGAACTGCAACATATTGGATTCTCTGAACTGATTACATTTTAAGATGGAATTAGCTGTAGAGAAATATTTCATTATAATGCCTCATAAATTTTCTAAAACACTATTATAGATTTAAAACAACAAATCACAAATTACCGATTGAAACTGGACGCTGGTAAATCATACCACGAGATGACAAAATCTTTATTTTGTGCAATTGTGAAAAAGAGGATGAGAATGATTATTTATTCAAACGTAAATATACTTTAATCACTACTTGTATAGGGAAAGACTGCATCCAAGATACTATCATCAAAACACAAACTCTCACAAATTAAACCATGCTTCTTTTTCTTTCTTGTTTTTTACAATATGGAAAAAATGTGTAAAATATAGAAATTTCTTCAAGTAACAACAGAGTGAAATTTCTCCAGTTTGATTAGATGTACATTACTCTATACAGTGTGTATTAATTTATTGATAAGAGGTATATTACTCCACATTATTTATTTATTGATAAAAGGTATATTACTCCACATTATTTATCAATTTATTGATAAAAGGTATATTACTCCACATTATTTATTTATTGATAAAAGGTATATTACTCCACATTATTTAATAATTTATTGATAAGAGGTATATTACTCCACATTATTTATTTAGTTATTGATAAAGGTATATTACTCCACATTATTTATTGATAGGAGGTATATTACTCCACATTATTTATTTAGTTATTGATAAAGGTATATTACTCCACATTATTTATTGATAGGAGGTATATTACTCCACATTATTTATTGATAAGAGCAATTATTTATTAATTTATTGGTAAATGTATATTACCCTGTAGGTTATATATATATATATATATATATATATATATATATATATATATATATTAACTTTAACAGTTCAGAAAATGTCAGAATCAGAATGAATCTGAGTCAGCAGAATAAAATGTCCTTCTCTTATAATAACTCAGTCTGATATGATAATTAACATAATCACAGTGTAACATAATAAATATCATTGTTTGATAATGTGATACAAAAGTTTAATAACGTTATATAAAAGTTTCTTAACGTATTAAAAAGTTTCATAATGTGATATAAAAAAGTTTGATAATATGATATAAAAGTTGGATAGAAAGATCGATAACTCTGTATGAGAAATACAAGTGAAGCTTTGTACGATTTGTCTTTCCTTAGGTGATGCTTTGGACATCCCAGAGACGGTAATGGGACTAACGTTATTAGCGGCGGGAACCAGTGTGCCGGACTGTCTCTCCAGTCTGTTTGTAGCTAGAGACGGTAAGTACTCACACAATATAACGACCAGTCTGTTTGTAGCTAGAGACGGTAAGTACTCGCACAATATAATGACCAGTCTGTTTGTAGCTAGAGACGGTAAGTATTCACACAATATAACGACCAGTCTGTTTGTAGCTAGAGACGGTAAGTACTCACACTATATAACTACCAGTCTGTTTGTAGCTAGAGACGATAAGTACTCACACAATATAAAGACCAGTCTGTTTGTAGCTGGAGACGGTAAGTACTCGCACAATATAACGACCTGTTATTGAGATTTGTGTTCTGAACTCTCTCTCGAACTCTCTCTCTCTCTCTCTCTCTCTCTCTCTCTCTCTCTCTCTCTCTCTCTCTCTCTCTCTCTTAACATTGTGAAGCTAAATGTCGATCACTGCTACCGTTACCCTTTCTATACTCTGCAAAAAAAGAAACGCATAATGGAGTTTTTAAGATTTTAGTAGATGTATTTTGGATTATGATTTTACAATAAAAAATGTAGATATTCACTAGAATTGTTTCAATTGAAAAAAAATACAGTCCAAACCTTAGATATTGGTGGAAAAAAAGTCAGATCATCACAGTTAAGAACACTTCCTGTCACGTTTAAGTTAGTACCGTGTATGACCACCTCGAGCTGCCAACACAGTTCTGCATCTCCTTGGCATAGAGTCAATCAATGTTCTTACGTTATTGCGTGGAATTGTTCGCCATTCCTGATGTAACATTTGACGGAGCTGATCGAGGGTCTGAGGCGGAGGTTGGCGCAGGCGCACACGTTTATCCAGTTGGTCCCATAAGTGTTCAATCGGATTCAAATCCGGTGATTTGGAAGGCCATGGTAGCACATTAATGTTGTTCTGCTGAAGGTAGTCAATTGTTAAGCGGGCTGTGTGAGGCCTAGCATTGTCATGTTGGAATAACTCCCTCTGTCGGTCAATTACGCGCATAAGGTGAGATTGGAGAATTTCGTCTCTGTACCTTTGAGCCGTTAAATTGCCCGGGACATGTACCAGTTCTGTTTTACGGTCATTAGAGATCGCCGCCCACATCATGACGCTACCTCCACCGAAGCTATCCACTTCTTGGACACACGAGGAAGAGAAACGTTCATTCCTGCGCCGGTATACACGGATTCTTCCATCACATTTCTGTAGCAGAAAACGGGACTCATCGCTGAACCAGATTCTACGCCAGTTGCGGAATGTCCAGCCCCTCAATCTGTTGCACCATCGGACTCTTTCTCGTCTGTGTAACGGTGTCAAAACTGCTCCAAAATACGGTCTTCTGGGTCTAATACCATATTGTCGAAGTCGGTTGCGGACTGTCTGCGAGCTGATTCTTTTCAATCCAGGTATTCCGACTGCAGTAGCTGTTGCAGCAACGGTTCGATTCCGTAGATGAAAGACCCGGATGTAGCGATCTTGTCCAGGAGTCGTAATGCGAGGTCGCCCACTCCTCGGTCGGTCATTAGTAGAGCCAGTCTGCTGGAATCTGTTCCACAGCCGAGAAATTGTGCTCTGATTTACGTTTTCAGTTCGTGCAATCTCACTTTGGGATACTCCGGCCTGGAGACGGCCAATGACGATATTTCGAGTAGCAGGGTCCAACCTTGGCATGGCAGCATTTTAACGTTATGATGAATTCAAGCTTCAAACTTCGTCCTTTTATACGCTTTAATGTAGTGGTTGAATTAAGCACAAAGTTCTCGTGAAAAACGTAAGCCAAATTCCATGGCGATAGAGGTGATGTGCAATTTTAGAGAGTCGCCGAGCTAATTTGGCAGAGAGCCAAATCAAATGAACAGACCTTTAAAGTTTCATACTTACCTGTAAAAAATCAATTACTCAATTGACCATTTCAGTTTACCTGGTAAAATACATAATTTGCATTTTTAAAATTTCAAAAGGGCTATGCGTTTCTTTTTTTGCAGAGTATATATAACGGACATTAATCATTCATACTATAATGAATATATAGTACATCATATTTACAAATATGGAAAATGTCAATTCCAGATGTCAATTCCCGTAAGAATATTCTTGGTTTCAGATTCAGAAAAGTTATCTATAATTCATAAATATACATATACATCCAGAACAATATTACTTTATCAAATGATTCAAAATGTTTTTGCCCTCACACTTATTTGCTTTTGCTGTCGAACAAATCATAATGTTATAAAACTTTAAAAAAAACAATCTACCTGTATTTTTATTAGAGGAGTTGATAAACAGATTCCTGGTTGTTGACAACGTATTACCAAGAATTGATTTATCTCTATGAAGACATAATCAATCAAAACTATTAGCCAACAATTTCACTTATGACGTCCAACAAGTAAACAATAAAGGTGTAAGGGAGATCTGAATGGCTGTTAGTAGGGTTAGAAAATGAAACGATGATGAATGATGATGATGACGATGATGATGAATGAGGATGATATTGATAATCATGAAATAATTTTTTTTTTAGGGTTAGGTGACATGGCGGTTTCGAATTCCATAGGAAGTAATGTATTTGACATTTTAATGTGTTTGGGTCTGCCGTGGTTATTAAAGTCACTCATCTTAGAGGAAGGATCCCCCATCCCTATCCAGAGCGAAGGACTAACTTACTCAGCCATTACCCTCCTATCCACAGTTGTATTCCTCCTGATCGCCATGTTTGTGACAAAATGGCGACTGGACAAAAAGTTTGGTGTCGTCTGTTTGCTGGTATACGTTGTGGTTATAGTTTTCTCTTGTCTTTACGAGTTGAATGTATTTGGAAATTTCAATGTCGTTAACTACTGCCCGAGGAAAGAATAAAAATCGTTTTTATGTCTAAAACGTGGATCACATTTTCTGGCATAATTAACGATGCTACTTATAAAGTGTGCAATGAATTATTGATTTCCATTGAACAAGTTCGTAAAATATTGCGGATACATTGAAACCTGTGTAACCCGATATATAGTGGGAGATAAATGTGACGTCATATTAGACAGAGTTAACGTACAGTTTTAAGATCATACACGTAAAAATCGTATCCGATTTTTTTTTTCTAAAATCATATTCTCATCTCTTCTATATGAAAATTTCTTTAATGAGTTACATACTATGTTTGAAATTTATAGCCTATTGATATTGTCATACTTCGTAAGTCGGCCTGATTAGCTCAGTGGTTAGATCACCTATTTCGTAATACAGGGTTCGATCCTCGATTGATCCAGATATTTTTCTCCCTTTTGTTTCAAAAATAACCTAGTAATATCCGTATATACAACTTCGTGTTATACATAACAGCTAACGTTATATTTTGTCACAACCAGGAACTATCACAATATGGGAACTCTGAAACAGGCCTGATAATATAACCTTCTAGAAATAAGATAAGATTCACGTGAATTGTACATGTACCTGAAATGTAATTGAGAATATGAGAGAGTAGAAGAAAATTATGAAATATACAGTTAAACGGGATACACAGGTGTCTGATTAGATAGGTTTCACTGTATTCATTTTTCTACATGCTTTGACATTAAGGATAAAAACATATCGTGGCAGTGTTTGGAAGTACGTCATAAATAAAATCAGAATTAGAATATCTCTTTACATGTCTGATTAGTTCAATGGAGCTGTGAATCTGTAGATCGCGTCCTACACGGACATTTACACGAGGCAAAATTCAAAATTTCAAGCACCACAACTCCATTCTTACACGTGTTTCGATTGGTGCATTGGTCTTCCTTAAGTCGTTAAGCATTCATTGTTACACGTGTTTTGATTGGTGCATTGTTCTTCTTTAAGTAGGGGAAAACGCTCTACTAACAATAACTCTTCAAAGTCAAAGACAACGGTTCCCTCGTGACTATAACAAAGTATTTCTTTTTTTTCTGTGAAAAAAAAATTGAGATGGGCACAATAGATGTAAAGAATACCAAACTGTACATTATTGAATCAAGGCATCGCATTGATATACGTCAATGCTTATTGACTCACTGATAGCAGTATTGCATCACAAGATAAGGAACCTACATCAGTTATTGTATTTTACAAATATTAATTCTGACTGACCACAAACATAAACAAAATATCAATTCATGTATACAAATTAATGAATTTTTAATTATTTTTTTATATTTCGTTTTCAAACCTGGTATATGCATGCAAGTTTGCTACAGCACATTCCCAGGCGAAGTAGCCTTGTGCCAAATGTGTGTTTCAGGGCCCGTAACTACATACATGTTATGTATAGCATGTTATATCGTAATGAACCCGACTATACATATTTGTATCAGAAACGCAACACGACTAATTTTAATTGGTCATATAATAAATCAATAAATGTACACTAACGCAGCATTGTATGTAAATCTGAAAAGTTCTTAACCTTTTATGTTATCTTAGTTCAGTTCTAGGTCAAATTGAAAGTATTTGATATTAGTTTTGTTTCAGAAATTTACCATTGAAGAGTTTGATTGTGAAAATATCTAGATTGTGGTTACAAAATGTAAATTTTTTAAACAGATTTTACATTTGTAAATACAAGCATCGTTGGGAAATATCAGTCTATATGTATGATTATTTGGCTGTCAATACATACAGAAATGTCTACGAATGCTTAATTATTCAGGAGGTTGTCGTTTTTATTTGTATCCACTGTTTATTCGCTACGCCATTACTTGTAGCCCTGTATTCATGAAAGCACAACTTTTTTTGTGCTGTTCAGTTCAAAACTTTTTATTTGTACTCTGCGACACTGTTGTAGACACGGAGTGTCATCGTTACAGACACGCTATCGGTTTTTCATTTGAAACTACTTTTATTTTTGAGGTTTCATAAATCTCTACTTGAAAATTCAACGGAAACATATTACCCAAAAATGAAATCCTTCAAAAACGTCTTTTTATTGGTGCATTGCATGTATTGATATTGTTGTTTGGTCAAATGATAGCAGACCCCACGTGATCACAGCAGAACCCTATTTCATTTCTTTGATATTCTTTTATATCAAATGAGTTATAAAGTTTTAACTACAATTGAATTATATAGTGTGTTAAATGCTTTATACAGTATTAACCTCACGTTACATTTCAGGTCAAGATATTAAAGTTGTGAACAGTTCTTACACTTGTACCATTTCCCAACAATGTTCATTAGGTATATTGTTGTTACACTTGATTTTATCCAGAGTCCTTGTATAATATGCATACAATACAGTATCTGAGCCTAGATACTACAAGTACTAAACAGTAAATAAAAGACATATTTATTTCTTATTTATCTACAGGGCATGCGTTGTTAATTATGAAACAATCAATTACATGTATAGTGAACCCTGTGTAATCCGACATGCACTGGGAGACAAATTATCTGTCAGAACACGCAGTGTAGTAGATTACACAGCCTGTCGGAATTCACGGTGTAGAAACAATAAAAGTGAGAATGACATTAGGGGTCGAAATGCCCAGTGAATCGGATTACACAGGTGTCGGATTAGACAGTTTTCACTGTAGATTATTACTAGATAGATAAGTGTAAGTAATTGTTGTTTTATTGTAGATACATGTTTCCATTTGTTATGATTGATCTCTATTGTTATTCACATGAATTAGATTTTAATTGTTAATGTGTGAATGAAAGCCCCTTTATATTGTGATTTGATCCGCCAGTGCACGGCGCGATCTGCCCCTTTGTTTACTTGTAATAGAGTGCCAAAACTGGACGTCTGAATAGTGACTTCTCCTGTCTGATTTAATCAGATACCCACTAGTAATGATTCAAATAAAGAAAACAGATAAATTCGATGTTTAGTGTTTTTTTTACCAGTAAATGGCGTCAGTAGTTTTTATCTGGCTGATCTAATTAAATAACCATTAGTGGATAATATAATCACCAATGATTAATTTGGTCAGATAAACACTAATGACAATCTAATAAGATAATCAACAGTGTTTAATCTAACAAGATAACCACCAGTCAAGATAACCACCAGTCAATAATTTAATCAAATAACCACTAGTGTAGTATTGATTATTTATTGTTTTCCGCCACACTCAACAATTTTTCAGTTATCTGGTGGCATCCAGTTTTTATTGGTGGAGGAGAGAACCCAGATACAATGTACCCGGGAAGAGACCACCGACCTTCCGAAAGTAAACTGGCAAACTTTCTCAAATATATCGGTGCGAGCGAGATTCGAATCCACGCCGACTAGGGGTGAGAGGCCTTGTGATTTTGAGCGTGATGCTCTAACCACTCGGCCACGGAGGCCCATAGTATTGAATGAGATAACCATTAGTGAACAATCTAATTAACACAAATGAAATTATTTAAAACAGGTTCAGATTAATTATCTTGGTCACAAGGCCTTCAATATCTTTAACAGGTACGAAGCATCGGGTTTCAAACGAGGGAGGGAGTGTCAAAGATGATTTCACAAACGTCTAAAATTATCGACAAGGACTAAAACATGTTCTTTTGTCAAAACCTGTAAATCGAGGTTGGATATGGGAGGGGTTGGAGATGGGAGGAATTGAGGGCGTGTATCCATCCTTCACTACATTTGTTCAATTCATCAGTCCAAGCTTACATCCTCACTATTTATTCCAAATTTACTATTAAAAAAATGGGGAGGGAATCAGTCAATTTATCTTACTTTGCATGTAAAAATTATAGAAAATAAATAAAAGTGTGGCATATATACAAAGTCAATGAAATGAAATCAATCTTTTTCAGATAAATTAAATTCTATTAATACCTTCAAGTCAGTTGACTGTGTAGAATAACACTTCAATATGTCTAGATCAGAACGGAAATGCAATGTTTACATAAAGTTTAAGGTATATCGATCAATTGTAGATTACCCTTTTCCTTAAACGAAAGGCACCCCATGTCGTATTATTAAAGTAAAGGCACCCCATGTCGTATTATTTTAGTAAAGGCACCCCATGTCGTATTATTAAACTAAAGGCATCCCATGTCGTATTATTAAACTAAAGGCACCCCATGTCGTATTATTAAAGTAAAGGCACCCCATGTCGTATTATTAAAATAAAGGCACCCCATGTCGTATTATTAAAATAAAGGCACCCCATGTCGTATTATTAAACTAAAGGCACCCCATGTCGTATTATGAAAATAAAGGGAAGTCGTGTTGTATTATAAAAATATAAGCACTCCATGTCGGATTATCAAATAAAGGCACCCCATTTTTATAGTTAAAAAGTGAATTATGTCGATTTAATATTTTTGATAAGTTGATTGTAGTTAAGGTCATCCACACCAGCACCATTGAGATGACCTTGTCACATTCCACCCATTGTTGTTGTCTGTTATCACAAGTCCGCATTGTTAAAGCTTTGCTTTACTACATGGGTCAGACGTCAAGATTAAAGTCCTTAAACCAAACATTGGGAACACCTGAACGTCACAAGAATCTTGTCTACAGAATGCCATAGAGTCAGAGGCAACCCTACACACAGACAAACACAAGAATCTTGTCTACAGAATGCCATAGAGTCAGAGGCAACCCTAAACACAGACAAACATAAGAATCTGGACAGACAGACATAGGAATGGAAAGATTTCGAAGGGCTAACACAATATCCATCCCCCCACTCACCCCCACCCCCCTAAAAATAATTGATTCCGATATAGTTGTAAACCAACCTGGTCAAAGTAACTTAAAAGGTACACAGTAAGTTGCTTCACATAGTATTTTTCTCTGTACACTTCGATTCACCGGAACTATGTAGAGAGATACAATCAACTACTACAATGATATAAGATAAATGACTGTAGCTGCCGTACAATAGATGGAGCCAGTAAGTTTCCATGCTGAGTAAACACTGACCGCTCATTAATACAGTAAAACACGCTGACAGTAAACACTGACTGCTCATTAGTGCAGTAGAACACGCGGACAATAAATACTGACCGCTCATTAGTACAGTAAAACACGCGGACAATAAACACTGACCGCTTATTAGTACAGTAAAATACGCTGACAGTAAACACTGACCGCTCATTAGTACAGTAAAACACGCGGAAAATAAACACTGACCGCTCATTAGTGCAGTAAAACACGCGGACAATAAATACTGACCGCTCATTAGTACAGTAAAACACGCTGACAGTAATCATTGACCGCTCATTAGTGCAGTAAAACACGCTGACAGTAAACACTGACCGCTCATTAGTACAGTAAAACACGTTGACAATAAACACTGACCGCTCATTAGTACAGTAAAACACGCTGACAGTAAACACTGACCACTCATTAGTACAGTAAAACACGCTGACAGTAATCATTGACCGCTTATTAGTACAGTAAAACACGCTGACAGTAAACACTGACCGCTCATTAGTTCAGTAAAACACGCTGACAGTAAATACTGACCCCTCATTAGTACAGTAAAACACGCGGACAATAAATACTGACCGCTCATTAGTACAGTAAAACACGCGGACAATAAATACTGACCGCTCATTAGTACAGTAAAACACGCGGACAATAAATACTGACCGCTCATTAGTACAGTAAAACACGCTGACAGTAAACACTGACCGCTCATTAGTGCAGTAAAACACGCTGACAGTAATCATTGACCGCTCATTAGTACAGTAAAACACGCTGACAGTAATCATTGACCGCTCATTAGTACAGTAAAACACGCTGACAGTAAATACTGACCCCTCATTAGTACAGTAAAACACGCTGACAGTAATCATTGACCGCTCATTAGTACAGTAAAACACGCTGACAATAAACACTGACCGCTCATTAGTACAGTAAAACACGCTGACCGTAAATACTGACCCCTCATTAGTACAGTAAAACACGCTGACAGTAATCATTGACCGCTCATTAGTACAGTAAAACACGCTGACAATAAACACTGACCGCTCATTAGTACAGTAAAACACGCTGACCGTAAATACTGACCGCTCATTAGTGCAGTAAAACACGCTGACAGTAATCATTGACCGCTCATTAGTACAGTAAAACACGCTGACAGTAAATACTGACCCCTCATTAGTACAGTAAAACACGCTGACAGTAATCATTGACCGCTCATTAGTACAGTAAAACACGCTGACAATAAACACTGACCGCTCATTAGTACAGTAAAACAAGCTGACCGTAAATACTGACCGCTCATTAGTACAGTAAAACACGTTGACAATAAACACTGACCGCTCATTAGTGCAGTAAAACACGTTGACAATAAACACTGACCGCTCATTAGTACAGTAAAACACGCTTACAGCGAATACGTTTATAATGAATTCACACCTACAGTAAATACGGTTGCAGCGAACATGATTATAATGAATTCAAGCTTACAGAAAACCACGGTTACAGCCAACACGCCTATAATGAATCTATGCTCACAGTAAAATATATTATAGCAAACGCACTTAGAATGAATCCACGCTTCCGGTAAAACATGGTTACTGTGAACATGCTTATAATGAATCCACACTTACAGTAAAACACGGTTATAGCGAACACGCTTGGATAAGGAGGGGGTGTTAAGAATTGATAAAGCGATTGGTGCACGTGGAAATTGGCATAAAGGCATTTATGTACAATTAACACATGCTCCAATCGCTTTATCAACTCATAACCTTCCCACAAACAAGACAGTTATTCTTTATATTTACATTTTTCTTACTTGCGTAATATTCCTTTGATTACCTCTTCCAGTATCCCATGGTCATGACAGTGTATAAGTCATTTGACATCCTTTTAAATGTGTGATAAATAAAACACATATACACATAGCTTGAGTGACATCACAATAGACAAGTGAGAATGATTTGAACCCTGAGATCATAGACTCATTGCCTACTTGATGGTGTTGATAAAAAAGAATGAAAATATATTGAATTCAAGCTTACAGTAAAACACGGTTACAGCGAACATGGTGATAATGAATCCATGTTTACATTGAAGTGATTTTCATTTCCTGTAGTTTTAAAACATACTATGAACTTAGTGGATATAACGAATAAGGTTTTAGTGAATGACAATTCTTCGCCCTCATCACTTTGTTATAAGTGTGCTTTATTGTATATGCGTTTTACAATCTCCATCAAACATCGACGTGAATAGTTGACAACCATTTAAACATGTATCTAGGAACGTCGATTGAGATGCATTTCAGCAGTGTAAATTACGGAGAAACATCTTTATTATGCAGGCTACGTATACACAATTACTTGTATGCAGACACATAAGTGGCGGATCTAGATGGAGCAATAGGGCTGCATGATAAAATTTACCCATGATCCTTTTACATGCTTCTCCAATTAGAGCTCACTGAGGATCCACTTGCTAATTTGGTTCACATCATTTGTAATTGATTTGCACTTTTAAACTCTGAAAACATGAGTGACGAATTTGTTTTATTTTGCCTATATAATTCAATTCATGTTACTACAAATATTGCAAATTCTTTAATAATTATCCACCAGTTTTGGTTTTCCGTGAGGATAATACTCACACAGTGAATTCTGAATGGGCCTAAAGTTGATGTTAAATTGTGCACTTTGATGTCTCCATCTTCAAAGTATCCCAGAAAGATATCGTTTGTACATTTTGGTTGAAAAGATGACACACCGACTAAACTCAGACTCACTTGCAGTTTCCCGCGCTCAATTTTGTCTTTTGGGTGTTCACGTGACCCAGTGTCTACAATGATGCTGGCCACTCTTTGGGGTTCATCGAATACCAGCGTGAACCAGTCGCTCGCTCGTCCATTCCCCTTACTCCAGAAATAACCCGGTTCCATGCTGTACGCCATTTCTGGAGTAAATGAAGGTTCTACAGCCATGCTTGTATATATTTTTCCGGGAGGGTTATCTCCCTTATATACTTTATCTAAATTGTCAAAATATCTATCTTTTAATGGTTGAATTTTCCCTGGAAGAGATGAGCGGACCCCAGTGTGTTGAAATATTGTTGGCCGACGGATTAATCTATTAAATTGTAGCATTTGAATATTAAAATAAAGGTATGTAAAATCACAAGGTTGTTCTTCGTAGAATAGCAAAACCATTTTGGCCAATTTCCCCAGATCGTATGAGTGATATAGTTTCCCGATAAATCCAAGTTCAGAAAATTCTAAACACGTCCACGAAGTTTTAAATTCTGATATATAGTCCTTAATCACTTGCAAATATCCTGGAACTGTGAAGATATCGTCCTCCATTTGAATGTAATATGTAGACAAATTTTCACTATATAGGAATATGAAAGAATAATCCACATTCTGTTTTGATCTCCATTTTCTTTTATCATAATTATCATTGTATGTGTGTTTCAGATTGTCTAACGGTGGGTAAAACGTTTGCCAGGCGCGGATCACAACAAGAGTTCCGGAGTGGAGAAGAGTCCAATAAGAGTCGTTAATTCTTTTGCTAATATCCTTACACCAAGTTTCATTAAAATCTGCAAGAAAAATGACTATGTAAATTTCCGTCAGCTCCTCCGGCTTTGTGAAGTTCACAATAGACTTAATTGTGTTCATTATATACTCATCGCCGACCCTCCTCACTGTAGGGATTCCTATAGTCAAAAATCCTGAAATCATCAATATCACATCAATGAAAACATCAACAACAACACCATTATCCATAATGACAACATCAACAACAACAACACCATTATCCATAATGACAACATCAACAACAACACCATTATCCATAATGAAAACATCGTCATCATCTTCATCATCACACAACATGTATTAAGAGAAAAATGTTGAAATCTTATACAAGTAACATTCTTACTTTTCTGCTCTGGGAACTTATTAAATATGGTAGCTTCCTGTTTCCAGTCTGTATGAAGTTTCGTCAGGTCTGAGGAAGGCTGAACACAAATGAAATAAAAACCCAGACTATAATCAGATAATATTTAAACACTAATGAAATAAAAATCCAGACTATAATCAGATAATGTTTAAAAACAAATGAACGATTGATTGATTGATTGTTTATTGTTTTCTGCCACATTGAACAATTTTTCAGTTATCTGGTGGCGTCCAGGTTTTATTGGCGGATGAGAGAACCCATATACAATGTACCCGGGAAGAGACCACCGCCCTTCCGAAAGTAAACTGACAAACTTTCTCACATACATCGGCGCGAGCGAGAATCGAATGAAATAAAAACCCAGACTACAATCAGATAATGTTTAAACATGATATTACTCTTTACACTGTAGTACAAAATTTGTTGCACATCATTTCGAGAAATTTTCACTCATATTGAGACGTCACCAGCTGTAGGTGAAATATCACAAACTTAGACCTATGCTTAGCGCTCAGGGCCGTAGCAGTGAGGGTTCTTTAATATGCCAATGTCTACCGTGACACGGAACCTCCGTTTTAACGTCATATCTGAAAGACCCGTGATTCTCACTTCTAAATGCCGAGCGTTTGGCGAAGTAGCAGTCACTACCTATGTTAACGTCTCAGGTTTGACATGACACGAGCGGGGCTCTAACTCCTGACCTCTCAGTAACGAAGCGAACGCTTTACCACTGTGCCACTGCAACGTATTTAATGTAAAACTGGTACTACCTGCATTGTAAACAATGACACTAATAACAAAAATTAAGAAAAGCGTCTGATACAAGTATTTGGTCAAAGTTCTTTTGGATCTGACAAATTACACGCTAAATCGTTAATGTTGTTTAGGTAATCGTATCAAAATACTGAGTCGTTAAAATGATGAAGTTCAAGCTTACATTTTCTATCATCTTAGAATAAAATATAATTATCTTGATAAACATCTAAATAATAGTGTGTGTATCCGTGGATGTGGGCTATCACTAATCTCTGTAGTATATGTAAATAGTAGGTTAATCATGCATGTTACACATACCTTATCAAGAAAGTCTCGATATGAAATGGGTGGCTGATAACCCAGATCTCTGACCTTGACTGCTGGCCCCGGGCATTTGGAAAGCGAATCTACAACATCACATAGCCCTATATTTTAGTTTAGTGATTTGTGTAATTATAAATGTAAGAAGTTTAGTGATTTGTGTAATTATAAATATAAGAAGTTTAGTGATTTGTGTAATTATAAATGTAAGAAGTTTATTGATTTGTGTAATTATAAATATAAGAAGTTTAGTGATTTGTGTATTATAAATTTAAGACGTTTAGTGATTTGTGTAATTATAAATGTAAGAAGTTTATTGATTTGTGTAATTATAAATGTAAGAAGTTTAGTGATTTGTGTAATTATAAATATAAGAAGTTTAGTGATTTGTGTAATTATAAATGTAAGAAGTTTATTGATTTGTGTAATTATAAATGTAAGACGTTTATTGATTTGTGTAATTATAAATGTAAGAAGTTTATTGATTTGTGTAATTATAAATGTAAGAAGTTTAGTGATTTATGTAATTATAAATGTAAGAAGTTTATTGATTTGTGTAATTATAAATGTAAGACGTTTATTGATTTGTGTAATTATAAATGTAAGAAGTTTATTGATTTGTGTAATTATAAATGTAAGAAATTTAGTGATTTGTGTAATTATAAATGTAAGAAGTTTATTGATTTGTGTAATTATAAATGTAAGAAGTTTAGTGATTTGTGTAATTGTAAATGTAAGATTTTTGTTTGTTTGTTTGTTTGTTTATAGCCGCCTGAGCAATTTTTCAGCTATCCGGCGGCTGTCACCACTACCGGTGACAGGGCTGCAAATTTAGGCCTATGCTCGGCACTCAGGGCCTTTGAGCAGGGAGGGATCTTTATCGTGCCACACCTACTGCGACACGGGACCTCGGTTTATACGGTCTCATCCGAAAGACCGGCACCCACGTCCCACAGTGGGATTCGAACCCCCGACTCAAGGATCATCAGATCTTTGAGCCCGACGCTCTAACCACTGCGCCACGCGGGCGGCTTTAAATGTAAGAAGTTTAGTGATTTATGTAATTATAAATGTAAGAAGTTTATTGATTTGTGTAATTATAAATGTAAGAAGTTTAGTGATTTGTGTAATTGTAAATGTAAGAAGCTCTTATTACTTGAGACAAACGCTTTCATTTCAGATGCTGATTGTTAATGTGTACAGTCAGTAAGATGTTAATTTCCAGTGTGTACTGTCAATAAGATGTTATGCCACACGAAGTATATACATCGAATATACATATAACATATACACATGAGAAATATACATATAACATATACGCATGAGAAATATACATATAACATATACACTATAGAAATATACATATAACATATACACTATAGAAATATACATATAACATATACGCATGAGAAATATACATATAACATATACACTATAGAAATATACATATAACATATACACTATAGAAATATACATATAACATATACGCATGAGAAATATACATATAACATATACACTATAGAAATATACATATAACATATACACTATAGAAATATACATATAACATATACACTATAGAAATATACATATAACATATACACATGAGAAATGTACATATAACATATACGCATGAGAAATATACATATAACATATACACTATAGAAATATACATATAACATATACGCATGAGAAATGTACATATAACATATACACTATAGAAATATACATATAACATATACACATGAGAAATATACATATAACATATACACATGATATATATACATGAAATATGCGTGAGTTAATGCCATGACGTATATACATGGGCCCGGGTTTTCGTGGTTAACACGGTGTTATTTTTGTGTTAACGTCTGGGCCCGGGTTTTCGTGGTTAACTTTAACACGGTGTTATTTTTGTGTTAACGTCTGGGCCCGGGTTTTCGTGGTTAACTTTAACACGGTGTTATTTTTGTGTTAACGTCTGGGCCCGGATTTTCGTGGTTAACTCTATGTTAAGGTTGTGTTAACTCTGTGTTAAGGTTGTGTTAACTCTGTGTTAAGGTTGTGTTAACTCTGTGTTAAGGTTGTGTTAACTCTGTGTTAAGGTTGTGTTAACTCTGTGTTATCTCTGTGTTAAGGTTGTGTTAACTCTGTGTTATCTCTGTGTTAAGGTTGTGTTAACTCTGTGTTATCTCTGTGTTAAGGTTGTGTTAACTCTGTGTTAAGATTGTGTTAACTCTGTGTTATCTCTGTGTTAAGGTTGTGTTAACTCTGTGTTATCTCTGTGTTAAGGTTGTGTTAACTCTTTGTTAACGTTGTGTTAACTCTGTGTTAAGGTTGTGTTAACTCTGTGTTAACGTTGTGTTAACTTTAATCCACCTCCGGTACCTATGTTAAGTTTTAACACAGTGGTTCAAAATAGCTGCCAGCTTCAGTTTCTGTCCTCTACAGAACCAAAAATGATGAAAAATACAAGTACTGAGACATTATGAGGTATGGATTGGGGTTGAACTATGACGATGCATTGATTTTGTTGTACTGAATTGATATTTTCGTCAAATCTCATGAAACTGACCTTTAGAAGTACAGCTAATGGAAACATTGGACGGCCTGCAGTATCTTGCTAGCATTGAATTCAGTTTTCTAAATGAAGCGGTAGCCCAGTGACGCGTGGCTAGTAAAATCGGAATCGGGCTATTGCATATGATGAATACATATTAAGCATAAACATAAAGTGCATACGTATTTTGTGTTCAATAGACGTATACGTATGTTAAAAAGAAAGTCTTGATATACAAAGAAGGTAGTTTGAAGATTTGTAGTCAATACACAGATTGATGTACGGACGGACGATGTCCAATATCACAAAAATGACAGACAAGATCTTCTCTTACAGAAATCAGATATTAACTAGATATTATTAACCCAGTCCCTAGGGCGAAAATGTTCATTAAGTTATATAGTTGTAACAGAGACTGAGTTTTGCCTCTGCTGAAAATCGAACCCGGGACCTCTGGCACGACAGACTAGTGCTCTACAGATCGATCTAACGGGTTAACCCACTAGCCCGAGCTAATAGGAAGGCCATGTATCTAACACTATCAGATAGTTATGTTCATGTAAATGCTTACTATGCTATATAGTTATGTCCATGTATATGCTTACTATGTTATATAGTTATGTCCATGTATATGCTTACTATGTTATATAGTTATGTCCATGTATATGCTTACTATGTTATATAGTTATGTCCATGTATATGCTTACTATGTTACATAGTTATGTTCAGGTAAATGCTTACTATGTTATATAGTTATGTCCATGTATATGCTTACTATGTTATATAGTTATGTCCATGTATATGCTTACTATGTTATATAGTTATGTTCAGGTAAATGCTTACTATGTTATATAGTTATGTCCATGTATATGCTTACTATGTTATATAGTTATGTCCATGTATATGCTTACTATGTTATATAGTTATGTCCATGTATATGCTTACTATGTTACATAGTTATGTCCATGTATATGCTTACTATGTTACATAGTTATGTCCATGTATATGCTTACTATGTTATATAGTTATGTCCATGTATATGCTTACTATGTTACATAGTTATGTCCATGTATATGCTTACTATGTTATATAGTTATGTCCATGTATATGCTTACTATGTTACATAGTTATGTCCATGTATATGCTTACTATGTTACATAGTTATGTCCATGTATATGCTTACTATGTTATATAGTTATGTCCATGTATATGCTTACTATGTTACATAGTTATGTTCATGTATATGCTTACTATGTCATATAGTTATGTCCATGTATATGCTTACTATGTTATATAGTTATGTCCATGTATATGCTTACTATGTCATATAGTTATGTCCATGTATATGCTTACTATGTTACATAGTTATGTTCAGGTATGTATTTATTATGGCATTTATTGTTATCTATTACATCTGCATTCAGATGCGACACTTTGGATGATGAGTGTTATTTGCTCGTACAAAATAATTGGATTTTTCATAAGAAAAGAAGGCAGCTGACATATCGTGCTGTGTACGTTGGGCAAATTATCAAGCCCACTTAAT
The DNA here is from genome assembly GCA_024699665.1 of Ostrea denselamellosa. Lineage (NCBI taxonomy): Eukaryota > Metazoa > Mollusca > Bivalvia > Ostreida > Ostreidae > Ostrea > Ostrea denselamellosa. Next base: position 2,439,947 of record JAMZEH010000033.1, on the reverse strand, counting down.
ATTAATTAAGATGACTCATATATAGACACCACCACCACCAAACTAAATCCAGCTTAAGTCACCACCATCAACATCTATCATGTATCTACTATAAAGAAAATTTTTAAAACGTTTCCCTAGTAATGGTGGAATTTAAGCGGGTCAGTGTAATCATACCACTCCATAATGATGCATCTGAATTATACTCACAGAAATGATATAATTGAAGGAAATACTACGTCAAGTTATACTGAATGATACTTACAGAAATTATACTTAAATGTACTTACAGGAATTATACTTAAATGTACTTACAGGAATTATACTTAAATGTACTTACAGGAATTACACTTAAATGTACTTACAGAAATTATACTTAAATGTACTTACAGGAATTATACTTAAATGTACTTACAGGAATTATACTTAAATGTACTTACAGGAATGACCGTGAATGAGAATAAGAATCTGAGCAACGAACGTAAAAACAGAAATCACACAGATCAGGTTTGTTATTGTGACTCGGAAGAATCTCATTTTTCACACACTGAGCAGCAGAGGGCCTTCCTGACGAGACGTGTCGGACACTAACGATATATCGAGCACAGCACACAGCTGTCTTACATTTAATTAGCCGCTTTCATTGTGATCCTTTCCAATTGATTTAGGTGTCCTTTAAGACTGTCATCATTATAGTTCCTGATTTATACGTGCACCATTTGGTCGATAAATCAAAAGAATCCAGGCTAGCGGACTGTGAACCCAAGGCTTGGTCTGGACCGTATGTACCGGTATTGTCCTGCGAGCGTCTGCTGTCTGTATTGTAATTCTTTATTAATGACCTCCGATATTTCACGCCGTTGTTTCGTCTTAAATCAACTTCATCAATGAGTTTTTCCTCATGAATAATTTATACGTACATTAATATCAACAGATGATGCATCTGAAGTTACAGTTAGGAAACCCGGAGCATGCGCATAGTATAGTCTACTTAGAACTGGTACTAGAGGGATCAAAAGATGAACAGTCATACCTAAAAATAGATTAATCAACCTGTTAATTGCTTTTTGTGGAATTTAGCCACCCCCTCTCCATACATAGGCATCACTTGTTAGTTAAATTACCGTGGAGTCATTCTCTTTGAAATTATTGTCCCGTAAAGACCCACAAGTTTTATGTACAATGAAGCAGAACATTTTCAAGGGATTTTAAATGGCAAAATTCTTTTTAAATAAACACCATTTTGAAGTTACGCTGCATTTTTATAAAAGTCTATTTCATTTTGACTTATTACGAATTTTTTATGCCATTTGTTTAAGTTTTTGAAACCTCATTATGATTTTACGAGGAAATTTTTATCGGTATTAATTGCTTCAGATGTATGGCGTATATATTCGGCCTCATACAGTTCCCGATATTAATCCGGTTCAAAATAGAGAAGAAAGAAGAGTTTCTTCCATTCTTATCATATAATGCTGTTGTAGAGTTTCATATCTCTGTGCATCTTCACTAGCCAGGGATTTAAGATCAGCTCCGCTTCTGTTGTAGAAAAACATATGGAAAAAGGCAAGAGCCCTCAAAACGAATATGTGTACAATTTCAAAAATACACGTTAAATAAGGTAACAAGACTGTACACAAAGAAGTTTATTTTTAGCCAAAGTGAAATACAATCATCAGATACATTCAATTATTTATCAGTAATGTTATATACTTATAAGGGCTAAAGCCGTAAATATATATATAAAGGTAATAGCACCACTTTAAGATTATATATAGATATGTACATGCATATATTATTTAAAAAATTCTTTGCATGACAGACATGATTCTTAAAGACAAAAATGTTCCCTTTTGTTTGTTCTGAGTGGCACATAAATGTTCAATTTATTCTTCCGTAAGTTTTCTCTAAAGCGGCGGTAATATCATCTTTGTAAAGTTTTTCAATACCTATGATAGAACAATCGTTTATACTGTGGGAATCTGTGTAGAAATGAATAGCTACAGGGTCAATTTTGTTGCTTTTTTTTGCAAAACAACAGACGGAATAGATTTTTTTGTAGATTTGGGGTGGTTGGAACTTTCATTAAGGTACATATGTTTGTCCGTAGATTTGCAGTATAAGTCAGTAGCTAGCATTCCGTCTGTTGTTGAGATGCTTACGTCATGGAAATCAATTTTGGTGCGAACCATGTGGTGCTAAAAAGTGTATTTTATATCAATAAGTCATTAAAATAAATCACTTTGAGGTAACGGTGACAAATATCATATAAAAAATTATATCAATTGTAAATCCAGCAATTTAGTTTATGGAGTGTTTTGTAAAAAAAAAAAAAAAAATTGTTATTTGATTTTGTTTGTTTGTTTGTTTCCCGCCACACTCAACAATTTTTCAGTTATCTGGTGGCGTCCAGTTTTTGTAGGTGGAGGAGAGAACCCAGATACAATGTATCCGGGAAGAGACCACCGACCTTCCGAAAGTAAACTGGCAAACTTTCTCACATATATCGGCGCGAGCGGGATTCGAACCCGCGCCGATGAGAGGTGAGAGGCCTTGTGATTTTGAGCGCAATGCGTTAACCACTCGGCCATGGAGGCCTCTCCAAAATTGTTAGAATTAGAATTTATTGATAAAAGATCCCGCATATTTTAAGTTTTAATAGAATTGTGCCATTAAAATTATCATCTGATGGGAGACAACACAGTTGTCACCCTGCACGAGAGGGAGACATCACGATTCGTCTCCCTTCACGTGTCCAGACCTTGACCAATGAAATTGATTGAATATTCTGGAAGCTTATAAAATCGTTTGCTATTGTAATATATTGACCACACAATATTACAGCTATCATAATAACGCCCCTATTGTAATAACGCCTCTACTGTGATAGAGCCCCTATTGTAATTCAGATGCTACACTGCATGAAAATTATTTATTATTTGTTATTGTAAATATACCCATTTTGTAATAACACCCTGCATTGTCTCTCGGAAACAGTTATATCACATTGGAATCAGCACTAACACCCTCTAAAACAAGAGACCCATGGGCCACATCACTCACGTGAGTCACCTTGGCTCACATTAAAGATTTCTCCTATATATTCGCATATAAAACCTTGATCCTCTATTGTGGCCCCACCCTACTCCCGGGGCCATGATTCTAACAAACGTGAGTCTGTACTATGTCAGAAAGCTGTCATATAATCTTGAACTGTCATAATCTGACTCAGTAGTTCTTGCGAAGAATATTCTTAAAGATGCTTACCTATATTTTCGTGTATAACGCATTAATCCCCTATTATGGCCCCACATTACCCTGAAGATCATAGATCATGATCTTAGCAAAGTTGAATCTGCACTGTGTCAGGAATATTCATTGTAAATTGAAACTTTTGTGGCCCAGTGGTTCTTGAGAAGATATTTAAATGACCCCACCCTATTTTGCTTTTCTGTGATTATCTCCCCTTTGAATGCGGCATGGTCTTTCATTTAAAGAAATGTGAAGGCCCGTCATCCAAGAATGATTTGTACCAAGTTTGATTGACATTGGCCTGATTTTCAAAAATTTTCAGTACTTTTTTTTCACTGTTTCGCCATTATCTCCCCTTGGAGAATGGTGTTGCCTTTGAATAAACTTGAATCCCCTTCTCCAAAGGATGCTTTTGCCAAATTTTATTGAATTTGGCCCAGTGTTTCTGGAGAAGAAGATAAAAATTTGGAAAGGTTACGACGCCGCTGCCGACAACGACAATACAGACGACTGACAACGGAAAGTTTTAATCAGAAAAGTTCACTTGAGCCTTAGGCAAACGGAATTTAAAATATGTCAGAATAGCGTTTTCAATTGGTGTAGGCTCCTGGGATCCGGGTTAGAATCCTCAGTACCCCTTGCTTGTCGTAAGAGGCGACTAAATGGGGCGGTCCTTCGGATGAAACCGCAAAAACCGAGGCCCCGTGTCACAGCAGGTGTGGCACGATAATCATCCCTCTTTGCTCAAAGGCCCTAAGCGCTAATCATAGGCCTAAATTTGGAAGCCCTTCACCAACAATGGTGACGTCTCCATGAGTGAAATTCCCGTAAAACAATATACCAAGCGCGGATTTAGAGGGGGGCTCGGGAATTTCCAACTGATAGAAAATATAGTCATCTTTCACGCTGGCATCGCGTTTAATATTGCTTCATCCACTCTCCCGATCGACTTTATTCGATCACTGGGGACGATTTCAAAATTCAAGGTCATAATATACATGACAATAACCGTACTGCAATTTTCGGTGTAGATATCGCATAGTCTACTATCTTTAAAAACGTGTAAATTCCGGAGGCTTCGGCCTGTAACAAGGGCTGCGTTTTACAAAATGCCTTAAATCTCAAGCCCTAAGTCATAAAACTGACGAACTTACTGTATATCGTAAGACCGTTTAACAAAACATATCATAATCGTAAATCGTAACTTATTTTGTCGCAAGTCGTATCGGAACTCTTCAGTGCATGAGGTTGTGAAAATGAACGTAGATACCGCCCGAAACCCGACGCTATCATGCTATCAAAATAATAGGTGTTGGAGTAGTCACCCAATATCTATTTATTTCCAATTGGAAATATAAAAAAAAAAAGACCATTGTCATAAAAATGTGCGGAGAGAGGAAGAGAGAGATGATGCAATTCTATTCATATACATGTATGTTTCTGTATCAGTGGCGTAGTTAGCCTTGAAGTGAAGTGTACGCACAGTTGCAAATCCAGAATAGGTTGGGGGTCTGGGGTTTTGAGGTTTGTTAGGTTACATTTATGGGTTGTTCTAGCTATAAATGAAAAGTTAACATTAACTTTTATTGTTGTCGAATTGATGTGTGCGTCCGGGCGTTTTAGCGTCAATAGCAACTAAATTAAAAATTAATCGCTGCAGTTAATTAATGGCCACAATAAACAATATGGTTACCCCATGCTTGTTTCGGGGGAGGGGAGCAGACTGAAGAAAGGTTATCAGAGATTTATAAATTTACTCAAAATTTTATTTGAAAAAATGCAATACCGTGTTTGGTTTTTCTTTTCTATCCTTTTTTTTTTTAGGTAAAGGTGAAGATAACTAACAGTGTTCAATCTCGTAATTCCTATAACAAATACAAATCTCAGAGATATGCAAACACGGACCACTGGATATACCAGAGGTGGGATCAGGTGCCTAGGAGGAGTAAACATCCCCTGTCGACTCGCTGTGAGTCCCACATCCCGATTAGGTACACGTAGTAATCCGTAGTCAGAATCAGTGTCCCAAGAACTACCTAACAATTGGTATGAAACACGCCAGACAGCATTTGACCTAATGGAAAGTTGTACTGTCACACTAGATCGTTATAACGACCATAAAATTTGCGAAATGCTGATTTTAGACGAGATTGCGCTAACCCTTATAAAATCAACTTCTTTGTCAGTAGACTGCCCCGATTTGAAAACTGATCATATGCAGAACAAGCTCTTGCGTATCGAATCAGTTAGGAGATATAAACACCATATGGAGGTTGTGATTGAATATTGCCAATTAGATAAGGGAAGTTGACGATGGAGAAATATAAATACTAATAATTGGTATAAGGTATAAATCTACCTAGGCATTGTACAGGACCTTGAGTGTCAAGTTTTATGGACGTGTGTGGACATGTAGCGTGGGAAGTGTTGTATTGAAATAAAAGTCTAATATGACGTGTATATACATTTCTTAAAAATGCTTGAAATAGTCAACATTATTAGATAAGGTATGGTTTATGTGGAAATCCGTAAATACAATGGATCTATGACACACACACCTGTCACTTTCGTTTGATCCGCGCACTGACGGAAATAAACGAGTACGTAACCTCATTTCGTGTGACGAAATTATCAGAGGAAGTGACGCATTGTATTAAACAAAGATAGCAAGATTGACTTTATATGCGTATGCAGATAATAATAAATCACGGTATGTCCTTGAATGACACCTGGTGTAGCTTTAAACATTGCGTCTTTTCGTAGGATGCTCTATATCTCTCCGCACTAAAATTGCTAGTATGTTGATGTACCGCCTGAGCAAACAATACTCTCAACTACTTCAACATTTAGGTAGTCCAACGAATTTATTATTTATGCGAAATACCCGCAACGCACGTTTATTTTTATGAGATTGATTTATGGCATCGAATATCAGAAATGCAGCCATGTTTAATAACCATAGAAACATCGGTTTTATGGAACACTTTCCACAAAACATAGGGCGTTGGATCGCCCCCTGGTGGTCGTACATTTACAATGGAATTTCATTGTAGCTCGCAAATCCTAAATCTTTGAAAAAAGGTCGTACGTCGTAAGTTATGCCTTACGATCAATTCTAAATTACGACCTTTTGTAAAACGGCCTCAGGTGACAGATCCCGGCCTTATGGACCCCCTTGATGAAAAATGCTAGATACGCGATCAATCGATTCGTGTACCGTATTTAAATTCCAAAGATCTGGAGACCCGAGGAGAAAAATTCAGCAAACACCATGAGGTTGATTAACTCAAGTGTGTCCGTTTTAAAAAAAATATTTATGAAACTGGATGAAATATTTCGGATTTATACTCGACTTCATGGAAGGCTGAACTGCAAAATATTCTCAAGCTGTTTTCTTTATGAAGAATTGCAAATTTCATACGGGGAAATATACGCAAAAATAAGCATGACTTCCATAAAGGAACTGGACAGATCTGGATTCGAAGCTCGACTTATCTAACATATCTGGACATCAGTCAGAGAGCACTATCAGAAGTTGCTCTTTTGATGTGGATGATAAGAAGCTGGGCAAGGCAATGCCATTTGCAGGAGATTCCATTTTTGGTTATGTGTGAGCAGTTCCGAGCAAATAGAGTCGTTAAAGGTGCATACGTACTCGTACACAACTTCTTTTCATTTCCAAACTGACATTGTTAATGTATCTATAATGGCGTAATATAACAAATTACGGAGCTTAAATTAATTCATTTCATCCTGGAAGAAAAGAATAGGTCGTAATTAAGTTTATTAAATATTCTGGTGTGCAAAATTCACTTATTGATTGGCTTTGACTTCCTCAAAACTCTCAATGGAACAGAGTAAATCTGTGTGAATATGACGTGGAACTAATTATCTGTTAACGGATTTAAAAACTGAAAATTCCAACTGTAGTCTGTGTTACCATGGAAACTTGATTTGTATCATATTTGGATACACTGTTGTATTATAAAACATTTACATTACCACTTTTGATGCACCAGATGGGCATTTCAACAAATAATGCTTCTTCAGTGATGCTGAAGTCAAAAATGTTGGAAATCCGAAACAAGAACAAACTTGAAAAAGCTGAAAGAACCAAAAATACCAAATAGTGGAGCCATGCAGGAGGGAGGTAATCCTTTTTTTTTTTAAATGTGATGTGATGATGATGACTAGACGTTTTATCATTATAATGTTTTAAATCATGTGTATGTATGATTTATTTTTACTTGTACAGCGCCATTGATTGCATGTTTGTTTTGTAAAATTGTGCGCTTTTATAAATTTTAATAATAATAATAATAATAATAAATAAATGTCTTAATTTTATCACAGCAAATGTTTTATCCGTAATTCATGCTAGTACCAAAGTACTTACAAACTGGGCTGGCGAATACCCTCGGGGACTAACAGACAGTCCACCAGCAGAGGCATCGACCCAGTGGTTGTAATATAAAACACAAACGGTATCAATTTTGATGCACCAGATGCGCATGTCGACAAATAATGTCTCTTCAGTGATGCTCAGGTCTGTATCTATTAATAGACTGAATTGTATGATTATGGATGTCACCCTTGACATGCTCTTTAAACCACCGCTGGTTTTGGATGATATTACTTCCGCAACAGCCCGCCAGTTCCTTAAACTCAAATTTACTGACAAAGGAATTGATACCATCAATATAAGCCACAGTCTTCGTCCTAAAAAAGTTCAATCTTGTATTCCAGAATATTCCAAGTTCAAGTCTACACGTCGTATTTCTTACGGATATACTTCCACTTTAGCATTCAAACTTTTTAACTACAAACTTTGCGGTGTCTATATATAGACCATCTTATACCACCTACGTGTTTTTGTTCTTTTAACTATAGTCCAGCTGGACATTACTATTAATGTTGATATTGTTAAAAATGAGGGCCTAAATTCACTTAATTTAAAAGGTCCTAAATTCAGAGAGCCTCAGTCTTTCAATTGGCAACAGAACTTCATCTCTATCATGAATTCTGTCGACGAATATGCCAAACGATGGGCTAAATCTGATATTAATCTTGATATTTTGTCAGAATGAATAAAATGTATCAGGAATATTAAGTCCCATATGATGCATATCAAAACAAAGAGCGCACCTCCTATCCTTATGTATTTAGTAAATCAGAAGTGATAAAAGAGTTAGATAGGCTACATGAGGAATGTTTAGGTTCCAGCTGTCAAAGCTTGTAACAACACTGTATTTGTTTGTAAGGCTCATTATTAGAAATGCATTCTAAACGAACTTGGCATTAATTTCACATTCAGTAATCACACTTATACTCCAACTGCCGTTTCAAAAGACGAAAGTCTTCAAAATCATCCTTCAGTTTTAATTTCCCAGTCAATGAAGCGGATGAATATGAGTTGCCGTACTTATAATGGATCCCCATACTCCACGAAACCCTTACAAAGATACATAGCTGGATCCAGTAAATGCTATAGCAAGCCCTCACGAAAATATTAACTGCTGTGAAGGAGAAACTGCAAACGTACTGTGTCACTACATATGCCAGAAATGGTGTGAATCAATTGTGGATTTAAAAAAAAATTCTAAAGAACTTTTAGTAAATTTGAAATCACAAAACATTTCTCAAATTAACACTAAAACATGTGCTTTTACAACACTTTAAACGACAATACCTCACTACAACTTAACGACTAGACATTCTAACATCATACACAGTTGCTTCTTCAACTAAAATGGTAAAAAGCTAGTGATCATTCCTTCAAAATATGATTTAGTTAAACACCACTCTGACTCCACGCACAAGCATTCTGAAGTTGATATTCAAAAAGATGCTAGAGTTCCTCATTAACAATATCTTCGTAATCTATGGTGATGAGATCTTCCAACAGTCTGTTGGAATTCCCGTGAACACGGATCGTGCTCCTTTGTTAGCTGACATGATTTTATATTCTTTTGATGCAGAATTCATTCAAAAGCTTCTACATGAAAAGAAAACGTCTCTTACTGTGGCCTTCAATTCAACATTTAGTTATCGACGAAGTTGATCTATTAACAGTGATCATGAGGAGGCCTCCGTGTCCGAGTGATTAAAGCATTGCGCTCAAAATCACAAGGCCTCTCACCTCTAGTCGGCGCGGGTTCGAATCTCGCTCGCGCCGATATATGCGAGAAAGTTTGCTAGTTTACTTTCGGAAGGTCGGTGGTCTCTTCCCGGTTACATTGTATCTGGGTTCTCTCCTCTACCTACAAAAACTGGACGCCGCCAGATAACTGAAAAATTGTTGAGTGTGGTGGAAAACAAACAAACAACAATTAACAGTGATCATTTTCATTCATATCTTGATTCGATATATCCCAGTGAACTTGAAATAAAAGACACCACAGAGTATTCCATTTCAATATTTTATTGAAAATTGATGCTAACGGCAAACTGGCAACTCATCTTTATGACAAACGGGATTATTTCAATTTTTCCATCGTCACCTTCTTTTATCTATGTAGGAATATTCCATTATTACCTACATATGGTGTTTACATTTCTCATCTGTTTTGATACGCAATATATTGTTCTGTTTTTAAATCGAGGCAGGTTACTAACCAGCAACTTGATGTTACATTGTTCTACAGTCTCGTCTAAAGTCAGTATTTTCGCAAATTATGGTCGTTATGATATCTAGTTTGCTCGTACAACATTCCATTTGGTATGGCCAGGGATCCGTGTTTGTCTATCTCTCTGATTTGTATTTTCTATAGGAATTATGAGATTGATCACTGTTCGTTGTCTTGGTCTTTTCACAAGAGGAACATTTAAATCACGAATTACACACATCAAAACATATGTCCGTAACATCCGTCCTTTGGTGTTTAGTAAACCAGATGTAATAGAATAAGGTTGCACGAGAAATACTTTCTTGTTCCAGATGTAACAAATTGTCTTTGTAAGGCTTATTAGTACAACTGTATTTAAAACGAACTTGGCATTAATTCCACATTTGTTAATGATACGTGCACTCCCACTTTCACAAGCCAAAATCAAAATAATGTTCCAGTTTTAAACACATTTAATATCACAGTCTATGTAAGTTACCGTATCTAAACTTACATAGATACATTGCTGGCTCCAGTAAATCTTCCACCAGGCCCTTCTCGTTGCTCCTCGGGAAAATATAAACTGATGTGAAAGAAAATTTTGAAACGTCTTGTGCCACAACGTATGCAAGAAGTGGTGTAAATCAAATGTGGATTCTTACAAAAAAATTCGAAGAACTTCTAATAAATTTGAAATCTCAAAATCTTTTTTAAATCAAAAACATCAAAACGTATGACTTTTATGGTCGTTATAACGATTTAGTGTGCCAATACAATTTACCATTAAGTCAAACGCTGTCTGCTGTGTTTCATACAAATTGTTAGGCCGTTCTTGGCACACTAATTCTGACTACGGATTGTTCCGTTTACCTAATCGGAATATAGGGCTCACGGCGGGTTTGACCCGTCGACAGGGGATGTTTACTCCTCCTAGGCACCTGATCCCACCCCTGGTATGTCCAGGTGTCCGTGTTTACCCATCCCTCTGATTTGTATTTTCTATAGGAATTACAAGATTATATACTGTTAGTTATCTTGGCCTTTTTCTCAACACTTTACACGCCCATTCCTTACAATATGAGTGAAAGATTCTCGAGCGGGACGTTAAACAATATTTAATCAATCAATCCTTACGATAAATTAACAGCTAGATTTTTGACATTACAGACAGTTTCTTCGTCAATAAAAATGGAAATGGGAAATATTCGTTTGAAGTGACCAGTCATTCAAAAACTGACTTTGTTAAACACCTCTCTGGCACGAGTACTACGAAGATGATATTAAAAAAGATGTTAAGAGTTCCTCAATGACAATATTTCGAAATCCTTATTGATTAGGTTTTTCAAAACTATATTGATATTCCTTTGGGTACGAAATCCAATACTTTATAAACTGACCTGTTTTTCTATTCTTACGGAGCAGAGTTTGAAGTAGAATCCACTCCAAAGCTTCTACGTGAAAAGAAAGATCTTTCGCTGTGGCCTTCAACTCGACATTTCCATATATCCACGACGTTTTTTTCTATTAGCAATAATCATTGTCATTTAATTATAAATTCAATTTATCCCAGTGAGCTTAAAGTAATAGAGCACAGAGTCTTCCACGTCTGCGTTATATTTAAAGTATTTTAATAAACATAGATGTTACCGGCAAACTAATAACTAAATTTTATGACAAAGTGGATGACATCAATTTCTTCATTCGTTATCTTTACCATTTCATCTGGTATATCCACATGAAAAACCCCTAACACTTTCGCACTGGTCACGGTGGCTCAGTGGTTAGAACGTTCGTTTCGTAACCATGAGGTCGTGAGTTAGAGCCCCGCTCGTGCCATGACCGCGTCAAACCGAAGACGTAAAAATAAGTAGTGATTGCTCCTTCGCCAAACGCTCGGCATTTAGAAGTGACAATCACGGGTCTTTCGGATATGACCTTAAAAACAGTTGTCCCGTGTCACAGCTGGGGTTGGCTCGCTCAAGAACCCTCACTGCTACGGCCCTGAGCGCTTAGCATAGGTCTACGTTTGTAGTACTTCACCTACATCTAGTGACGTTTCAATATGAGTGACAAATTCTCGACGGGACGTCAAACAAACAATCAATTAATACTGTCGCGACCTCTTCCCGTGGGCCACTATATGAACAAACATTGATCTGCACTACTTGGGTCCAGTGTTTTTTAAACTATTTATCTTACATATCCTCATGTAAACCTCTATTAGGGATTTCCCCTACTCCCGAGGGCCACAATTTAGACAAGCCTGGCTTTGTATTACCTTATCTTGGAGGCTTTTGTGACCTCATTCTCGAGGTTTTTAAAGATCTGTCCTCTGATGATGTGGACCCGGAGGTTATAATTTGAAGAACTTTGAATCTGCAATATTTAGGAAGCTTTCATGTACGTTTCGATTTTGCAGGTTATGCAGAGGTGACACTATCTTATTTTTGCCATTTCTTGATTATCTCCCTTGGAATGTAGCATAACCAGTCATTTGAATAAATGTGAATTCCCTTTACCTAAGGAAGTTTTTGTCAAGTTAGGTTGACCCCGTGGGGATCCGGGTTGTTAGAATAGATCCTCTGCACCCCCTAGCTTGTTGTAAAAGGCGACTAAATGGGGTGGTCCTTCGGATGAGACCGCAAAAACCGAGGCCCCGTTTCACAGCAGGTGTGGCACGTTAAAGATCCCTCCCTACTCAAAGGCCATAAGCGCCGAGCATAGGCCTAAATTTTGCAGCCCTTCACCGGCAATGGTGACGTCTCCATATGAGTGAAAGATTCTCGAACGGGACGTTAAACAATATATAATCAATCAATCAATCAAGTTTGGTTGAAATAGACCTAGTTGGTTAGAAAATTGTCAATAGATGTCACAAAAGTTTCACAAATTCTTTATCATCTCCACTTCAAAAAGGGTTTGGGATTTCATATGAACAAACCTGAAACCAATTCAATCAAGGATGCTGGGCGAAAAGTGTGGTTGAAATTAACTTCGTAGTTCTGGAAAAGAAATTAAATTATTAAAAGCTTACGGACGAACGTCGGACAAAAAGTGACCAGAAAGGCTCATGTTGGTTTTCAGCTCAGGTAAGCTTTAAAAATGCACGAAAACGTCAAACACAGTTTTTTTGTTTGATTTCTTTTTTAATCAATAAAGACAGCATCAATAGGAATGTCTTCAAAATCATCAAAGTAGCTAAAGCACTGGTTTAATATACATATACGTTCTGAAGTAATCAATAAACATTGACGGGAACTCGGAGTTCTAACAATCAGTAGTTATATTAATCAGTAGTTTGGCATCACAAATCGTAAAAGTATATATCAACAAATAAAAAATCCGTATAGTACAATCACCGGTAAATCTCTCTCTCTCTCTCTCTCTCTCTCTCTCTCTCTCTCTCTCTCTCTCTCTCACACACACAGACAGTACAATATTTGATTTCTTCTATCTACGTAACAGGGAACACTTTAAAAACAAGGAACTGAGAGAAAGACGGTTCGCGCCTCTCACTGTTATCAACATGTAAAACAAAATACCAGAAAATGAAATTAAACCGGTCATACCGGTAGATATATGTTACATGAACCGGTACGTAGTCGGTTATACCAATACATATACCATACAGCAGTAGACATACCGATACATATATGGTTGTACCGTTACATTTAAGGTCCACAGTGCATAAACGGTTCTATTGATACCTATACGGCTACAGCCTATATAAACGAATACACCAGTACATTTATGCATAATACTACTTAGTAACTGGTTTTTCTCAATCTTTAGTTTCGTACTTTTATTAACTGTCAAGAAACACGAGGCTGCTGAGTTCTCTTGAATTTTTGGGGGAATAAACCAAACAAATTCAGCCACTAACGAGCACCTGCTACGAACCCGTTTCTCCCACTATACACCATTATATACCTGCTGGCTGTTTTTCGTTTTCCTTTATTTGATTGTTCCTGATTTATTTTCCCTTCAGCTGATGTCAACTCTTTTAAAATATACATTTACGTGCGACATAGACAAGTTCTTTGATGATATATGGAAAAGATATATTCCAAAAAATGTTTGATGGACCTTTGCGCCGAAGTAGTAATTGAGAGAATACGAGAGTTCGGGTAGGGGATTAAAATCTAACAGCCATCCAAGTATCATGTAACAATATCACATAACAGTAATAATAAAATAACCGGGGCCTCCGTGGTACAAAGCTTCTCACCTCTAGTCGGCGCGGGTTCGAATCCCGCTCGCGCCGATATATTTGAGAAAGTTTGCCAGTTTACTTTCGGAAGGTCGGTGGTCTCTTCCCGGGTACATTGTATCTGGGTTCTCAATAAAAACTGGACGCCATCAGATAACTGAAATATTGTTGAGTGTTATTATTGAATTACTCTATTGATACAGATATCCTATTTACTGTGTTTATACTTCAGATTACAGATCTTTTCGGGTTTTCCCCCTTAGTACTGATCACTGAGTATTATAATGACAAACGTAATTCCCAATATTGTCATACACTGACAGTTAAAGACAGGAGGTAATTAAAAATTAATGTAAAACAAAGACTTCGTATAACAATAAAACATCAAAAACTGGCTAAGCTTCTGTATCTAAACATACAAACATGTAAAAAGAAAATGTATCTTCCCCTGTTTAAAAACATCTAAATGTGATACTTCTGAACACAAACCGCATACATTGCTGTAATATGTGACCACACTCATTAATGACAAATTGTACGAGAACAAAGCATATCGAAGAGACAAATAGTGTGCATGCATTTTCGACAATACTATTTTGAGATGCGAGGACAATACATGTTGTAGACTATAAACAGCTTCACTTCCGTCCATTCAACATGTCGTCAGAGCCATTACAAACTTCCGGTGATCAGCAAATATTGTTTGTAGAAAATTGAATATTTCTGCTTTAGTCTTTGGAAATGATCTTATGTTGTATTTACACGACATGGGGATTTTTGTAGTTTTGCAAAATAATAAAAATATATAATAAAAATACTAAAAAAGAAAGAAAAAATATCCTCTAAGCAAGAAATAATTTCTACAAGAATTAATTTTATACCATTTCTACACGAATAAATTGGTTCAAATAGTTTTAAAAATATCTCAATATAGAAAATGTAAAAAAAAGAAAGTGTCTAAATGGCGCAACTCTACATCTTAATAACAAAAACACACTACAACGTGAACTAAAGAATAGAATTAACAGACAGACATTTATCTGAACATCATACACTCTCGCTCTCACAAAATTTTCTATCAGCTTAATATTAAATGCGTTTTTTCATAAAATTCATGAAACCAGAGATATTGCTTAATGTAACTATCGATGAACATGGTACCTAACTCTCGTGACAGACACGTATACACATTCAGTTTGATTTTAAAATGGCACGTTCACACTCGGCATTCATTACTGAGAATTTCCTGTCGACTGTCGTCCTTTTTGGTTGTTCTCTGTTTAAGGTAATACATCAAGACTTCTTTTTGATTTCTCTGGGAACAGTAAACACAGCCACTTCTCTGACTATCACCCAGGTTTCTTGTTTGTTGGTAATGATAATATTCAAACAATGAATTTTTTGTTCCCCTATAACAGATTGAACATCATCAATTTCTATATCACCGTCTTCAAAATAACCCAGTAGTTTGTTTTGACTACACTCTGGTTTACCCGGACCCCTGGAAATCGACGCCAGACTTGCCTCCAGTTTTCCATAATGTATTTTATCACCAGGATGAGATTTTATTCCAGTATGAATAACTATTTTGCTTAACAACTGAGGATCATCGAACACCACGGTGAACCAATCATTTGCTCGACCGTTTTTAGAGCTCCAAAATATGCCTTCCTGTTTACTATATGATTTATCGGGGTTAAAATATCCATCAAACGGCAAACTAGTGTACAGCTTCGCGGGTGGGTTGTCGCCCTTCAGTGATTTCGGATGTTCTTCAAAGAAACGATCTTTAAGGGGCTGTATTTTACCAGGAAGTGACGAATGATAACCGACATGTTCAAATATGGTCGGTCGACGAATGTATCGCTTAAACTGCAGCATCTGAACATTGAAATTCAAATACGTGACGTCACACGGTTGTTGTGCATAAAACAGTAAGACCATTTTAGCAAGTTTGTCAATGTCCTCGGAGTGGTACAGTTTTCCGATAAATCCTAATTCTGAGAATTCTAAACATACCCAGCGTTCCTTGAACTTCTTGACATAGTCCTTTATAACTTTCAAATATCCTGGTACTGTGTAGATATCGTCCTCCATTTGGATATAGTACGTAGCTAGAACCTGGCTGTACAGAAACAAAAACGCATAATCTACATTTTGTTTTGCCCGCCATTTCTTTTTAGTCTCTGGATCGACAAAGGTATGTTTTAAATTATCTAATGGCGGATAAAATGATTCCCATGCTTGGATCACGTGCAGCGTTCCCATGGAAATAATATCGCTAAACTTCTGTCGCAGATGACTGCTGATGTTTGCTTTCCAGTCCGCGTCAAAATCGGCAAGGAAGATAACAATGTAGATTTCTTGTAGTTCCTCCTCCCCCGTGCAGTTCACGATGGATTGAACCGTGTTCAGGATGTACTCGCCTTTCTCTCTTTTGACTGTCGGTATACCAATCGTCAAATATCCTAGAAGATTCAATTCAAAGGCATCAAATCTAATATGTAATACGTTGTTTATATTTTATCAGTAACAAGAGCTCGACAATGCGGGACATATCCCCTCGCAATGAGTGTCTTCAAGATTTTACTATTAAAGTCCCGTAGTAATCTTGAGCTTTCATCTTTTGAGGTTTTGTGCTATTGATAACAAAGCTACATAAATAGAGCAAAATATGTGGCCTCTAAAATATATACATACTTTCTCTATGAAGACCTGTTACGACCATGACCAGTGACCTTTTGACCCCAAAATCACAATGGTTTTCCTCTCTTGATAACAAAGCTTCGTGTGAAGTATCAAATCAATCGTGCAAAAAAGGTTGCCTCCCGAGTCTCTATAAGCTTTCACTTTAAAGTCTTGTAGTGGCCTTGACGTTTGAAGTTTTGACCCCCAAAATCAATTCAAATCTTCCTCGTTTAATACCAGTTATATATGTACAGTATCTATTGTACTAATAAGTCCTGTAGTGACCTTGGCCTTTGACCCCAAATCAATAGGGTTCTTCTTCTTTATATAACAAAGGTGTTTGTGATATATTAATGCCATTGTGTAAACAAGAAACGCTTCCGAAACATTTACGCCCCATGCTATAAAATCAAAAAGGGTTATAAAGATGCATCGTTTAATTGATAGTGCCAAAACAGTACAAGATATTACGCGGAAAATATCCTCCTACGTCCAGATACGAGATGTCTACTCCTACTACATGTACAGAGGTCGGTGTCAATTTAGCAAATGAAAATCAAAAAACATACGAGACAATTTATTACTATGTTTACTTTAGCCATTCATCTTTGTACATGTGAACTCATCTACTCCTTAGGATGTACCAGAGTACAAAGTTTGATGTCTGTCAAGGAAAAGGTTTTCAAGATATTGAACATACATCTTCGTACGTTATTGGTGGATTGACTCTTGACCTTTGACTATGTGATCTCAAAATCAATAGGGGTCATCTACTCCTTAGGATGTCAAGCTAAAAGTTCTCAAAATATTAAGTGGATAGTATCTTCTATCTCCAGTTTAACCCTTGACCCTTTGACCATATGACCAAAAATAAACAGTCCCGTTCTGCATCCCTTATGACTTGCGAGGAGATAATAAAAATATATTGTTCAAGCCTGTCTGGATTAAACAGGGTTGAGTATTTCATATCTAACATTACAACATTTAGGTTATATGCTTTCTGGAAACTTGAAAAATACAGGTTTAAACGATATTTGGCGATTGCTAATCAGGATATACCGTCACTAAAGCTTTTGATTACTATCTGTACAGAAATGAAGGGAAGTTTTGATGTCATCACTATAAGTATACTATGTGTGAATAGATAAGGTTTACGACAAACCGAAGAAAGTAGTTACAGGCGGATCCAGGCCTGGAACCCCCCCCCCCCCCCCCCGGCCCCTTCGTTCCCTTCTTACAAATATGATCCAGTTTTTAGAGAAATCTCCGATAACATCGAAATATAATTATATACGTCTTATTCTATCAGAACATGCTCTATACCTTCAGGAAGTTTGCCCCCCCCCCCCCCCTCCCCCCACAGGACTTTCACTGGATCCGCCTTTTAATACGCCCAACCCCGTTCTGAAACTTTGGATCCGCCACTGTTGTCAGTCGCTTTGTCTTCCTTGTTTAAATTATCCGAATTAAATTGACACTTTATAACTGTCATCATGTTGCCAAACTCCATGTCGCTACGTAGATGTCCATTAGCTAAACATAATTAGGACATTTAAAGGTCATACGATACGATATTCTGAGAAAATTGAGTTATGTATTCATTAAACAAGAATTCAACTATCAACGCCTATACAGCTGATCAAATGTTCTTGATCATGAAAATTATTTTCGAAGATCACGGCTTATCTCCCTTCGCTGATGACGTCATAAAAACTCATTGTGGTGCAAACAACAAATAAATTATAACTTTAAAAAACGCCACAATGTGCTGCAGTGTTAGGTCGCAGAAATAGGGAGGACATGTGTCTCATCCCGAGGGATCACAAAGTTAGAAAAAATATGGGTAAAATATCTCTGACGTGATAGATGTGTTGTCAGGAACACTTTGTACAAGGTTATGTGTGAAATATTTCACAAATGACCAGCTTTCAGTATATCTATCGGTAGCCAAACAAGGTGGATACAAAACGATCAGTTTAAAATCAGATGCCGTGCCAATCATTTTTCTTTATGCCAGGGTCTGAAACAAATTAACATAGAAAGACCAATGGGAGTCTGTATTATTGTACATGTAAGTGCAAAAATCTATCATCAATAAACGTGAACTTTAAATAATCTACAACAAAAGTATGTTTTATTTTCATATTTGATCTACATTACAAACTCTATCAGTCAACGATATTCGTATAGTTTCATATTTATTAATAGCTACACTAACATACAAAAGTGTCTAACTTATAAACGAATAAATCTGGGGGCCTTCATGGCCGAGTAGTTAGAGCATCGCGCTCAAAATCACAAGGCCTCTCACCTCTAGTCGGCGAGTGTTCGATTCTCGCTCAGGCTGATATATGTGAGAAAGTTTGCCAGTTTAGTTTCAGACGGTCAATGGTCTCTTCCCGAGTACATTGTATCTGGGTTCTCCCCTTCACCAATAAAAACTGAACGCCACCAGATAACTGAAAAATTGATGAGCGTGGCGGAAAACAACAATCAGTCAATCCCCTCTTTTCATTGAGCAAAGTGTCTCACAGACAACACGTTGTTTACATTGCCGAAAAGTAATTAGAGTCGTATAATTTACATGAATTTTTTTTTTTGTTTTGAATTTAATAATTTTTATCATATTTTATGTAAAATATATCTATAAAATCAAATGCATTGTAAATGTTATTCAAAATGTACTCAGAATCAAACTGAAGAGGTGAGCAACATAGGATTTATTGACGTCATTCGAAGTTGCGCGATAATTTCAAATTTGTCACACCCTTACATCCTTAAGCCAATTTACACTTCTATACAGATGCACAAATTAATTATAGGACACATATCTACACGAGTCTAGAAAGGGTTACGTCATAAACGGTTATATCATCTTAATCATAGGTCATAGTGACCTTATTTAAGGCGCAACACACCATCTTCTTAAGAAGCATTAACTAAGTTCAATGATTTTAGACCAAATAATTGTCCATTTACCGAGTCAGGACAGGATTTTGCCATATTTGGCCATATCGTCTTAATGAAAGGTCATTAACCTAACTTTGAAGTGCGATCCACCCTCTGCCCAAGATATATCAGCTGAAAAAGTTTGACGATTCAAGGTCACATAGTATTTACGTTATGAGCCAAAAACGAAGCGGGACAGAGAGACGGACGGGATCGCCATACCATAATATGTTGGGCGTATAAAACAATGCCTACCACAGAATTAATTCAACTCAAACCTTTTATTTACTTATTTTTATTTATTCATTTATTTATTATTATTTTTTTTATTTTTTTAGTTTTATTTTATTTTTTTAATTTTGTTTTGGAAATAAATTACGATTTAAAAAATCCAAACCAACTCCCTAAAACAAGCCAACCAAACAAAAAGCAACCAACAGTTTTTTGAAGTTGATTATGAGAATCGTGTATCAGTACTACAGCTAGCATCCGTGCGTATACAGTTGCCACATTTAGGGTACCCTACACGTACATGAATATTTCAGCGCAACTTCAGTTGTGATTACGAATTGAAAGGCAAATGAGATTGCAATTACAGATTTTATTACGGTCAATCATGTAAATAAGGTCATACAACATCGATCTTTTTTAAATTACTCGTTAAACTTGATCCCACTCAGTATCTGATGACAAAGAAACTCTCGATTCCTAAGCCGTTATTCGAATGTGCATTATTCTGACTGGTTCAAACTGATATCAAAATGGCTCTGCCACCACAAAATTTGGCAGTTCGTCAGAAAAAAGAGATTCGTCTGGTTACAAATTTTTACTATTTTCATTGCGTTGTTTACATCTATGGGTCTTTATGACATCACAAACACACAAATCAAGAACGATAAGCCGACCACAAATTCATTCCATGTAAAAGTTTATTTCTTATCAATGCACTGACAATATATTTTATTATACGCAATTAAACTTTCATTTATACATATCTTTATGTTTATGAATTTAAATTCTATGCATATGACCTTTGATATACCAGAGAGGACCCCATCCCATTCTTATTGTCACATAATCGTACATATGTGTTAGTCAGCAGATACAATCGTAAGTTCCTGCTATTAATTGCTTTGGCGCAAGTGAAAGGTGCCATTGAAATATAGTAATTAGAGACGATTTACTTTACAAAGTGTGGAATTCACAAACACATCTTTATTCAGAACTGTAATTTTTCTCGAGAAGCCCTGTCTTGCATAACGCTGTACATGTGTTTATGTGATTCCTTCATTATCGAGAATCTCGGGTAACACTGTACATATGTAGTTCTCGGGATTCTCGGGTAACACTGTACATATGTATTTCTCGGGATTCTCGGGTAACACTGTACATATGTAATTCTTGGGATTCTCGGGTAACACTGTACATATGTAATTCTCGGGATTCTCGGGTAACACTGTACATATGTAATTCTTGGGATTCTCGGGTAACACTATACATATGTAATTCTTGGGATTCTCGGGTAACACTGTACATATGTAATTCTCGAGATTCTCGTATAACACATCGCCCCGTGGGGATCCAGGTTATTAGAATAGATCCTCAGCACCCCTTGCTTGTCGTAAAAGGCGACTAAATGTGGCGGTCCTTTGGATGAAACCACAAAAACCGAGACCCCGTGTCAGAGCAGGTGTAGCACGTTAAAGATCCCTCCCTGCTCAAAGGCCATAAGCGCCGAGCATAGGCCTAAATTTTGCAGCCCTTCGCCGGCAATGGCGACGTCTCCATATGAGTGAAAGATTCTCGAGCGGGACGTTAAACAAAATATAATCAATAAATCGTGTAACACTGTACATGTGTATGTAATTCTCGGGATTCTCGGGTAACACTGTACATGTTTATATAATTCTCGGGATTCTCGGGTAACACTGTACATATGTAATTCTCGATATTCTCGGGTAACACTGTACATGTTTATGTATTCTCGGGTAACACTGTACATGTTTATGTATTCTCGGGATTCTCGGGTAACACTGTACATGTTTATGTATTCTCGGGATTCTCGGGTAACACTGTACATGTTTATGTATTCTCGGGATTCTCGGGTAACACTGTACATGTTTATGTATTCTCGGGATTCTCGGGTAACACTGTACATGTTTATGTATTCTCGGGTAACACTGTACATGTTTATGTATTCTCGGGATTCTCGGGTAACACTGTACCTATGTAATTCTCGATATTCTCGGGTAACACTGTACATGTTTATGTATTCTCGGGTAACACTGTACATGTTTATGTATTCTCGGGATTCTCGGGTAACAGTGCACATGTGTATGTTGTAACTTACTTTTCTTGTTGCTGGCATTCTGAATAATACGGGCGTCTGCTCTCCAGTTCGACCTAAGTTTTATCAGATCTACTGATGGCTGAAAAGAAACAAAACATCAACATTGATAAGTGTCGGAAATAAAGCTTCAGTGTATTAGGTGCGTCAAATCAGCTGTATTTTATCTCTTGTTATAGGAACTGTGACGCGCAACGGATCTTTCAACTTGACAAAAAAGTATACACGTTATACAAAGATCAAATATCACAAAAATGTGCAAGAATTTGTTAGGGGTATAAAAAGATTGATTGATCGGGGTATTAAAAACATTAAAAGCTTTTCTGTGCAATTATACACATATCAACAAAATACCAAATAAATAAATAAAAAACATCCCAAAAGCAAAACAGCCTAAACAATTCATGATCATTCCATCATTGAAAAGTTATAGTACGCGCGATCAAAGCATTTCGCAATATTGACTGTGTACTATCTGCCTAGTGATATAGATAATACACAATCGTAAATTTTACAAAGCTACAGAGTTCAACATAATACTCTTTCACATGTGTGGCAGAGTGGATTTGAAGTCAGAAAATAACAAGAGGCCCACAGGCTTTAACTGTCACTTGAGTGATCAGGTGGTCAGATACAGACAGCCAACATATCAAGGTGGTTAGATACAGACAGTCACTATATCATGTAGTCGTATACAGAAAATCACCGTACGAGGTGGTCAGATACAATCAACGTATCAGGTGGTTTAGATACAGACAGTCAACGTATCAGGTGGTTTAGATACAGGCAATCAGAGTATCCAGTGGTCAGATACAGACAGCCAACATATCAGGTGGTCAGATACACACAGCCAACATATCAGGCGGTCAGATAGATAGCCAACATATAAGGTGGTCAGATACTGACAGCCAACATATCAGGTGGTCAGATACTGACAGCCAACATATCAGGTGGTCAGATACAGACAGACAACATATCAGGTGGTCAGATAGACAGACGAGATATCAGGTGGTCAGATAGACAGACAACATATCAGGTGTTCAGATACAGACAGCCAACGTATCAGGTGTTCAGATACAGACAGCCAACATATCAGGTGGTCAGATACAGACAGCCAACGTGTCAGGCGGTCAGATAGACAGACAACATATCAGGTGGTCAGATATACAGACAACATATCAGGTGGTCAGATACAGACAACATATCAGGTGATCAGATACAGACAGCCAACATATCAGGTGGTCAGATAGACAGACGACACATCAGGTGGTCAGATAGACAGACAACATATCAGGTGGTCAGATACAGACAGCCAACATATCAGGTGGTCAGATAGAGACAGCCAACGTGTCAGGCGGTCAGATAGACAGACAACATATCATGTGGTTAGAAACAGACAATCAACATATCAGGTAGTCAGATACAGACAGCCAACATATCAGGTGGTCAGATACAGACAGCCAACATATCAGGTGATCAGATAGACAGACAACATATCAGGTGGTCTGATAGACAGACGACATATCAGGTGATCAGATACAGACAGCCAACATATCAGGTGATCAGATAGACAGACAACATATCAGGTGGTCAGATACAGACAGCCAACGTATCAGGTGGTCAGATACAGACAGCCAACATATCAGGTGGTCAAATAGACAGACAACATATCAGGTCGTCAGGTAGACAGACAATACATCAGGCGGTCAGATACAGACAACATATCAGGTGATCAGATACAGAAACAGACACGGGTTAGAAACAGACAGCCAACGTATTAAGTGGTTAAATTTGTGTCTTGATTGGTTGGTAGAGTATTTCATGTATCAGTATATATGATACTCATCATCATCATATAGACAAATATACAAGATAGTATGCACGAAGTTTTATCAATTCTTTATTTTGATCTAATTTCTCGTAAAACAAGATCTTTGATTGAAAGATAAAATGAATGAAGTTTTGAAATAAAGTTCATAGTGTCTTGCTAAGTAATAATGGCAGCAATCACATTGACTGGAAGCAACACTAAATTTAAATGTAAAAAATATGGTTTATTTCGTTACTTTTTACGTTCAGTCATTGTCTTATAATAATATTGGCTGTACATGCAGTGTTTTATACAGGTTGAGAATTTAAAAAATTGCAGTATACCAGATTTCCTACCTAACAGTTCCATATTCCATATATTGCAGTATACCAGATTTCCTAGCTACCAGTTCCATATTCCATATATTGGCACGTTATAGCAATTCCAAATTGTTAATAGATTTTAGAATACTCTTATAAATTATTCATATTCAAGAAATTTTTCACCTGGACACGATATTGTGGCAATTTTGTGAATGGTAAGAGTTTCTTCTGTTTTTATGCATCTGATGATTTCTGGGTATTAATAAACTGAATAAATCCATTTGTAAAACCCGTGCCAATCTACGGGGACTGCATGAGATTGTATATACATATTGACGTATTTTGTTCTCATTTTATTGGGTTGTTTATCTTAATTATCAGGTATATATATATATATCCTATTTAACACTGCGTTCTGTAATTTAGTAGGAACACCTCGCATTTTCTGAATCTGAATCAAAGCGGCGCCCCTTTACCTGGCTGAGGAAGTCCTGGTACGATATCTGTCTCGGTCCGTAATCCGGATTTACTTTGGAGTCTTCTATCTCCGCCGAAGAAAAATCTAAAAGCAAATTAAAAACATATAGATATACATCTGCATCGCATCTTGTTACACATACGATACATTATAAATCTGAAGTCTGAATAAAAGCCACACTACCGAACTGTGCAATACTCATTTCCACAAATACCGGTATTGGTAAGGCTACATGATTCTACAAATACCGGTATTGGTAAGGCTACATGATTCCACAAATACCGGTATTGGTAAGGCTACATGATTCTACAAATACCGGTATTGGTAAGGCTACATGATTCCACAAATACCGGTATTGGTAAGGCTACATGATTCCACAAATACCGGTATTGGTAAGGCTACATGATTCCACAAATACCGGTATTGGTAAGGCTACATGATTCTACAAATACCGGTATTGGTAAGGCTACATGATTCCACAAATACCGGTATTGGTAAGGCTACATGATTCTACAAATACCGGTATTGGTAAGGCTACATGATTCCACAAATACCGGTATTGGTAAGGCTACATGATTCTACAAATACCGGTATTGGTAAGGCTACATGATTCTACAAATACCGGTAAAGTATTGATACGTTTACGTGATGCGCATCAATTCTCCAAATACTAAAAGTTTAAATAATCCATAGCAACTATTTATTGATAAGGTTAGATTATGCACATTAATTTAAATTCTGTTGTGGTCTTGTAAAATATCTAATCAACATTGTCATGAATATAAAACACGTCACGAGTTTGTGGTTTTGGATATTTTATATTCTAACATTGCAATTTTAGGGTTTTAAAATTCACCCAATACTTTGCGAGACTCGACAGCACATTCTTATAATACTTTGTCAGCTGAACGTCTTGGAATGAAATGATATACCAGTATTGATAAAGTTATATGACTTCATACAGAATTCATCTTTCATTTTGATTCAGTTAAAATTACAATAAAAAACTTCAATACGGTCACGTATCAGTAAGTAAATTTAAAAAAATGTATATGGTGGATTTTTTCCCCGGATAATCCCCTCAACTTAATCAATGAAACTTTATATATATATATATATCACAAGAAAGGAGAAGGGAGGCCGGACACACACACACACACACACCCCCTTTGTTTTTATTTGTTTAAGTTGTTTTTAAAGCTTTCAGCCATATACTGATCTGGAAGAATATTGCAATAGAATACAGTGCACCACCACGGCACATGATACGCTCGTCATATGTTTATTTATTCTAAACTGACAAAAGTGCTTGACACAAAATCACATCAATCAAACGAAGGTTGTTCGATATGTAATGTGTATTGTACGATGTCTCAAAAGCATTCAACTCAAAAAGTGAAATGAACATTTCATCCCTTCAAATTATTCTACGCGGTTTGATGTACATAATTTCAATCTCTTATCTGAAATGCGTCATGGTACGCTGATTTAAGAAGACCTCTGAGGCACTGACTGATGCCTGAGCCAAGGGCTTGTCGGGACTTATAACGACGAGCAGAAAAGAACTTTTTAAGTTTTGGAAAAAGGAAAAAGTCGCATGGGGCTAGATCTGGAGAGTATGGTGGGTGTGGCAAGACGGTAACCTTCTCCGACTTCTAAAATTGCTTTACAAGCTCAGATGTATGTGATGGAGCATTATCATGAATTGGATGAACATGCCTAAATCCTGACACAGGGCGTCGTTTAGGAAAATATTTCTTGAGCTGTTTTATTATAACATCTCGGTAATACCGACCTGTGACACTTTTGCCCTTCGGCACCAGAATTTGTTTGGCTATACCATCACATGAGAAGAATATGCAATAAAGAACCTTCTTTGTGTTTATGGTTCTTTTGGCAACTACAGGCCTTCTATCGTGTTTAGTTAGCCATATTTTGTTACCAATGTTTTTTAGTGGTTCGAAATAATGAACCCATGTTTCGTCACCAGTAACAATGTTTGCAAATTGTCTTTGGTTGAATTTGGAAACATTTTGAGCAATTGCTTAGCTGTTTGTACTCGTAGCCGTTTTTAATCATCTCTCAATATATGCGGTATCCATCTGGCAAAAATATTTCGTACTTTCAAAATACGCTTCAAAATGAAATCCACCCGCGATAGCGATATGCCAACAGCTTTGGCAATATCACGTATCGTGTACCTGCCATCACATTCAATTATTTCCCTGACTTTTGAGACAATTGCCTTGCCTGTTACAGTCACAGGTAGGCCAGATTTTGATGCATCTTTGATGGACTCTGTGCCAGTCACAAATTTTTCTCCACGTACTAACTGCCTCATAACGTACCTTATCATACCCTTAAACTTCCGCCAATTCAGTAAAAATTTGCATTACCAATGACGGAGTTTTGTGCGAATTTTTATATAAGCTAAACGACTGCCTCTATTGAAATGGCTGTAAGTTTAAAACTATGTGGAGCTAAGGACTCGTGCTTATACTGTTGGAAAGGTATTGAATAGAGCTATTCAAGGGTATCATCAATCACGAAATCGTGCAAAGCGTTATTGCGCTGTGGTAAGTACATATTACATATTTGAACAACCATCGTACTTGGTGCAAAGATTACACTTTAGGCCTGAGATAAAATCACATTGCAGTTGATTTGTCAGTAAAAACTACAGAGACATTCCATGACATACTTTCATTTCTCTTTTACATGTATTTGAATTATTTCTTTCATATGGTAACTGGGAGGTCGTGAGTTCGAGCCCCGCTTGTGCCATGGCCGCGTCAAACCTAAGACGAAAAATAGGTAGTGATTGCTCCTTCGCCAAACGCTCGGGATTTAGAAGTGAGAATCATGGGTCGTTCGGATATGACCTTAAAAACGGAGGTCAGGGTAGGTGTTGGCACGTTACAGAACCCTCACTGCTATGGCCCTGAGCGCTAAGCATAGGTCTAAATTTGTAGTACTTCACCTACAGCTGGTGACGTCTCAATATGAATGACAAATTCTCGACGGGGCGTAAAACAAACAAACAATCAATCAATAACCCATCTGCCCAAGATTTATCATCTGACAAAGTTTTGATTATTCTAGGTCTCATAGTATAAGTTACAAACCGGACACGAAGCAGGACATACAACCAAGTTAGAAACTTTGATACGATAAAGGTTTTGTTACTAGAAATGTATATAAAGAAGGTATATTTGACATATGAAAGCCCTATCACTCACTATTTAAAAGCTAAGAGTTCGTTAAATTTTCGAAACTACAAAGTCGATATAACAAGGACAACTATCATGTACGAAATACAAGTCCTTACCAAAGGAATCTTTATGCAAATAATGAAAGCCCTCCCTTAAACACTTCAAGAGATACTGGATAGTTATGTTTTCTTTATAGTAGGTCAAACCTCAAGATCAAGGTCACAAGGTTAAAAACTACAGGAATGGTCACGACACAAGAAATATGGATATGAAATATGAAAGCCCCATTTGATTTTACTGAAATTGGCCAAGTGGTTCTGAAGATGAAAATGTGAAAAGCTTACGCCGACACAAACACCGGCCACGGACAACAAAAAGGTTTGATTAGAAAACCTCACTTGAGCCTTCCGCTCAGGTGAGATAAAAATTCAATAAGTCTGGTCCTTTAGTGGTTTATCAGAGAGAGAGAGAGAGAGAGAGAGAGAGAGAGAGAGAGAGAGAGAGAGAGAGAGAGAGAGAGAGAGAGTAAAAACATTGGTGTAGCTAATTTCTTTTTACTTCAGTGAAGAAATTTCTACATTTCCATCTTACCACACTGTGTACACACACAAGTTTTTGAAGTTTATTGAATGGAATCTTACACAGAGTTTTGTTGGATTTCTGGACCACAGCTCTTCCTCTGGTTAACTTCGATATCGATAAACCACCATGTTGTGATTCCTGCAAATTGTAAAATCAATCAAACAATCTGAATCTAATTGTGATTATCGAAATCTAAGTTACAACATGTGGCTTCTACGACATTTCCCAGATGTTCCACGATCAAATTAATATCATAGTTTGAAGTGTGTCTGACTAATTTCGGTCAACTTGACGACTGTGTTCAACCGGAAATTTAAAGCTCTTTACCACATACGCCAAGTTTGTTTACATACGCCAATTTTCATTAAATTATTAATTTTTGAAAAATAATGCTCCAAAGATTTTTATTCCATATTTTCTATCAATCTACTCCATTGATATCTCTGAAACGTTTTTTACGCGTCAAAATGAAAATCAAAAGTACTTGTCAATTTGTCAGAAATTTGAGAAATGTTTTATGATTAAGTCCATCTGGACTTCACACAACACCCACGTGGTTGTTTGTCGATTATATGTACAAAATGCAAGCATGGAGGAAATTTAGACTCAATGAGCCCCGTGGGGATCCGGGTTATTAGAATAGATCCTCAGTACCCCTTGCTTGTCGTAAGAGGCGACTAAATGGGCGGGCCGTCGTATGAGACCACAAAAACCGAGGTCCCGTGTCACAACAGGTGTGACACGTTAAAGATCCCTCCCTGCTCAAAGGCCATAACCGCCGAGCATAGGCCTAAATTTTGCAGCCCTTCACCGGCAGTGGTAACGTCTCCATATGAGTGAAAAATTCTCGAGCGGGACGTAAAACAACAGACAATCAATCAATCTATCAATTGTTTACAGTGGGACTATTTGATGTTGATAGCTGAGGCTACTTCCTGAGGAGCACTTGGGCTGTTTACACACATGTGAAAAACACGTGGATTTGAGTGTAATCTTTTTTACGGGTAAAAGTGTTTAGAAAATGCCGTGTAGGGTGTCTTTTTTCTGGTGTTAGCAGACGAGAGAGGTAATATAGAACCTTTCCGAGTGCGTTACTTGACATCAATTGTGTAAACTGATATTTAATAATTATTCAATCTATAGTAATATATAGTGAAAATAATTGCCAGTGTGATACCTTTAACAGCCCCGCTGCTTCACGAAGTCCCGGACATAAATTAGAAATTCTGTTCGAATGGATTTGACTTTTCCGGCAAACGCGGCAACACAAGTAGGTTTGTATTTTATTTCCTTTCCAAGTTAATTAAGTGACAAATCAAGAACGATATTACAGATACTATTGAACAAACCAAAATATATTATAACTCGCAACAATTACAGACAAATCAAATGAAATATTCAACTCGAACATGTCTTGTTAACCGAAAAACTGACATGTATTCACATT
Organism: Ostrea denselamellosa; assembly: GCA_024699665.1. Classification (NCBI taxonomy): domain Eukaryota; kingdom Metazoa; phylum Mollusca; class Bivalvia; order Ostreida; family Ostreidae; genus Ostrea; species Ostrea denselamellosa. The sequence continues at coordinate 2,410,065 of JAMZEH010000033.1, read as the reverse complement.
GATAGCCAATTTCTTTACAGGAGTTTAATAAAGTTAAATGATAAACCGATGGCGTCTTTATAATTTATTACGATTAAATGATAAACTGACGATATGTGTATAATCTATTACCATTAAATGATAAACCGGTAAAGTGTGTATAGTTCATTACGATTAAATGATAAACCGATGACGTGTTTATAATAATTTATTATGATTAAATAATAAACTAATGACATGTATAGAAGTTATTACAATTAAATGATAAGCCGACGACGTGTTCATAACTTGTTATGATTAAATGAAAAACCGATGACATCTGTATAATTTATTAAGATTAAATGATAAACCGATGACGTGTGTTTAATTATTACGATTAAATGATAAACCGACGACGTGTTTATAATTTATTACAATTAAATGATAAACCGATGACCTGTCTATAATTTATCTCGATTTAATGATAAACCGATGACACTTAAGTAATAAACCATGATGTATGCATAATTTATTACGATTAAATGGTAGACCGATGACGTGTGTATAATATATTCCGATTAATTGATGAACCGATGACGTATGTATAATTAATTACGATTGAAGGAAAACCTGATGACGTGTGTATAATCTATTACGATTAAATGATAAAGTGTGTATTGTTTATTACGATTAAATGATCAACCGATGACGTTCGTATAAATGTTAAACTCATTGGTAATCGGACATTTTAATTTAATTCAAACACAATATTTTTCAAGAGTAACGAATCCTGAAAATAATGTAAAAAGACTTGACCATTCAAGTTTTGTGTCCTGGTATTGAAGAATTTATTGTAATGAATATCTGAAACTTGGACAAGCAAAATTTGATTAACATTTGCCCTATGGGAGAAGTGATTATTACATAGGAGATGTGAACAATTTGCGCCAAGTTTGATAAATACTAAATTTAAAACAAAGACTACAGTGCAATTTCATACATTTAGTTTGTCCCGTGAGGACCCGGGTTGATAGAATAGGTCCTCAGTACCCCTTGCTTGTGGTAAGAGGCGATTAAATGGGGCGGTCCTTCGGATGAGACCGCAAAAACCGAGGTTCCGTGTCACAGCAGATGTGGCACGATAAAGATCCCTCCCTGCTCAAAGGCCCTGAGTGCCGAGCATAGGTCTAAATTTGCAGCCCTTCACCGGAAATGGTGACGTCTCCATATGATTGAGAAATTCTCGAGTGGGACGTTAAACTATATATAATCAATCAATTAATCATACATTATTTCCCTATTATTCTCTCTCTCTCTCTCTCTCTCTCTCTCTCTCTCTCTCTCTCTCTTAGTGAATACTCATTATAGTAGGTCATACCGTATCTTATTCTTAACTGTCCCACGTATGACTTATCTTACTCATGTTTGTGAGCAAATGCGGCTTCAAAACCGTTTACCGTAGTATTTTAGTGAAGAAAACATTAAGAAAAAGAACGATAAAAGAAAAGGCAATGCTCAGAATAAAAAACAGAAGTCAATAAGAAAGAAAACTTGTCAAGTCGTGTGACAATCCTAATCCTGGGTTTAACTGTCACTGACAACAGTATGGTCTGTACCTTGTGTCAGGAATTCCCGCCATCGCCAGCACTTTGTATTTACTTACCGGTAATACAATTTACAGAATTTTATTGAGTTACTGAAAAAAGATCTTACTCAAATACACGTAACAACACTAAGCTGCAAGGTGCGTCCTTTGTCCGCTATTTTGCTATAATTTATAAATATGACCTCTTACATTGGGGAAGAAGGGAAAACTTGAAAGAGGGAAAACTAAAGGAGATAAAATTGGCTATTTACCAACTGACATTTGGCTGACCCCGCAAAGGGGGATAATTAAATTACTGGTTGATAGGTGTATTAAAATTAAAAAAAAAAAAAAAAAAAAAAAAAGAAAGAAACTCAAACTTAAACTGAAATTCCCAAGAAAAAATACACTTTTCAAATTTCAAATGTCAGGAATGTCGTCGTACAATGCGCAGATAAGTCCGGAAAACTGATTCTTGCAATTCACCAGGGGATATAATTCAGCCAAAGGTAAGTCAAGCGTAACGAAACTCAATTTTGAAGTCTAACTATTCAAGATAATGCCGTATAAAATTTCAGTTGAATATCCTCATCCAGTACGGGGAAAAGTCCGAAAAAACTCAAGTGAAATGACAGACAGACAGACGGACGGACCGAGGGCAAACTAATAACAACTTTCGAAAGTCGACATAATGACTTTGATATCGTAATAACGACTTTCTAAAGACGAAAAAATGATTTTTCGATCTTGTAATAAAAATTTTCAAACGTCGTTATTACGATTTTTTATCTTATTATAACAACTTTTTAAAATTGACCTCACTTGACTTTTCGTATCGATGCCATAAGGGATGCATCGTTCAAATTCCGAGAACGACATGGATCCGAGATTCTGAGAACATCTCTGGGTTTACGTTAAGATTCTGATGTCTCTTTATTACTATAAGACTCTGGTGTCTTATCCGTGGAGATCCGGGTTAGAATACATCGTCAGTACCCCTTATTTGTCGTAAGAGGCGACTAAATGGGGCGGTCTTTCGGGGAGATCGCAAAAACCGAGGTCCCGTGTCACAGCAGATGTGGCACGTTTTTATAGATTCCTCCCTGCTCAACGGCCATAAGAACCGAGCATAGGTCTATATATTCCAGCCCTTCACCGGTATTGGTGACGTCTCCATATGAGTGAAACATTCTCGAGCGTGACGTTAAACAACATATAATCAATCAATCTGATGTATCTTTACTACTACATCATTTCCTTGATGTGAAGCGGGGATGATGAACAAACACCTGCATATAATAATTAAAGAGACACTACAGCTCATTTTGGTCCGAAATCGTAAAATGACAATATTCCCAGAGCGTTCACTAATTTTGTTGCATAGTTGAATGTATAAACTTTGCAAAAATAACATATTTCGAAAGTTGAAAATTCTCTTTTAAATGCAAAAATTAAAAGTTTTGAAGGCCCTTTTTAACAACATTGAGACTCCCTCATTCGGTCTTCGGATGCATGCGCACGGAGCGTAAACAATCCAATGAGAGTTGGCGTACAATGGCTAAACCCAGAATGTTGACAGATTATGCGAGAAAAGGGTTAAAATGGAACGAGATACAACACATACGCACGCTAGAATTTACGTGGGGATATCACCATGACCTTCTAGCCACGAAACACACACTCGGGGCTTTAAAAATAAGTGCTATTTCCATCAAAACATGCGGCGTGTTTCAAATAAGAATCTGGTTATAGGGAAGTGAAAGGTTTTCTGTTATAATAATGATTGATAATTATTTAATTATAAGAAGCAGGAAATAAACCCATACTCGAGAAGCGAGGCATACTGAATCACGTGATGTAAAATGTCCGAGTCAGAATGAAGACGCCACCGAATTCCGGATTTAATGTTAATGTTAAAATTTGTCAGTATTGTTATGATTTTTATCATTTTATCGATACGTGTTTTTAAAAACACTCGATTAAAATGTGCAAAATGAGCTGTAATGCCTCTTAGAAAACACGAGGTCTCAATTGACAAGAAAATCTACCTTGATTGGATGCCTATACAATTCACTCTTAGTATATATATATATATATATATATATATATATATATATATATATATATATATATATGTGTGTGTGTGTGTGTGTGTGTGTGTGTGTGTGTGTGTGTGTGTGTGTGTGTGTGTGTAAGAATTTTTAGAACTTCAGGATTTTAACGTCTTTATTTGATAAGATTCTAATGATCGATCACATTTACCAACACTACACCTTTTACTTGTTGCGCTTAGGCAAGAAAGTTATCTTTGGGTCAGGTTTAACGACCTTTCCTAAACTGATATCGTTTATCATAAAGGAACACGGTAAACAAACAGCTGTAACTGTGTAGGATTTCCATTCAATCATAAAATCTTTAATTTACCATTTTAAGAGAGAGAGAGAGAGAGAGAGAGAGAGAGAGAGAGAGAGAGAGAGAGAGAGAGAGAGAGAATATACCATTAGATTAGGATTCCATCCGTACTGTTTGTGGGAAACGTCTCGTGTTCGAAAGGTAGCATCGTCATCTGCAAAATTAATAGTATATTTTGTGAAGCCATGCCGTGTCAGTCCAACAGAATCCCTCCGACCCAAAGGGGAACACTCAGTGACCAAAACCCCTCAGTAATGGAAGTCCCCCTCAGTGACGTAATGGAAGTCCCCCTCAGTGACACTCCCCGCTTAAAGTACCCTCTTCCCCTCTGTGACCCAAACCTGCACAGAAGGCGATTTGTCCTTTGGGAGTTAACATGTTCCTTACGTGAGAAATTACAACTGGTAAAACCCGCGTGGTCGACAGTTACCCAGGGAACGAGAATATAACCCGATGTCTGCGATGATAAATTCTACCTTATTAAGCCAGAAACAACCAAGCCCAAAACGGTACGGTAAGAGGAGCTTGCATCGTTAAAATATTCACCTCCTCAAACTTTTGAAAGCAAATCAGAATTATTTTTATTAAGAAAACACCAAGAAAGCTGAAAGTGTAGTGGCAGCTTTCTTATATTTCTTTAATGAACTACTTTACCATTAGTTATAAAGAGCCAGGTACGTTTGTTAACATAACTAAGCCCTGTAAAGTACTTTAAAATTAAAGAATGATTATCAATGCAAATCATGTCAAATCATGTATACCCATGATGATGATGATCCCAAGTGTTTATATATGCAAGTATATCGGCGGATCTAGGTCTCATATGGTAGGGGGTATTGTTCAAACCTATCCAGAATCCGGAAAATTAGCCATTTTCTTCACTTTTTCTATCTTTCAGGAGAAAATTCAATGTGGCCACATGCATGGGACACAAAAAGCAATAACTTCGAAAGAAATTCTCCTTTAAAGAAGTGATTTATGCATGTTTCATTCTGGCCCTTGCTTGTGGCCAATTTCAATTTATTTTTTTTTAAATCTCATTATCAATCGTCTGCTTTCGACGTTTCGTCGTTTGCGAACGGATCGCGATGTCATATGACAACGAGATGTACGGTGATATAAGAAAATTAATTACAACTTTAGGTACTTATGATTGTTTTAGCAACCAAAATGATATAAAACATTCATTAATAATTACATTTTGAAAGATATCAGTTTATCGAATTATTGATATGCAGATGGTGACCGGGCCGAATCAAATATGGTAGGCCTAAGATGCACCGCTGTACACCCAAACAATGTCTTACAACCTGTATAATATATATATATGTAAAAATGAAATGTGCTTGTTGCTGATGAAATCATAAATATGCAATAATAATTGCAACTGTAAGGTTATATAGCTTAATCCGGCATAAGTATATGCATCATCTAAAAATAGCATTGAATATTGTTTATACTAACAAAGTACAGAGTGGGCCAAAAATTGTTGCATCCATTTGCTAGATCACTCAATATAATGCATAAATAAAGAAATGAATATCTCAAATAATAGAATACTAGAATTAATAATAAATATAATTAATGGGTGATAATGAATGAATTAAAATGTTCAAGTTCTAGGGGAATTAGTTTAATGAATTTAAATTGTTTTAGCAATATTTAGATAGTGTGACTAATTAAATTAGCAGGTAATCCAGAGTCATAAATCTACTTAAAATATTACGTATATTTTATTTCCGACTTGATGAATATATGGATCTATACACGTATATTATCCAATTATTATCCATTTCAAACAGCCATATAGCATCGTTTTTCGAAGAGGGGGGGGGGGGGGGGGGGGGTTTGGGGGTTATAGATAATTATTTTAAAGCCAAGTCATCGACTATACTTCCAATATTGTTTGCATAATGACCGTGAAGTTCATGCATTTTTAACTTCAAATGAGGTCCGCGCACTTGTCTTCATGACAATATGCTGTGCGAAAAAAAACCAAACATTTCAGCATCTTTTTATCATAACATGAATAAACAGTTTCCTTCAAAGCTATGACATGTACAAAGGTATGACATATACAAAGCTATGACATGTACAAACAAAGCTATGACATGTACAAACAAAGCTATGACATGTACAAACAAAGCTATGACATGTACAAAGCTATGACATATACAAACAAAGCTATGACATGTACAAACAAAGCTATGACATGTACAAAGCTATGACATGTACAAAGCTATGACATGTACAAAGCTATGACATGTACAAAGCTATGACATATACAAAGGTATGACATATACAAAGCTATGACATGTACAAAGGTATGACATATACAAAGCTATGACATATACAAAGCTATGACATGTACAAAGCTATGACATGTACAAAGCTATGACATGTACAAACAAAGCTATGACATGTACAAACAAAGCTATGACATGTACAAACAAAGCTATGACATGTACAAAGGTATGACATATACAAACAAAGCTATGACATGTACAAACAAAGCTATGACATGTACAAACAAAGCTATGACATGTACAAACAAAGCTATGACATGTACAAAACTTTAACTTGCTTTGCGATTTGGTGTTGATGTCTAGACAATTAATCCTTTACTTAATTTGCCACTAAAATCAGCACACATCAAATGTATACAATGTCCGCCATTTTGAGTCACGGAGGCGGATCAAAGTACATTTTTAAAGGTGTCATGATTGAAAGACTGTTTAAAGTATTTATGCTTTGTGCAATATTTCAGTCAAGATCCAGAGTTATACATTTTACACATTACACTGTTGTTTAGGCCTACTTTTAATTTGTAAAGTTGACCCCAAATGACCTAGTAATAAATTTTTTTTTAAAAGTTCACTGTATACTAGACCTACTATGTACGAGGAAAAAATATCATTACGAATCAGTCTGCTACACGGATGCCAAATAACGCTGTCAGAAATGCTCTTTGTTACCTGTCTCAATACTCAACACATCCCCCCCACCCCAAGTTACAACGTTTTTCACATGTGTGTAAACAGCCTACGTGTTCCTCGGGTAGTAGCCTCGGCTACCAACATCACAATAGTACCTACAAATTACACTTTAAGAAATTTCTTTATCATGGGTACAAAGAATAAGATTGCGCATGGGAAAAATATTCTTTTAAATATATGGAACGATCCACCACATAACAAATGGTTGGTTGATTGATTGATTGTTTTCTGCCACACTCAACAATTTTTCAGTTATTTGGTGGCGTCCAGTTTTTATTGGTGAAGGAGAAAACCCTGATACAATGTAACCGGGAAGACACCACCAACCTTCCGAAAGTAAAGTGTCAAACTTTCTCAAATATATCGGTGCGAGCGAGATTCGAACCCATGCCGACTAGAGGTGAGAGGCCTTGTGATTTTGAGCGCGATGGTCTAACCACTCGGCCCCTCATGACAAATGGAAATTTATCATTCTTTCAACTAAATTCAACTTGTTAAATATAAAAACATTTTTAAAGAGTTAAACACCACATTAATCCCAGTCACATTCCTTTTAGATGCGTTTTCACATAGGTAAAAGTGTATGACATGATTTGTAAATATAGATCAAGTATAGAAGATCCCCGCAACGTACATCAAGTGTAAGAATTATTTCAAAACGAGTTGATGAAAAATTAAATTAAAGACTATTGCTGAAATGCGTAACAATAGCTCACGTTTATTTTATTTCTGCATAAATCGGTTCAAATTTCACAAATTTATGTTAGTACTGAGTACTGATACTTTACAACTAAGTCAACAGTAACATAGCGCGAGACAGTTTGACTGACTTTATGAAAATATTACATGATTTCGACAGAAAACATCATGAGATAAAATATTTTATTCACCAATACTTTTTATTGAAGAAAGAGAAATAGAATTAAGATTTTAAAAAAAATTCTCTAATTCAAAGATGATTATCATCTGTTTAGAAAAACAAAAATGGAAAATTTACATGTAACAATGCATATACATTAGAAAATTCTATGATATAGAACTATATACTAGAAGGTGGTTTGGTCAACGTAATCACAATGAAAGTTCTAAAATCGATCACGTTTTCAATAACTGAAACTTCGTCAGAAATAAGGAAACGTCGAAATGTGTGCGTACTTATTAAACTCCGTACGAAACAAGCGGAGTTAGCATTTTTTTAAAGGGTGGGGTTAGCTGGAGAAGAAGTTGACTTGTTGAATGAAATCTCATTTAAAGCAAAATGAATATATAATAGTCCCAGCTGGAGTAAATGCATGGATAGTTGAATCATTTTCTTTGTATTTGACAAATTTTGGTCTAGTTCTTAAATGTAAGGTTTAAACTAAACAAAACTTTCCTCTAATCTATAGACCAATATTTTTTGCTATTCCATTCAGGATCAGATATATTCTGACCCATTAACTGAGATGGTAAAGGGCATTTATATAATACGTTGAATTCCTATGCTACAGAAGCATTTTGAAGTAGTTTTCTTGCTTTCCAAAATGTTGTTCATAAACGTCGACGTCATGACGTTATCTGCGTTTTTGTAAGAAACAACTCTATGTTCAACAAGAAAATGACACGAGATATATGGAAAAATTAACGTGTTCTGACAATGGCATATCCTTAGCATATTATGTATTTAATGTGATGAAATTTGAAGACGGGGCCGATGTTGCTGGGTAAAGTACCTAGCTCTTTGGCCAGGGCCATTGACGCAGTACAGTTCTTATCTAGTTTGAATTGACTCAGTGTAAAGATTAGATTAAAAATAGATAAAAAACTCCAAATATGCAAGTCAGATGAGAAAATTTATCAGACTGTCAGGTCAGTCTTTAATAATCAGGCGATTACGATAGTCCTTTAGTAGTAGTAATACAGACGGTGAAGACAGTCCTTTAATTGTAGTATTTAGACAGTTAAGATAGCGGTAGTATACATCTGGTCCTCATCTCTGCTGAGATTCTCTGTTGAGGATGCATCAAATGAAGTAGGATCTTGTTGTGTTGTGTGGGAATTGTAGTACCCACAGGTGCTATGAACTGTAGTACTCACAGGTGCTATGAACTGTAGTACTCACAGGTGCTATGAACTGTAGTACTCACAGGTGCTATGAACTGTAGTACTCACAGGTGCTATGAACTGTAGTTGTCTACTCCACACCTTACCATCGTTATCGGCACAGGTACAATTTCAATAGCTATAAACCATATAATTCCTATACCTTTATCTCTCTCTAACATCCAACCATTCACGATCTGACTGGGATTCACAAAATGATGCAATGAATGTATATACATAATGAATGCAGTCCGTTCATGTAGTCGTGCTGTTAGATAGGACACAAAGCAATGGTGGTCAATTAAATTATTGGCGCTCCACGAACCCCCCCCTCTCTCTCTCTCTCTCTCTCTCTCTCTCTCTCTCTCTCTCTCTCTCTCGTCGGCGGAACATAAGCAGAATCCTAGAAAAGACTGGATGAGGAGAGTGTTTAAGAATACAAATCAATACGGCTCTGCTGCAGACGGATTCATCTAACAATGTGGTCACCCACGAATACAAGGCTAAATCATCATCTCCTCGCTCTCAGAGAGAGAGAGAGAGAGAGAGAGAGAGAGAGAGAGAGAGAGAGAGAGAGAGAGAGAGAGAGAGAGAGAGAGAGGGGGGGGGGGAGAGAGAGAGAGCACAAACATATCGACACAAAGAAAAAATTGAGAGAGAGAACAGAAACAGATAGATAAGATAAACAGATTGAAGAAAGAGAACATCAGTCCATTGACCTATGCCAACAAAATCATTTGGAGTTAGAGCCCAGTTACTGAATTCTCTATCTGTAGCACATATTGATTAGTGACCGCTGCGTATTTTTTCCCCAATACTATAATTAATAAAGTAACAACTCGGACGCTTTATTGTGATTAGCTCCAGTCACAATTCTGTTCATTTTATTGACTCACACTATACCCATAAATTACAACCCTCCCCAAAATAAATGTTGCGATTCAGAGGTGATATATAAAGCAAAAAGTAAAATATGAATGTAGAAATCCCAGCCATGTCCCAATCATCTAGTAAAGGTAATTACTTTGGCTCCTGTAAATTTTCCACTTTTCTTTATTAACTAGCATATTACGTTTGATCATAAAATCAAATACTTTAACAGGGAAACAGCTGCTGTCCTCGTATTGTGTTTACATAGTCGCAACTGTCATATTTTATGTCTATTACGCTGCCAGCCATATAAACCAGGCTTGTTTATCTGGAATCATACTTTCTGAGGCGCTTTTAAATATATATATATATATATATATATATATATATATATATATATACATTTTGAAGATCAATATCAATCAAAACGGAAATCGGAAAGTCACACGCGAAAAGCACATGTATACGCTCACACTAAATAAATTAAATATTTAGGATCGGAAACAAGTGCATTCTAATTTTGCCTTATTACGAACTAACAGTTCATAGGTTTAACGTATGTGTACATAATAATTTTGTACAAAGAAAACATAATTTGATTATATTTTCATCATCTTTGTCCAGTCTGAGAGAGAGAGAGAGAGAGAGAGAGAGAGAGAGAGAGAGAGAGTGACAGACAAAAACCTAACAATAACCCAGATAAAGAGGCAGATTGAGAGACAGAGAGAAACAAAGTGAGATAGCGACAAACAGACTGATAGAGTGACAGACTGATAGAATGACAGAGGCATAGAGAGAGAGAGAGAGAGAGAGAGAGAGAGAGAGAGTGGGGGGAGAGAATGGGGAGATATATAGAGTGGGATTGAGGAAAAGAGAGGGGAGAGACATAAATATAGACAGAAAATGGAGAAGATACATAGAGAAAGGAGCGATTTAAATATAGACAGAAATGGAGAAGATACATAGACAGATAGAGAGAGGGTGTTTGGTGGGGAACACTGTGGTATATAGGAAAACAAAACGCGTCCTTTTCAGGGTTAAGACCTTATTGCTTCTTATTATGTTAACTTCATTCGCCTATAAGCATTGAAAATGCTTTCCTTTATAAAACATTGACTTACAATAACTCGAGTGAAGTGTATCGAGCTGTACCCGGGTTTTTCCAAACTAGACGCTTCAGAATAGATAGTCGTTTCTTTAGCACACTCTTCATCATCGATAACAACAACACACACACACACACTTATCATAAATTTTCAACCGGGTTACACCATTTCTTCTACATTTTAATATTACCTTTTTCGTTTTCTTTTGATTGTTTGTTTCTACTTTTATTACAAAGGAATAAAACATTATAAGGGCATATACTGTGTTGTCAGTAGAGATATTTATTCTGTCTGGTCTACATACACTAAAACAATCAACAGGTCATTCAAAGGGTGTTATAAAAAATCTTACTTACTTGACCGATGTCTATTCACCACCGTCACTTGAAAAAGTATAGTCAGGCCTGACATTACCAAAATCCCATATCCGATTCGTTTTAAGAATCCTAGCTTCATTCTGCGCGAGATAAGCACATTCTTCCCTCAGCGAGAGTGTGCGTGTGTGTGTGAATTTACAATTTGCGTCACATGTTCATTGCGGAGCATCTGTAGGGGCACTTCGAGGGGGTTGTTTTTCTGATCAATAAAAACAGAATCTAAATGTAGAAAGTGGGATTTTACAAATCTTTAATAAATAAGAAGCAAATTGTGATTGAAGTGCATTCCTATATATATCCCTCGTGAACAAATCCGCATGTCTGGTCAGTCTGATAGAAATTCACCTTGTGACAAATTGTAAAATGTTTTTATATTTATCATAACTCAAAGGTAAAAAGCAATTAACAGTTGAAATAAAGAATAATTACAAGATACAAGATTTTATATTGACCAGTTAAGGGTCCCAGGGGGCATTTTCACATACAAGATTATGTATTAAACATGAAATTGTTACAACCATTAACGTAAAGTAGAAGAATTTAAGATTGCCGTGAACATTCCAACTGCACATTAAAACAAATAATCAAGCTACACGGACTGTCCCAAAAATCATTTTTCATTTTGTGTTCAATTAAAAAAATAATTACCATGCCAATTAATGGAAGAGTACTACACACACACACATGCGGTATTCATGGTGTAATATGCATGACATTTAATAACGGTAATATATACCAGAATTCCATGCTGTCCTTTAAAACATAAATCATCTCTAGCAATTGTATTACATGGGTTCGAGACCTTTTATAGTAATTCGGTTGTGTAATGAGCTTATGGCCTTTGAGCAGGTAGGGATATTTATCGTGCCACACCTACTGTGACACGGGACCTCGGTTTTTCCTCGTAGTAGCCTATTGCGGCAAACAAAGGGTGCCGAGAATCTATTTTAACCCGGATCTCCACGGGAAGAGTAACCTCGCGATTAGACAAAAGCGATATTATTGCCCATGGATTAAATGGTCCTTGCTTCTTTGGTTTGTTTGTTTGTTTGTTGTTTTACTGCCCTCTTCACCCTCTCCTTATATATATATATATATATATATATATATATATATATATATATAAACAATAGGCTACTTATATATATATATATATATATATATATATATCCTATTGTTTCCACATAAGCATACCGTGGATAATAATATTTGAAAACATTCATTGGCACCCAACTAACCAGTAGCCAGTAAGAAATATATATATATATATATATATATATATATATATATATATATATATATATATATATATATATATAAACAATAGGCTACTTATATATATATATATATATATATATATATATATATATATATATATATATCTAAACAATAGGCTACTTATATATATATAAACAATAGGCTACTTATATATATATATATATATATATATATATATATATATATATATATATCCTATTGTTTCCACATAAGCATACCGTGGATAATAATATTTGAAAACATTCATTGGCACCCAACTAACCAGTAGCCAGTAAGAAAAATTCATCAAAGTACTGAGAGTACTTAGACGGAATACTAAGTACTAAAAATAATAGATCAAAATTGATAATTTTTCAAACAATAAGAACCATATTCTTAATTATCAAGTTTTGATACTTGAGGGCAATTGATCTCACCTCAAAGTTTCTAACTGTACATCACATCATAACAACTTAATCTATGAAGATTCCACAAAATGAGTAGGAACGTACGGTAGGTGAGCCCCTTGGCGTATGAACACAAGATAGGGTACCCCTTGGATTAACGTTTCTTGCTCTCAGTTTGGAAGTGTAGGGGTACCACTTGGGTGGCCGAGGGTGAAATCACATTCAGACAGACAGATGACTGTATTCGAACCCATAAAACACCATATAGAGGTCACGATGACGGCCTTTGATGGCAATAGCGTTCATTGAAAGTTCTTAATTCTAAATCACATATAGTTTATATAAGGAGTATGGAAGCAAAATAGGAGACCCCACAGAATATCATTTTATGTCCTCAGTTTGCAGTTTCGTGGTACCATCTGGAGGTGCCCAATGGCGTGATCACTTTTCAGACCTCTCTGAGTATTGAATATACGGGATACAATACACAAAACTGATGAAAAGATAGATAACAATATATGAGTCCACAAAAGGATAAAATCTTGGACAGTAATTTCCTGCCCTCAGTTGAGTGCTGTAGGGATACCACTTGGGGCCTCCCAAGGGCTTTAGCCACTTTTCATATCTCTGTAATGATTGAATATGGGGGATCAAATAAAAAAGAACAGATACGGATATAGAAAACAATGATTTAAACATATGGGGCTCTATAACGGACACAAAGAGGCCTACAAAGGCAATGGAGCTCACCTGAATGTTCTATTCTGTTTTTTGTTTGTTTTACGTCCCGTCGAGAATTTTTCACTCATATTGAGACGTCACCAGTTGTAGGTGAAGTACCACAAATTTAGACCTATGCTTAGCGCTCAGGGCCGTAGCAGTGAGGGTTCTTTACCGCGCCAACGCCTACCATGACATGAGAACCTCCGTTTTTAAGGTCATATCCGAAAGACCCATGATTTTCACTTCTAAATGCCGAGCGTTTGGAGAAGGAGCAATCACTACCTATTTTTCGTCTTAGGTTTGACGCGGCCATGGCACGAGCGGGGCTCGAACGGACGACCTCCCGGTTGCGAAGCGGACGCTCTAACCACTGAGCTACCGTGACCGGTCCTGAATGTTCTAAATTTTACATAAGATAAGGTCATAATGAAAGTAAATAAGAACTTGCCATTTATGCATTGGTATATAATTTGTATTGGAAGCATTAACTCCTCTTTCCATGAGATTGTGCTTTTCATATGTTTCAAGCATCGCCTGTGTATTTCGTGTCTTTGGGGAAACACGGACCCTTGGATATGCCAGAGGTACGGTAAGGTGCCTACTAAGAGTAAGCACCTCCTGTCGACCGGTCACACCCGCCGTGAGCCCTATATCTTGATCAAGTAAACGATATATATAACCAATCAATCATATATCCTGCTCTTGACATAATCATAATTTAAGATATATTTACATACACAGTCCAATAAAAACAATAATTAGCGTCTGTGTTTTTTAAAAGAATTCTGTTTTGATATTTTGCTGTCAAACAATTAGTGTTAATCAATGTTAATTATCATCTCCATAATCGATAAGACTAAAACCGAGTCTGTTTCAGTTCAGTCATTTTCTCTGCTTGGGCCCTGGAGTGTATATTTTTGTAATCATTTTTTTTTTCACAAGTCATATTTAGCTGATGTATATTTCTCTTTAGTTTTCGCCCCGAGGGGATCCGGGCTAGAATAGATCCTCAGTACCCCTTGCTTGTCGTACGAGGCGAGTAAATGGGACGGTCCTTCGGATGAGACCGCAAAAACCGAGGCCCCGTGTCACAGCAGGTGTGGCACGATAAACATCCCTCCCTGCTCAAAGGCCATAAGGGCGGAGCATAGGCCTAAATTTTGCAGCCCTTCACCGGCAATGGTGACGTCTCCATTTGAGTGAAAAATTCTCGAGCGGGACGTTAAACAATATATAATAAATCAATAATAGAATGAATCCTTAATATTCTATAACTGCACAATTAGGGTTTGAATATCCCCAGAGTGTCTCTAATTACTGTGTCAAAATGGACTAATGGATCTTCTATCCAGACGGTAACGAAATATAACTTCATTATCGTCATAAGGGTTCTCACTATCTCTAAAACCCGCTGACTTTTCAAATTTTTCCTTACTTTCTCGTCAACAACTTACATAAACGCCACCATCTTTACAAAATTACGCACTGACGTAAAGTTACGTTACCTTCGAGGTGACGAAGATTTTCGTCGTGATGTACGACGCAGCATAAAGTACGACGTTCTCGAGAAACGCAGAAATTCGCCTACGTAATAACAACGTCCCTGTTACGTACTACGTAAGATTTACGAAGCTTTTGTGAAACTAACCCTAATAACGTCAGTCAGAGACATCTGTCCTTGTGTGGCTGGTGTATGTACACTGATTAAGGGGAGGCATATTGCATTCAGTCATTCAGGACAAGGTGTGATGGTGAATACTAAGATTTTTATTTTAACATATTATTCAGATACATATACACTTCAGTGCAGTATTTATGGAAACTTACAGCTAATTTACAGTATATTTTGAAAAACATTTTATAAGATGTATAAATCTGGATAACGCCATAAGGAAAAGAAACCACAGCCGTTCTCCAGCACTGAGTCCATTGCCAAGGAAGCAAGTAAAACTCAATAGAAACTATGGTCGTCTGGTGACTTAAAATTCATCTGACTTGCCGGGAATCTCCGGGTAAAGGGAGTTTTACTATTGTCTGCTTCTACTGATCATAACTACAAAAACGGGAATAACGTAAATATTGTGTGTACATACAACAGCCACACAAGGACAGATGTCTCTGACTGACGTTAATCAGTGTACATACAACAGCCACACAAGGACAGATGTCTATGACTGACGTTATCAGGGTTAGTTTCACAAAAGCTTCGTAAACCTTACGTAGTACGTAATAGGGACGTAGTTATTACGTAGGCGAATTTCTGCGTTTCTCGAGAACGTCGTACTTTATGCTGCGTCGTAAATCACGACCAAAATCTTCGTCACCTCGAAGGTAACGTAACTTTACGTCAGTGCGTAATTTTGTAAAGATGGCGGCGTTTATGTAAGTTGTTGACGAGAAAGTAAGGAAAATTTGAAAAGTCAGCGGGTTTTAGAGATAGTGAGAACCCTTATGACGATAATGCATTTATATTTCGTTACCGTCTGGATAGAAGATCCATTAGTCCATTTTGACACAGTAATTAGAGACACTCTGGGGATATTCAAACCCTAATTGTGCAGTTATAGAATATTAAGGATTCATTCTATTATTGATTTATTATATATTGTTTAACGTCCCGCTCGAGAATTTTTCACTCATATGGAGACGTCACCATTGCCGGTGAAGGGCTGCAAAATTTAGGCCTATGCTCCGCCCTTATGGCCTTTGAGCAGGGAGGGATGTTTATCGTGCCACACCTGCTGTGACACGGGGCCTCGGTTTTTGCGGTCTCATCCGAAGGACCGTCCCATTTACTCGCCTCGTACGACAAGCAAGGGGTACTGAGGATCTATTCTAGCCCGGATCCCCTCGGGGCGAAAACTAAAGAGAAATATACATTAGCTAAATATGACTTGTGAAAAAAAAATGATTACAAAAATATACACTCCAGGGCCCAAGCAGAGAAAATGACTGAACTGAAACAGACTCGGTTTTAGTCTTATCGATTATGGAGATGATAATTAACATTGATTAACACTAATTGTTTGACAGCAAAATATCAAAACAGAATTCTTTTAAAAAACACAGACGCTAAGTATTGTTTTTATTGGACTGTGTATGTAAATATATCTTAAATTATAATTTTCTCAAGAGCAGGATATATGATTAATTGGTTATATATTGTTTAACGTCCCGCTCGAGCATTTTTCACTCAAATGGAGACGTCACCATTGCTGGTGACGGACTGCAAAATTTAGGCCTATGCTCGGCGCTTAAGGCCCTTGAACAGGGAGGGATCTTTATCGTGCCACACCTGCTGTGACACGGGGCCTCGGATTTTGCAGTCTCATCTGAAGGACCGTCCCATGTAGTCGCCTCGTACGACAAGCAACGGGTACTGAGGATATATTCTAACCCGGATCTCCACGGGGCCATTAATTGTAATTGTTTATATTATACTGTACTATTATTCTTATTATAAACATGTATAATAAAGAAATTCATTTAAACTAATTAATTTATGTCCATTTGTGCACCCCCTTTTTCAATAAAGTACATAATCCGTTGTGTCCCCCCCCCCCTCTCTCTCTTTCCTTTTTAACTCCAATTTGATGAGAACCATATCTAGGTCTAAAAATCAATTTATATAAATATTTTGAACCATTTTATATAAATAAATTGTAATAATAGGTCGTTCGTTGTAATACTGTCTGAGATATGTCACCATCACACAAATTACCTTTTCTATCACGAAAGTAACCATCTATATTCCGAGTAATTTGCGACCAAAAACTACACTCACATTTTCGTCTTCTTCACCCTTTTCTGGACAGACTCAATATTGACAAAGGTGAGAAAGTCATGGTCCTTGAGTTGAGAATAACTCTGCTATTTTTGAGCATAGGACTTTTCACATACAATGAGTTTATAAGTCAAGGAAAAAACATCGTTGAGGATGGTAGTACTGAAACGTTCAACATCACTTACTTTTCCATTGTAATATCCAGTAGAACTAGCAACAGGTACATGAAGAGTGAAAACAAATGCAACACTGGCCTCTTTATGTTACTGCTTACGATCTCTCATGATACAGAAACCAACCCAGGACCAAATGACTCAACACGATATCGTTGTGGCACCTGTAACAACTCAGTCACTTGGGAACAAAAATCAATATGCTGTGACACCTGCGAAACCTGGTATCACATAGACTGCCAAGGTATGGCATCTCATACGTCTAGCATTATGGATAGTTCTAATACCTGGTATCACATAGACTGCCAAGGTATGGCATCTCATACGTCTAGCATTATGAATAGTTCTAATACCTGGTATCACATAGACTGCCAAGGTATGGCATCTCATACGTCTAGCATTATGGATAGTTCTAATACCTGGTATCACATAGACTGCCAATGTATGGCATCTCATACGTCTAGCATTATGGATAGTTCTAATACCTGGTATCACATAGACTGCCAATGTATGGCATCTCATACGTCTAGCATTATGGATAGTTCTAATATCTCATGGCATTGCATTCAGTGTGGTCTGCCAAACCTTTCAACATCCATATTTGACTATTAATGCATCGAAACATCCAACACATTCTCTGCACTTAACAACAGCGTAGATGCTGAACTAAACATGAAAGTATTGGTGAACCAACTGCCACATCTTCTTCCCTCGCACTAGAAGAACAGAGACACAGTTTACAGGAAATACTCCATTATGGGTAATAAACATCACCATTAACAACAAAAAACCTGAATTACATCACTTAATACAATCAGTCAAACCAGATATAATTCTGGGCACTGAAACATGGTTCTCAAATGAAACATCTTCATACGATTATTTTCCAAGTACAGAATATGCTGTGATTAGGAAAGATAGGTCGTGTAACTCAAAAGATCAATGTCATGGGGGTGTGCTCATTGCCGTCTCAAAAAAACATTCTATCTCAGGAAGTCCCTAAACTTCAAACAGAATGCGAAAATGTTTGGGTCGAAGTCAACCTAGTAAATGCTCGTCAATTGACTATAGGCTCCTTTTATCGGCCCCCATCAGACAACGGCCAAGCCCTAGATCAACTACGTGGGTCACTGAATCGCATTAACACCAATGCGCAATCTACAATACTCCTTGGTGGGGACTTCAATCTAAGCCATATTGATTGGCCAATCCCCTCTGTCATCCCAGGAAAGCCAGATCATGTCTAACATGCGTTTTTTCCTGACATTATTAATGACTTTTCATTGGAACAAATAGTCAATAAACCCACGTGGAGAACGAACCTTAGATCTTATCCTCACAAACAAACCAACATCATTCAATGACACAAAGATCTTACCACCGATCGGAAAATCTGACCATGGCATTGTCTTTGCAGAATGTGACATCTCCCTGAAGAAACAAAGAAAACCAACAAGAACGATCTTCAAATATAAACAAGCAAATTGGGACAAACTTAAAACAGGCATCATAGAGATAACAGACAACCTGCTTGATAACTACAGAACAAAAGACATAGATCAGACCTGGAACTATTTCAAGAACAGCCTTATAGATTCCATAAATGAAAACATACCAACTAAGACCATCACAAGCAAAATGAAACTACCGTGGATGTCAAATCAACTAAGGCTACAGATTAACATAAACAAACGATTACACCACAAACGTAAATCAAATAGGTCACTCATCCCTAAATATAAAAGCAACAAAAAACATTACAGTCAGACACGAGGAAAGCATACTGGACATACATCGAGAACATGATATTTGATTTACCAATAAATGAACCAGATAATCCCATCATCAAAAAAAGTAATTGTATGGTTACATCAAAAGTGCAAAAAACGACAACACTGGCATCTCTTCCTTACGTGACAATGGTGCCCTCACCGACTGTACACAAACAAAAGCCAACATCTTGAATAAACAATTCGAAAAAGCATAACCACAGAAACATTTGACATCCCTATTCCTGATAAGGGTCCATCACCACATCAAACCATATCAAATATCAACATCTCATACAAAGGTATTACAAAACTATTACAAAACATAAACCTAAACAAAGCTACAGGTCCAGACAACATCAATGGACGAGTACTGAAAGAACTCAGCTCTGAACGTACCACAGTCATTTAATTCTCATTCCAGCAATCATTAGATATTGGCCAAGTACCAACAGATTGGAAACATGCCCATGTTTGTCCAATCTATAAAAAAGGTGACAAGCATAATCCTATAAATTACAGACCGGTTTCCCTCATATGTATTCTCTCCAAGCTCTGTGAACACATTATATCCAGCAACATCATGGAACATCTTGAATCAAACTCCATCCTCTATGACCTGCAGCATGGCTTTCGCTCCTCCAGATCTTGTGAAACTCAACTCATTTCCTTTATGCAAGAACTTTCTCAATCCTTTGATCGAAATCTCCAAACTGACGTCATAGTGATGGACTTTGCCAAGCCATTTGACAAGGTCCCTCACAAACGACTCCTTTACAAACTTGGTTTCTATGGTATTCGAAATAACACTCTGAACTGGATACAAGACTTTCTATATTCCAACCAGATTGACGTCACTTCTGGAGTCTCTCAAGGGACAGTACTTGGTCCGATACTATTTATTCTTTACATTAATGACTTCTCTGAATATCTTTCCTTCTCCACTCTCAGACTTCGCAGACGACAGCATCATATACAAACAAATTAAATCCCCTGACGACTCTGCTAAATTGCAACAAGACCTTAACGCCGCTGCTAGATGGGAATAGGACTGGCTTATGTCATTTCACCCTGATAAATGTTCAGTCCTACACATAAGAAACAAGAAAAACCCCATCACACGCACCTACGTATTGCATGGCCACACTCTTACAGTAGAAACATCCACAAAATACTTAGGCATTACCATACAAAACAACCTCAAATGGAATAAACACATAGACAACATCACAGCAAACGCTTCAAAACAACTTAACTTCTTAAAATGTAATTTGAAAGTCCCCTCAAGGAAAATCAAAGAAAGAATATATCACTCACTAGTAAGACCGAAATTAGAATATACTTGTTGCACATGGGATCCTCACATCAAATCACAATTACACCAAATCGAAATGGTTCAACGTAGGGCTGCTAGATACACAACAAATCGCTTCCATAACAAAAGTTCAGTAAATGGCATGATGACAGATCTAAATTGGCCCACCCTTCAACATCGTCGTCTACGGACCCGTCTTATCTTTTTCTACAAATTATTCATAACATCATTGCTATCTATCCATCTAATCTTCTTATCCCACAAGACACACGAACTCGTCATCCCAACCCATCCGGCTTCAAAAACATCCATGCTTACAAAGACACCTATAAATACTGTTTTTGCCCCCACACACCATCACTCAATGGAACAGGCTCCCCCCAAACATCACATCACCATTAGTCAGTACATTCAAAGAACATGCAATCTTCAATCCATATTCTTTTAATTCCAATGTACTATGTAAATAGTTTTAAAAACTCTTTCCTTCTTCTAAGCATTTGATGTTGAATTTTAATTTTCTTTTTGCTCTCAAATTTTCTGTTTGCTTGATACTTCCCTTCCTGTTGTATTTCAGTTGTTCATCTATCCATGTCGCACAGCACAAGGCACATAATAGCCAATTTTAACTGGATGCCTCTACCGAGAAGAAGAAGAAATATTTTGAACTATTTTGTATAAATAATTTGAACTGTTTTAGATAAATAGTTTGAACTATTTTATATAAATATTCTGAACCATTCTACGGGGGGTGGGGGGGGGTGTTCCCTTGAAAACTAATATTTAGTCATTATGAGAGTCTTTTATGGTAGTGATGGTCCTTCAAATTCACCATCTACACCGTATCTAAACCAAATCATGTTAGGTTTTTGGAGTATTTTTTCTGCTTATCAGAATTTATTTTCGTCAGTATTGTTTAGTTATTCCCATTTAATATCAGTTAGTGTTAGCGCTATGTAATGGCCGCTCCACCCGTCACTCTTGATACTTAGTCTAGTTTCTATTAATTTACTAAAGATATAGTTTAAAGATTTATTGTACTTTTACATGTAACCTTATTAAACGTAACTACGGAATCTGTTGTCTTAAAGTTTATATTTAAAAAAAAAAACCTTTTAGTTGATGATTTTATGTAATGTGTTCACTGATCCGTGACTTTAGGCCGACTTTTATATATACAAATTATCTTTCGGTGGTCTTGACTTTCATTCAAGGGCGTTCTACGGATTTTCGTTAACAACATTTGTTAATTTTCCGTACGATATGTTTTGTAACATCATCTTACGAGGAAGTTTCATGTGAGAATGGGCACAATCAAGGGTTTATCACGCACATTCATACAGTGTGTGTTGGACGGTCGAGATATGCGGAACAACATGCAATTGATAAAGATAACTTGGTTTATATTTCCTGCAGTCCCATATCTAACGTACCAGTTCCTGCTAGACAATGCACAGATCCGCTTCCAACACCAAGTGGAATTCCAACAAGAATAACACATCGCTCAGCAGCACGTACATCCTACATTCGTACATCAAATAATTCTATCAACTTAATACTTGTACCAAGAACAAAACATGAGAATGAAATCAACCCACTCAAGCTGTACTCATTAAACTGTAGATCTGTCAAGAACAAGGCGTTATCTGTCTCCGAACTCATTGTCTCAAATGATATTGACCTGATTGCTCTTACAGAAACCTGGTTAGGAACGGACACGGATAAAGTTGTTCTTGCTGATCTTGTTCTTCGAGGTTACAGTCCCTGAAACGTTCTACTTTCCCACTTGAACGGTGAACGAACGCTAAACGGAAAGTGAACGGAGAACGAAAAACGGTGAACGATAAACGGAGAACGGAAAACGGTGAACGATAAATGGAAAACGATGAACGATAAACGCACAACGGTGAACGATAAACGGAGATACCTGTAATTAACAAAAGCCACCGAAAGGTGTCAAGATAGAGGCATTAAACAACACAGACGATACATGTATAGATATAAAGTATTGAAATGTAGAAAATATAATGTAATTACAAACTTAACATAGTGATACATATATATAAACACATTATTAATTTTGTAAATGTTCCACTCGTAATTTCTCCCAAAAATACAAATAGTTTCAAATATTTCATGTGTGTGTGTGTGTGTGTGTGTGTGTTTTGATTTTTGCTAGCTAATACTTGCAAGACATTGAAGACATTCGATTTTCAGGAGTAGTGCATCTTCATACTTTTTTTTCTATTAAATTAAGAAAAGAAAGAAAAGAAAAAAAAGGAAAAAAACATGAGTAACGACACACGGGTAAAATAAAAAATTAAAGCCGTTCTCATTTTAATCAAAATTTACAAATAACATATGCTTTACTACTGTACTCCTTGTTGTACATAACCTTTAATAAATCATGTGACGATACATCTTTACTTGCTAAGTAAATAAATTGATCACGTGTACCAACATCAAAATATATCCCATGTTTCTTTGAAAATAATAAACGTTTGTATTTCAGAATTAAATTCCTGATATGATAGGACAGTGTTCTGCAGCCTTTTCGCTTCATATCTCACAATAATGCGTGTCCTTTCTCATTGATGCTTCGAAAGAAAATGAGGAAATACGAACGGAAAACGGTGAACGTTAAACGGAGAACGATAAACGGAGAACGGTAAACGGAAAACGGAGAACGCTTTGTGAACGGAAAACGGTGAACGAACCCTGAACGAACGGAAAAATGGGAAAGTAGAACGTTTCAGGGACTGTATGATATCCATCACATACCGAGAAAATGGCGAGGTGGTAGCATAGCTGTGATTTATAATAAGAGTCTGTGCGTTAGACCCATAACTTTTCAGTTGAATTGTTTGCAGTTCGAACATCTTGCGTGCTTTATTCAAAAATACAAAAATACGTCTGTGTGTTGTATATCGCCCTCCGCCATCGAAATGTAACAAATTCAGCGTATCTCTATTTTTCAATGAATGATCTCAGTACTTGAGCCATAACGCCTTAACACCGGAAGAGGTCATAATTACTGGTGATTTGAACTTTCATTTAGACGTTCAGAATGACAAACACTCTCAAAAGTTCCTACAATCATTACATGAACATGGCCTGGCACAACTTATCAACAAACCAACCCATGTCTGCGGGCATATTCTCGATGTCATAGTTACTAGGGAAAATAGCCGATCATTTCATTTGCGACCCTAGAAGCGTGTTATTTGGCGATCACAAAGGTATATCTTCTGTAACGGGATGAGCGGAGGCTGCTCCAAACAAAAAGACATCTTAAATTTAACAAAATTTATTAACAAAAAAATAAGAGAAAGAAAGTTTTTTTTTTTTTGTTTGTTTGTTTGTTTATAGCCGCCTGAGCAATTTTTCAGCTATCCGGCGGCTGGAGGGAAAGAAAGAAAGGATAGATACATAAACATTAAACCACACAGACACACCTTTCACACAACTAAGAAAAAAAAATGATATATATACAATGACCAAAAAATATGGTTAAGCAAACATCTCTGTACACCTTATGCAAATAATAACACAATGTCAATGTCCGAAACTCCGGGGCTATAGTCCTGCACCTACGAAAGGACAAATACAGTCAACACCATCATCTACATCATCATCATCGACATGATCATCATCACCATCATCCTCGTCATAGACATCACCAGAACATCATCATCGTCATCTTCACCATAACATCATCGTCAACATCAACAATATGACACACGGTCAGTTATCCATGTCCGTGTCAAATGTTGAACTAGATGGACTAAAACATGCCACACAGACTTCTAACACAATACCCCCATCTAATACCGAATACTTCTGTATAACTGGACAGCTCGGCCGGGTATGACCTAGCGCCTATTGTTAGGGTCGGCCGAGCCGTTGTAAAGAATTATGGGTACAAAAATAAGTTGGGGGTGCGTTCGATATGAACAGTGATTGTCACATACCTCCCCCCTTAGAATATTGTCCCACAATTTCAAATAAACAATCACTGAATTTTGAAAATTCTCACGTATTTACAATAAAACCTATATACATACCTGTACCGTCTACTGTACACCTTACTGACGACTCGGGTAGTCCACACCCACGTTGTCGGTTCCTTTAATCGCAATGATCCGAAAGCGGTATGGCTGAAGCTGCAAAGCCCAACGCATCAGTCTGGAGTTCTCTGTCTTGGTTTTGTTGAGGTAGGTCAGGGGTTGGTGATCGGTTTCTAGCAGTAACTCGCGTCCATACAGGTAGAGCTTCTGTATACCCCACACTACAGCCAAACAATCCTTCTCAACAACAGCATATGCTTTTTCTCTAGGGTGATTTATCGTGATCCTCCATCTCTAACAGCACAGCATCTATTCCATCATCTGCAGCATCCGTGCGTAAAATAAAGGTTTCATGAAAACCCGGCAACTTCAATATTGGCCTGTCTGTTAACATATGTTTCAATGTATCAAAAGCTCGTTGCTAACTTTCAGTCCAGATAACTTTATTTGGTTGACCCTTCTTCGTACGACCAGAAAGTGGAATGGCTATCGCAGAGATATTGGGGATAAATTTTCTGTAGAATCCTGCTAAGCCTAAGAAAGCACGAACCTGTTTCTTGGTTTGTGGTTTGGCGCATTTCTGACTGCTTCGATCTTGTCCTGTTCTGGTTCTTAACGCTGGTTGCCCACCAAATGTCCCAGACAGTCAATCTTGTCAAACCCGATGAAGCATTTGGTCGGTTTGGCCGTTAGTCCCGCATCTCTAAGTCGTTCGAACACAGCCTTCAATGTGTGTAGATGTTCTTCAAAGGTATCTGTAAAAACAATGACATCATCGATAAAGTTCTCAACGCTTTCCATACCTTGACGAAGTTTCCGCATCAAACGACTAAATGTTGCCGGCGCATTCACAAGACCAAACGGCATTGTTCTGAATTGGTACAGTCCGGGTGGTGTGCAAAAGCTGTAAGCGGCTTACTCTCGTCAGTCATTGGTACTTGCCAGTATTCTTTGCTCAAATCTATCTTCGATACAAACTTCTCTCCTGTCATTTTGGAAAAAAATGCCATCTGGACTGGGCAATGGTTCCGCATCAAATACGGTAACACTGTTGAGTCTTCTGTAATCGATGCAAAATCGGTTCGTTCCATCTTTCTTCCGAGCTATGACAACTGGAGCTGAATAAGGGGAAGACGATGGCTCAATCACGTTCCTGTAGCATTTTTTGAACTTCTTCTGTAATTGTTTTCTCTGTACTGAACGGAATGGGATATGGTTTCACACGCACATGTTCAGACGATGTCACAACAATCTTATACTCTACTAAGTTCGTCAAGCCAGGTATGTCTGTAAGTATACCTGAGAACGTATCACGCAGTGATTTAGCGGTTTCCAACTGACCTGCTGTTAGTCGGTCTGAGAACTTTATATCCTTTGCTGTTTCGGTCTGAGTAACAGGTGGCATCAGAATAGAACTCTGTTCTTCGTCAGCATCTCAATCACTAAAGTCTATGAGTGAAATTGCACATCTTGACAAAACACCATAGTTCAATATATCTCGTTCAACATACTTCTTCAGAAGATTTGCGTGGAAAATTGTCAGCTTGCCTCC
Source organism: Ostrea denselamellosa (assembly GCA_024699665.1). NCBI lineage: Eukaryota > Metazoa > Mollusca > Bivalvia > Ostreida > Ostreidae > Ostrea > Ostrea denselamellosa. The sequence continues at coordinate 2,383,632 of JAMZEH010000033.1, read as the reverse complement.
CATGTCTACCTTGTAATCCATCTGTCCTATCTTCTGTATTACATTGTAGCGTCCCTTCTACTGCATGAGGAGTTTGTTTGACTTTCTTGATAGAAGAACAAGTACTTTCATCTGGTGATTTTGCGTTTTTCTGTTGTAGTACTTGTGCTGACGTTTTGAAGCTTTTTCCAAGTTTTGGCGAGCTATGTCACATATTTCTTCCAATCGTGTGCGTAAGTCAAGTACGTATTGATACGTTGTCTTAACATCCTCGTCTGGAATCTCCTTAGACCACGAACAGAACGTCCAAAGAGAAGATCAAATGGCAAGACACCAAGGCTCTCCTGTGGTATTTTTCACGGTATGCCAAGAGTAATGGGTTGATGTACTTATCCCAGTCTCTCAGAACACATCCTCTTGAGCATCTGCTTCAACGTACCATTGAACTTCTCAACCAGTCCATTGCAAATAGGGTGAAACGGAGTAGTAGTAATCCGTTTAAAAGACAACAAACAGCTCACTTCTTTCATAATGTCCGATGTGAATTGAGAACCTTGATCTGTTAGCATCTCGACCAAAACTCCTAATCTATTGAAGATGTCTACCAGTGCCTCTGCAACGCGCTCTGTCTCAATTCCAGGAAGTGGAATAGCCTCGGGATAACGGGTTGCGTAATCGACAAGTGTCAGAATATAACGATTCCCTTTGTCGGTAACTGGTTGGAGAGGGCCTATAAGATCAACTGCCACTCGCTGAAATGCTTCCGTAATTAGCGGCATTTGTCCTAACGGTACTGCAGGTACTTTCCCTTTTGGTATAGTCCGCTGACACACGTCACATGATCTACAAAAACGTCTAATGTCTGACTGCATTCCTGGCCAGTAGAATTCGGACACTACTCTTTCGGTTGTTTTCTTTGCTCCCAGATGACCACCCATCAAAGTTTCTTGTGCGATCTTCATAACGATCGTTCTGTATTCCCGGGGAACAATTAACTGTCGGAAAAGTTTTCCAATTGACACTTTGGGACTGCAAAATTCTCTAAACAACATTTGCTTCCGTTCACACATTTTGGAATATCCACCTTCACTGAAATGTTTAAGCTGTCCACTTTGAGCCAAGCTCCAAAGCTTTTTCAGTGTTTCGTCATTCCGTTGTTCCTGTAAGATATCCTCCGGCGATACATCCCGTATTGCTTCCGGTACTTTCAACGGTTTGTATGGAGACTGTTTCTTTTTCAGTTGCACACATGTTTCAACGGCTGCGATGTTTCCAACGGAATAAATCGAGGAAGGTTTCTTTACTCCACGAATATTCCCGAGAATAAGATCGTACGAAGGCGAATCAAAGCACCAAGCATCGACACTTCCGGTAAAGTAAGGGTATCAACATCAATCCTAGTCACATCTGCATCAATAATACAACCATCGGCTAACTTGCATCGTTGAGATGTCCCCATCAGTTAATCTTCGTTTACCAGTTCTCTACGAATAACGGAACCACTACACCCTGTGTCTCTAAGCACAGTCACTAGTTTATTGCCAACACATCCCTTCACAACTGGCATTTCCGTTTCACAGACAGCAACTGAATCACCAACACACGGTATGTTTCCATGTTTCTCGACGACACTCGCGGCTCCTTGACGACCTCTACCGCGTCCTGGGTTTCCATGGTTCTCATCACGTGAATTACTGTACGACCCATGTTGAAAATCACTAGGGTAAGTATGTTTCGGTGTTGTTTCTTGCTCGAATCGTCAAATATTTCTTATATATATTTCAAATATACAGTTATCTCTATTAAATATTTAACCTTGCATATTTAATTACATTATACCAATTTTTTTTAGGTAAAGCTGGAATGAAATTACACGTTATTTGGATATCGAATGGCGAAGTAAACAATGTGCAAATCGTAATCATAAATCCCCAAGACATATACAAGTTCGAGTGTAGGGCAACACGGACCGACAACAAAGCGAAGGTAGGATCAGGTGCCATGGAGGAGTAAGCATCCTCTGCTGACCGGTCACACCCGCTGTGTATATATATATATATATATATATATATATATATATATATATATTAATCATACGGTAAATCTTAATTTATATATATATATATATCATATGGTAGATCTTAATATATATATAGTTTTCAGAATTTTAACTTGTGTTGCAATCATAAATCATAATGAGTATCAAACACACACCACTGTGTTTTAATTTTTTTTTTCTGAAGGGGTGGGTGGGGGATGGGGAGGAGAAGTTACCTAAGATTCCTGACAGTCAAAAGAAATAAAAATAATAAATAAACCCCCAAAACGATTTGTTCCATCCCAAACTTCAAAATCCTAAAGGGGGGGGGGGGGGGGGCAGTGGCTTCGTCCTTCAATTCATCAGATTTACAACATAGAAAGAAGGGTGTTGGCCAATATATCATACTTTAAGATGTAAAGTAACTCACTTTACAAAACTGAATAAAATAAAAATGACGGAAAATCAACTTCATGAAAATCAAGTGTCCCCTCTCTGGTTTAACATTCCCAAGTATAAGATATCTTGTAAGGATATCGAATGGGAATGGGATAGTAATTACCCATTAAAACAACTTTTTGGAGACTAACGACGACTTTCTCTTAAGTCCACTATGTGCAGTATGATCATACCGTTATGAAATTTAGTATCTCACCAGTGGTCATCTCAAAAGCTTACAGAAATTAGAACCAGATCATTCAGTATGATTTATGAATGTGATCAGTGGAGAAATCACCTTTTTGAAGAAATTAGAATTGGTGCTAAAACATTTCTTTTCATTGGGTAGATAGATGTAAAAGGGCATGCAAGCAAGATCTATACATGTTCTCCACACTTCAGGTGCCTGTGCACTACACTACTCCTGGCACCACACAAGTACTAGTGTCTGTGACAGCTTATAAGACGCATGAAAAACTGCATGGGAGATAATGGCATTGACGTCACCAAGGAATTATGATGTCCATCTGCCTGCATGGAGTGGGAGAAAGGACTGTGCTACAGGTGTTCTACCTGGACGTGGCATGGGGGTTGTGAGGATATGTCCTGATGCTATTTGTGCAACAGAGTGTGGTACCATATAACCTCTGCCCTTGTTGACTTAGTACACAGATTCCTGAATGGCAGTTGATTTTTGCTTTTCACTATATCGATGCTTTTAAAGACCATCAATTTTTTCATTGCAACTTGCAAGAAATGTAATAAAATGAGAAAGTCTAATACAATGAAACACATACGAATCTATATACTGTAATCATGATGAAGTAAAGCTTGTTTATAAGGAATTCCTTAGAAGAAATACATTCAAAAATACTTTTAATCTTTAAGCAAGAGTTCTTATAGCAAGATTTCCTCAAGCTAAACAAGTTCATTATAGTAACAAATTCCACAGCAAATCATGAAAAACTGCTGTTAATGACTATAACTCTTGAGGTTTGGGGAATTTAATACCACAGAGCAGAATATTGTATTGTAAAATGTACAGCCCTGAAATGGATTAAATATACCAATAGTAGAATATCACATTTGGATGACAGGGAATGGAAAATAACACAAAAGTGATGGCAGGCTGTCAACTCCAATGGTTTCAATACAGAATCATTAACAAAATTTTACCAACAAATTCATTCTTGTTTAAAATAAAAAGAATAGACTGGAAGTATTGCAACGTTTGCCACTCTGAGGAAGAAACAATAGAGCATCTTGTATGGGGTCATGATGGTTTACAGTTATTTCTTGTAGAATTCAAACAGAACCGAGCGACAGATAGCAATTACAAAGAAACCCTTTATCTTGTATTGAAAGCAATAGTGATAGATAGAACACTTTCATTGTATGGCTTACGTATTATGTTTATACTGCAAGATGTACTGAGAAATCGTTAAACTAAACCGCTGCAATATCACAAATGAGATTTTCTCATATAAAATTTGTGAAAAAGAAAAGTTTGATACTCAATGGAACTTGCCATTTACTTAAAACCTCTCTCTCTCTCTGTTTGTCTGTCTCTCTCTCTCTCCACATGATAATTGATTGATGCATATGTATATTGTACACAAAAAACAATAAAAAAAAAGAAGTACATTATTCAGTAATAATATTGCAAATGGTTTCACCCAGTTTAAAACTCTCATTGAAACAGAAGTATTGAGAGAAAATAGTTTTGCCCAGTCACCCACTGACAACATCAACACAATCAGGGTGAAAATAAAACGTATATTTTTTCTGTATACAATACATGCAATTCAATGAATGATATTCAAGGGCAACAATTCTTCAAGATATACATTCGGTTCTGAACATATTTTCTTCCATAGTCACAAGATATACATCATCATTAAAACTAGTGTGCTAATATGTGATTATCTTGGAAAAGATTTCCACACACATATCATAACCTATTAAATGTACAGGGACTCTGTAGTTTTGATATATTTTGCCTAAAATTACCTATTCTATAAAATCAAACTCATTAACACTGAACAAATTAATCAAATACCGGATACTAATAACTGTGAGCATAAAATGACACCAACTTTTCAGTGAATATGAGAAGAATCCACCCTTAAGGTGGTTACTTACATGTATGTTATCATATATATGTACTGTTTAGAGAAATAAAGTAGTGGATTGAAAATTTTAAATTGAAATAAATTTAGGTATATACCTCATTAAGTATAGATTTAATGCACACTATTGTACATACAGTTTTTCTTTACGTTCATTTGAGCTGTTGATAAGTATAAGCAACAGTATAAGTACAAGTTTTTCATAGCGAAATATAAATCCATTCAACCACATGATGGTATTAGTACAGTTTTTCCATGGAGATTCCAGCACATCCATTCATATTACAGGTCACACTACTGTCAATGATTTAGACATTACTAAGCACTTAATTCTCTGCACACCAAAAGGCACATAAGCCCATAGCACTCTCTCCACACACTATTCTGTCTCTTGAATAAATAACTATCTTGACCTCATTCCAGCTTCTCCATCCTACACTACTTTCTGCTTCTACTTTCCTTCTCCAAGCTGTTTTTGGTCTTTTTTTGCCCATTTCCCTTCTGGTGTCCACACTAATGCTATCTCACAGATGCGGTCACCTTCCCTCCACAGTACGTGTCCTACCCAGTTCCATTGCTGTCTCCTCAGCTCACGCATATTGCTTTCATGTCCACCCTGTCTGCTACTTTCCTGTTTGTCATCATCTGCTGCCACCTTATCCCAGCATCCTCTGCAAGCATCTGAACTGGAATGCATCTAGTTACTTCTCTTATATCTTTGTCATCTTCCAACATTTCTGAAATAAAAAATCAATGCAAATATACCACATAATGATACATGCATCTTAAACAGCATCTATAATATAATAATTTCAAAGGAATGTCATATAGAATAAATTTTGTTTATTTGTTTAACATCCCATTACAAATTTTTCACTCATACTGAGAAGTCACCATCCCATAAAATTTAGATCTATGCTTAGTGATCAGAACCGTAGCAGTGAGGGTTCTTTAATGTTCATTAAAAATGTTCAAAATTCTCTTAAATTAACTAACTGTTCACCCCAAAATAGAGTAGCACTCTGTATTATAGAAAAATAATGCTGTAGAATTTTGTTGATACACTTCCCTTGAGCTTTCTGGTGTTGCCTCAATCTGCTACTGGACTGACACAATGTCAAAGCTCCTAAATACATCTTAGGATCAGGAACTCCTTTGCCGTCTGTTCACTGAAATAAAAAGATCCATGAAATATGTCATAATATAACACAAATTCAGTTACATGTATTACACCATGAATGATTTTAATTGTGTGTCACTGTTGTCCATTCTGAATAACTGCAATCCTTTTCCCTAGCATTGAGGATGGGATCTTCCTCCAAGATGGCTGACCCACAGTACCCTTACCAACATTAATCTTATGCAGTATGAAATATCTAAATCTTGGATTTCTGTGTTCTGAATAGCTATCCATACAAAGCAGGTCTATTTGTGATTTTAGCATGAGTTCTTATCCTATATGAAGATATGTAAGTAATGCACTGTCAATGGATTATCATATTGGTGAATGCAAATATCAAGAATTATCAAATGTGTACACAAATTGTTCTCTGTTGGTGGGCGTGTATTTTAGTTGTTGATGATGCTACTGACAGGGTGATGAGACGGTCCTGCTGTGCCCACTTCCTCAGAGGTTGGATTTACAGAAGCTGCTGATTTGACAATGCCCCTCCTTGTTTTTCTTCAGTATTTTGGGATGCACTCTATTGGTCTGAATTACACTGGTTTCCACCTGTCTGAATATTGAGACTGTCCTCTGATTTTACATATGAATAAAGTGTGGTTATTGCTGGAAGATTTTTTTTATATCTTTTATTATATCAACATGCCTTGAAGATGCAGTGGCTTTGTGTAACCATTATGACCTTGACCTTCAGTTCTTATTGAATCTAATCTGGGTAGATCTAAAGATCCTTTCTCTGTCACAGATTCATAATAACCTATTCCTCTCCATTACCACGAAATATATTGAAAATTTGATTAAGTTGTAGTATGTATCATTACCAACAATTTCCAGTATATTAATATCTAAAGTTCAAATAATTTTGAAACAAACTCCAGTTATAGGCGAAAATCTGGAAATGTTGGAATCCTTTGAATCAACAGGTCTCTTAAAGCTTATATATGAACTATATACAACTTCATTACTTTTCACACACACACATGCGTGCATCTGGGTGTAATGTGTCCCACATAGCAGAATTCATTTATTAATGAATCATGACTGCAGTTCATCCAAAAATACAAAAACTGAAAAATATAAAGATGATAAATACTAATTATTATAATTCACACTTTCTCATACTTTTCAGGTGTAGCACTATCTGTAGACAAGGACAACTCTGTCTGAACTTCACAATGCAAATGATCTACAATGTGATCCTGATTCTCTAAACTGCCTCCATTAAATGTTTTTCTTTGGTCATCCTGCATCTACACATCTGAGCTAATTAAAAAAATTCTAGAACTGAGTACATGTGAATCAGTAAGTTACACTAATTTCATCTCTCATTCCTTCAACCTCATTCAATATCAAAAGTATTTTTTAGTTTTTAAATACATTCTTCAATGCAAAACTTTAAACTGGATAGAGGCTCTGCTATATAGTCTGAATGAATACCCACATCTTGGGAACATAAAATGAGGTAACCCCAACCAACCCCCCCCCCCCCCCCTCCATTTTTCTTTTTAAACACTTTAACATTATTAGATTGATTGATTATACATTGTTTAATGTCCCGCTCAAGAATCTTTCACTCATATGGGGACGTCACCATTGCCGGTGAAGGGCTGCAAAATTTAGGTCAATGCTCGGTGTTCAGGGCTTTTGAGCAGGGAGGGATCTTTATCATCCCACACCTGCTGTGACAGGGGGCTTCGGTTTTTGCGATCTCATCTGAAAGACTGCCCCATTTAGTCGCCTCTTACATTATTAGATATTTTGTAAATCAGGTAATATATATTGGGCATCCACCTTCAACTATTTCGTGAATTATAAGCATTAATAGTGAATGGCTGCAACACAACCAAAGTACATGTAAGTAAATTGCTCAATCACTCATGGTGTGTCTAAGGAAATTCAAACTTCATATTTTACGATGGAATTAATGAACATTTGTCTATTTCTACTGAAATACCTGACAACAATAACCAGACCCACATGAACCACACGAGGACTATCTACTGTCATCAGTAGACATAATTCAAAGAAGGTCAAAGTTCAAAGAAGGTCAAATTTGTCACGAAATTCGTCACCGTTTATTAAATTGATCCAGAATTACTCGGACATTCTCAAAATTCAATTATGTTTCTTGGGGAAAAGCATAGAAGCTCCTTTATACTTCAATTTCAATCACCCTTTCACACCCCAAGATTACTTTGTGGTATGTTTGGTTACCAACTTTTAATTTGTACACCTTATTGGTTGAAACTGGCCTAGTGATTTGAAGAAATGGAAAATGTTAAAGTTCACTAATTAACTGACAGCAGGCACATTTTGTCAAAAGGCCTGTAGCTACAAACAAGGCCGGTCATTATCATTACAGGTCTGAATTGGTACCTGTCCTTTCACTATTGAATGTCTTGTTTAACTCTTCGGAACATCTCTGCCACAACTTCATTGTGTTTGCTTTTGGAACACCTCCCGCAGTTTTGACAAAATTTTCAATGCATTCTTTCTCTTCCATGCTCCAAGGTCTTCTCAACTACAAAATTTCTACCTTTAAAATAAGACAGATACATTCTGAGTGAACACTTCCACCTCTACCATTCAGCTGCATTTTGAAAAAGTGAATTAACATTTTGCAACAAAAAATTCTTATAAAGAGACATGAATTATTGATTTTTCAGCTCAGTCTTTGAATTGCTTTTGCTGAAAATTGCTTACAACAATGAACATGTTCAAGGAGTTCTTACAGTTTCCTTGCCATCTTGGACTGGTATTTGACCAGTTGGTGATGATCTATTTCGCTTTTCTGCCAATAAGAAATTTCTCCACTTTCTTTCCTTAAAATCTGCTTGAAATATCTTATTTCTGCTAATATATTCAAAGTGACATACTAAATTGAATTTACAAATTAAAGCACTGGTAGAAAAAACCCTTGGTAACAGTTCACTTTATTCGGAACTAAACATGTCTTTTAAAGAATGTACTGGATAAATTTCAATTGACATCCTAGAATATGAATTTGGAAAGTTCAAAGCCAGATTTTTAGCAGAATTACTCAAAAAATTTCAAGACAAAACAAAACAGGCTTCACGGTCAAGTTTTTCAAGACATTTTGAAATAAACTTCAGTAAAGTATTTAATTACATTCTTCAGAGTAATTGACAGTAATTGATAAAATTGGTTAAAGTAATTGGCAAAACTATCAATGTAATTGAAAGCATTTAATTGAACCACTCCCTATCCCTATCATGCAGTAGAAACTTTGCCCATTTTGAAGACAAAGGAGATGAGTACTTGGTCATAACATGAAGTCATTGTTCGAATGACATCACCTTTAAAAAATATTTGAACTTACTAATAAAGCAATTTTACAGACTTTACATGCTACATTTTCAATAATTTGCAATGTATGGTGTGTATGTTTGCTACTAATTTGTCAAAACATTGAAAACATACCAGGAGAAAATTCCCTCATCTTACATGAAAGCAGTAAATGTTGGTGGCACAGATTCTGACTATGGATTACTCTGTTTACCTGATCAAGATAGAGGGCTCACTGCAAGATAACAGAGGACGCCTATTCTTCCTAGCTACCTGATCCGATTGATCAATATTCGTTAACTTTGCCTTTTGATTTATAAGCCAACAGATAATCTAAATTTCCGCTAGTTTTGTTTTCTTTTCAAAATAGTTTTGACTATCCCTTTTTTTTTTCTTTTTTTTTTTTTTAAAGTAATATGCTTTCCATACGAAATATTAGTAGATTAACAAATGAGGTTATTAAATTTTATTACATTAGCCAATGTTTACCATATTATTGCATATCGATCTGCCCTATTTTCACAATGTTTTCATGCTAATTCCATTATGCTCTTAAACTTTTGGTTATCCTAACTTGACATGTTCAACAAATGAAAAACCTACTAAGTAATCTAAAAGCATATAAATTGGAATTAAATTGCAAAGCACTGTGCTCCGTAGTCAAGTGTTCTCTGCTACTGAATATACGCTTGAACATCCCAGAGAGCCAATATGTAGATTCTTACGACTTCAAAGAAACAACGATCAAACACCACGAAAAATATTTTGTACACATTACCCAAGAATATGCAACCGGAAGTCATGACAGTTTAGCGCGGTCTTTCAAAACGATGGATTGTATTGCCATAGAATACGTGGTTTCTTTTAGTTCTCAGGTAAAGTATTTATTTTAGAGGAAGGTCTTTGTAGCTTAATGATGACGCATTTTGATATTCAGTAAAGTAATTAAGTTATGGTGTATTCAAATCAAATAAATTTTAAGTCAGACATAGTTACATTGTACATGTACAACACACAGCTCTAAAGTAAAGAGAACCAGCTAAGCTAATATCACAAGAGTCGGCATTTTTATCTGTAAAAGTTCACAACTGAGCTTCACGAGTGTTCATTGCTGTTTTTTTTGGGGGGGGGGGTGTTTTTGGGGTTGTTTTTTTTTTTTTTGATAATTCATATAACGAGACAGCAGTCATAAACAAACGTGCATTTAATTTTTCTTTTTTAAATAAAGCTCAGTGGTTGTTTACATTGTAGACTTTTGCAGATAACACTGACTCCTGAGCTAAAATGATACACTAGGCTCATATTCAGATGTTGTGGATGGTGTTAATTACACATACGAAAGCATCACGTCGTAATGCCAGTCGAAAAATTTATAATCAAAATTCAAAATGTTTTTTGCAATTGGTATTGTCTATATCCTTTTTCAATGTCAAAACAGAAAAAAATTACATAATACAACAATATTTAATGAAATAACAGACAATTTAGTACAGCATGTGCATGGAAACGCTTTGATTTATATAAACCAGCTAGAAGCATCCAAAGACATATTCATTGATTGAGAAGTCGAATTTCTATACTTTACGACATCTAAGTAATGTATATGTATCTATACTAGTAAAATAACCAAAAAATAAAAGTAAGTCGCCATGTATGGCTTTAAGACAATAAAGACATTAAGTGGTCATTTTTTATGCTCCACTGCAGATTTTGTTATTAAGATTAAGATTATGTGCTTAAGATTCATTTGCGCTTTATTACAATAACTTTTGACTTTTTTCTGGGAAAATTTTTATATACACTTCATTCAAGGTTTTATCTTTAAAAATATCGACCAATCAAATACACTACTAGTGTAGGGAACATGTCAAGATGCAAAGCTGGGACAATGTTCCATGTTAAACAAATACATACACACAAAGCGCCACCTATACCTTTGACAGCACTACATAAATCAGACACTATTGCACAATCTCTATATTAAGCTATATAGCTATATAAAGCTACATGTATTTGAAGTAGTTTGATTCAACTATTTCAAATCTTTCGTCATATTGACAAACTGAATTTCACTGCGTGAAAATATTTCATCCTTGTACTCCATAGGGCTAGACAAAAAATACTGGTTGACGCCATACTTTAGAATCAGGCAGGTAAAATTACTAAGAGAATTTGACCTTGGACAAGTGAATTTTTAAAGTAAAATAAAAATAAGAATTGATAACATTAAATGTAAATGTGTAGACAGTGTTGATCGTGGATAAAATGAAAGTATGTCGTCATTCATCCTGTGATGCATACACCTTCTAGTGAGAAATGACATGGATCACTAAAACGCTTCAGTGTATGACAAAGTTAAAACTGATTGCAAAGTGTCGAATATACTTGGACACAATGTCAAGTTCAACCCAGTGCAGCCCCCATCGGATATTACAACCCTGGATTTCCCCATCCAAATGAATAGAAATGAATGTGTCAATGGCAAAGACTATGTAGTCATTGTGGATAGGTGGCCTATGGTGAAAAGGACAGAGTCTGATGCAGAAGGCATACATGAAAGACTGCGCGAAACATTCGTCACATTTGGCATTCCAGAGGAGCTTACCGCAGATGGTGGCCCTCTTAGGAAACATTTTGATTCCAAACCATCAAATGTTTAAAAGTATTATATTGCTCAGCAACAGTGATTCAGTCTTCAGCAAAGAATAAAAGTTGATGAGGATAATGGATCGGCAATCGGATTCCACATTATAAAATCTTCATACTTATCTATGCTTCAACGCACACAGGGTAGAGGACAGAAAACAACATGAAATAAATTCTATTATCATGAAAATTCTCAAAACGACTTAGTATTCTTATGAACTCTAGTTAAAACAGTGTTGTGGTTAAGTTTGAAGTATAAACATGTTCAAAAACTATTATTCACCTTTTTGGCTTACCATTGCATTGCACTTAAGAAATTTAATCTAATTCAGTCTAAACAAACTTAATTTGAAGAAGTACATATTGAGAGTTCTGTGTGTGTGTGTATATATATATATATATATATATATATATATATATATATATATAATATGTCTTTATACTGGACCTGAGCCCAAATTTTTTGTTCTTTTTTAGGATGACAATTTTAAAGTAAATAATCTGATAAATAATACAGACTACAAGAAGTGGTTGACAAATCCCTCAGATAGATCTGGTCAATGTCAAGTTACACTCCAGTTACAAAGGCCAGTCCACATATCATACTTGGACTTGGGTAAGTGTTGAAGTAATTCATTGTATGTACTGTTGTAGGTATCAATAAAAGGTTGATGTTTCATGGGTAGGTCTGAGGTCAATATGAAAAGGTGAAGATAACTAACAGAGATCAATCTCATAACTCCTATAATTGTATATTGTTTTACGTCCTGCTTGAGAATTTTTCACTCATATGGCGACATCACCATTGCCAGTGAAGGGCTGCAAAATTTAGGCCTATTCTCGGTGCTTATGGCCATTGAGCAGGGAGGGATCTTTATCGTGCCACACCTGCTATGAACAGGGCCTTGGTGTTTGCAGTCTCATGTGAAGGACTGTCACATTTAGTCAACTCTTACGACAAGCAAGGAGTACTGAGGATCTATTCTAATAACCCGGATCCCCACGGGGCATATAACTCCTATGAGGAATACAAAATTAAGAGTTGGGCAAACATGGACCCCTAGATATACTGGAGGTGGGATCAGCTGCCGTAAAGAAGTAAGCATCCCCTTTTGACCGGTTACACCCGCCACAAGCCCTATATCTTGGGCAGGAAAGCAGAGCAATGAATATTCAAAGTCATTTTGTAAAGTAAAATATATCATGATAGGTGTATAAATTAGAGTGTGATATATCATAGATAGGTGTATAAATTAGAGTGTGATATATCATGAGAGGTGTATGAAGTAAAGTGTGATATATCGTAGATAGGTGTATAAATTAGAGTGTGATATATCATGAAAGGTGTATGAATTAGAGTGTGATATATCATAGATAGGTGTATAAATTAGAGTGTGATATATCATGAGAGGTGTATGAAGTAAAGTGTGATATATCGTAGATAGGTGTATAAATTAGAGTGTGATATATCGTAGATAGGTGTATAAATTAGAGTGTGATATATCATGAGAGGTGTATGAAGTAAAGTGTGATATATCATAGATAGGTGTATAAATTAGAGTGTGATATATCATGATAGGTGTATAAATTAGAGTGTGATATATCATAGATAGGTGTATAAATTAGAGTGTGATATATCATGAGAGGTGTATGAAGTAAAGTGTGATATATCGTAGATAGGTGTATAAATTAGAGTGTGATATATCATGAAAGGTGTATGAATTAGAGTGTGATATATCGTAGATAGGTGTATAAATTAGAGTGTGATATATCATAGATAGGTGTATAAATTAGAGTGTGATATATCATGATAGGTGTATAAATTAGAGTGTGATATATCATAGATAGGTGTATAAATTAGAGTGTGATATATCATGATAGGTGTATAAATTAAAGTGTGATATATCATAGATAGGTGTATGAAGTAGAGTGTGATATATAGTAGATAGGTGTATGAAGTAGAGTGATATATCGTAGATAGGTGTATAAATTAGAGTGTGATATATCATGATGGGTGTATTAAGTAGAGTGTGATATATCATGATAGGTGTATGAAGTAGAGTGTGATATATCATGATAGGTGTATAAATTAGAGTGTGATATATCATAGATAGATGTATGAAGTAGAGTGTGATATATCATGATAGGTGTATAAATTAGAGTGTGATATATCATGAAAGGTGTATGAAGTAGTGTGATATATCGTAGATAGGTGTATCAAGTAGAGTGTGATATATCGTAGATAGGTGTATCAAGTAGAGTGTGATATATCGTAGATAGGTGTATCAAGTAGAGTGTGATATATCGTAGATAGGTGTATAAATTAGAGTGTGATATATCATGATGGGTGTATTAAGTAGAGTGTGATATATCATGATAGGTGTATGAAGTAGAGTGTGATATATCATGATAGGTGTATAAATTAGAGTGTGATAATCATGATAGGTGTATGAAGTAGAGTGTGATATATCATGATAGGTGTATGAAGTAGAGTGTGATATATCGTAGATAGGTGTATAAATTAGAGTGTGATATATCATGATGGGTGTATTAAGTAGAGTGTGATATATCATGATAGGTGTATGAAGTAGAGTGTGATATATCGTAGATAGGTGTATAAATTAGAGTGTGATATATCATGATGGGTGTATGAAGTAGAGTGTGATATATCGTAGATAGGTGTATGAAGTAGAGTGTGATATATCATGATAGGTGTATAAATTAGAGTGTGATATATCATGATAGGTGTATAAATTAGAGTATGATATATCATAGATAGGTGTATAAATTAGAGTGTGATATATCATGAAAGGTGTATGAAGTAGAGTGTGATATATCATGATAGGTGTATAAATTAGAGTATGATATATCATGATAGGTGTATAAATTAGAGTGTGATATATCATAGATAGGTGTATGAAGTAGAGTGTGATATATCATGATAGGTGTATAAATTAGAGTATGATATATCATAGATAGGTGTATAAATTAGAGTGTGATATATCATGAAAGGTGTATGAAGTAGAGTGTGATATATCATAGATAGGTGTATAAATTAGAGGTCATTATTTCTTGGGTAGATATAAATCTGATGGCTTTAGGCCAATATATCATGAGAGGTAGGTATAAATTGGAGGTTTATATATCATGAGTATAAAATCAGAGGTTGAAATTCATCATGTTTCAGTTATTATGACATGTCAATTAGAAACGATGCTAGTACCAGGATGTCTCCATTATAATAAATGAAAATTTACATTCTAGAATCTGTACAATGATACTTGTCTAATCTGACATACGGAGGGACAAATGTTTTGTTAAAATACACAGTGTGTCGTAATAATCAGTGTAAAAGTAAGGGTCAGAATGCCCAGTAGCAGATTACACAGTGTGTCGTAATAATCAGTGTAAAAGTAAGGGTCAGAATGCCCAGTAGCAGATTACACAGTGTGTCGTAATAATCAGTGTAAAAGTAAGGGTCAGAATGCCCAGTAGCAGATTACACAGGTGTCAGATTATACAGATAAAATAATGGTAATTTTTTTGATTTTTCAAACAGAATTTGTTCCCATCCTCCCATGTATACGCAGGTGTAATTTCGTCCAAGCTTCGATCCTATAGCGGTTCCTTTGGTCTGAATGTTGTGTTTTGTTGTTGAAACTAAAATTATTGTCAAAAACAGCATCCAACATAATTAAATGCTTTCTGTGTCTACTTCCTTTTCATGACGTTATTGTAGCGCTTTTTTCATGATGTCGCACACTTCTTTTCTGGGTATAATCAGAAAAATTACCATTATTTTATGTACGATATTTTGGTGATATCTTTGGACAGGTACAGAGGAAGAATTAAAACAATTTCATAAAACAGCAAATGAAATACATTCAAATATTCAGTGTGACTTGCGTCTATCAACCACCAAAATTGATTTCCTTGATGTAATCATAACAACAGACGGAATGCTAGCTACTGACTTATACTACAAATTTACGGACAAACATATGTACCTTAATAAAAGCTCCAACCACCCCGAATCTACAAACAAATCTATTCCCTTTGGACTGGGACTCCGTGCACGTAGAATTTGTTCCACAGAAAAAAAATACCGAATTCAGCGATAGAAAATAAAGAACAAATTGCGAAAATGCGGTTATTCTGATAATGATGTAGATAAAGAACTTGAAAAGTAGATAAACTCGACTGATCGAACCTCTTAAACTACTGTAAAAAGACAAAGCAGAGTAATCATGTTCCTTTCGTGATAAATTATTCTAAAGGACTTCCTAATGTTTATGGGATTTTAAAAAACCGTCAAAAAATTCTGGAAAACTCTGATCGCCTCAAAAGTGCGTTGAAGGATATGCCAATTGTGTCCTTTAGAAGAGACAAAAACTTAAAACACATCCTAGTACATAAGAAACACAATCATTTATTTTTCAAAAAAGAAAATTTTAGTGAACCATGTGGTGCTAAAGTGTATTTTATTTCGATATGTCATTAAAATAAATCAATTTGAGGACTGTAACGGTAAGAAATATCATATCAAAATTATATCAATTGTAAATCCAGCAATGTAGTTTATGGAGTGTTTTGCAAAAAATGCAACAAAATTGTGTATGAGGGAGAAGCTGGAGCAACTTTATATGAAAGGCATGTTTTGAATTTGTTGTTTATTAGACGCGAAACTGATGACCCTGTAGCTATTCATTTCTACACAGATTCCCACAGTATAAACGATTATTCTATCATAGGTATTGAAAAACTTTACAAAGATATTTACCACTGCTTTAGAGAAAATTTATGGAAGAAAAAATTGAACACTTACGTGTCACTTGGAATAAACAAAAGGGAACATTTTTGTCTTTAAGAATCATGTCTGTTATGCGAAGAATTTTTTAACAATATATGCATGTACAAATATATATACTCTTAAACTGGCATTATTACCTTTACATATATATTTACGGCTTTAGCCCTTATAAGTATATAACATTACTGATAAATAATTGATTGTATCTGATGATTGTATTTCACTTCGTCTAAAATTTAACTTTGTGTACAGTCTTGTTATTTTATTTATGGTATATTTTTGAAATTGTACACATATTCGTTTTGAGGGCTCTTGCCTTTTTCCATATGTTTTACCTGCAACATCAACTATGATGTTACGTTTCATTTGTCATACTTTTTGTGACGTCATAGTACTCTGTACATGTAGTCTTGTGTTACATTGCAATAATCAATAAACACGACTGACGAAGACTGGTAACACAGTCGAAATGTTTAGAGTGTGTGGTTTTAAATTTCGTTCCAACAAAAGAGACTTTGTTGTGTGTGTGTATCATCTATTCATCATCATTAAATATTTTAATCTTTTGACGTTTATGATCTTGCTGGGGTGTGTAGACCTAGTGGATATGACAGGATCAAAAATAACTGGCTCATTTTTATTGCAGGGACAATTTGGTGTGCCACAGTACAAATCCAAGTTGGGCGGTCAGAATGGCCACAGGATCGAGAGTTTCTGTCTCTTGTCCCCACATCTAGTGTGATGACCCCCCAGGAATGCAGAACAGACACCAGCTTCATCAAGACTCGCATGTTTGGTCCAGGTATTTGACAAAGGAAGTGAACACGGATGAATGATAAGGAAATGCATCCACACACATGCAATTGATGTTTCCTATACTTATAATAAAACAGATCGTTTCCATCTCTTTACTGGGATGCATACCACATTATAGAAAAATTTACTGGCCCAAAGCAAACATCACGGGCCGCAGCTGAAATGTATGTTCCTCTTTCTTTTCACCCATTGCTTCCAAGCACAGGTTATTCGGAGATCTAGAATGTTTATATTTATTTTTCCACCTCTTTGGTAAACTACCCATAACAGAATATGTATACAGACATGTCAATTTCAACTTTGATGAACAGTTAACAAATGAACAAACAGATGTGTTGGGGTACATGATTTCTTGTCAAAGATAGTTTCATTGCACAAAGCACAAGTGTTCATGGTTGCAACCATTGTTGAGTAAAAAGTGGCTGCACTAAACCAGATTTCAATTTTACGCGAATCATGAATTCTATTGGTCAATGAGTTACATCATTCTCATCATGAATATTAATGAGAAACGAGAAAATTTTCGCACAAGAGAGCCACAGATGAAAAGGGACAGGAGTGTACTTTTCAGTCATGGCTTCTGATGATGAGCAAACCTGAATCAGTCGTTCTATTGGTCGTCCTGCGACTGAATCAGTCGTTCTATTGGTTGTCCTGCGACTGAATCAGTCGTTCTATTGGTTGTCCTGCAACTGAATCAGCCGTTCTATTGGTTGTCCTGCGACGGAATCAGTCGTTCTATTGGTTGTCCTGCGACTGAATCAGTCGTTCTATTGGTTGTCCTGCAACGGAATCAGTCATTCTATTGGTTGTCCTGCGACTGAATCAGTCATTCTATTGGTCGTCCTGCGACCGAATCAGCCGTTCTATTGGTTGTCCTGCGATGGAATCAGTCGTTCTATTGGTTGTCCTGCGACTGAATCAGCCGTTCTATTGGTTGTCCTGCGAACAGTCTCAGCTCCTTCCCTGGAATGCCTGTTTGTCTGTCTGTGGGTAAAGGGAAACAAATACTGTGGGTCCTATAACAAACCATATTTTGAAAATAAATTGTACATCCTAGTGTATATTTGATCAGTCAGGCACTAGAATACAATAAGAATTAAATTATTCTGTTTTATTTCAGCTGACTTTGCATCAGACATTGTCAAGCAGAAGTGGGATAGAGTGAGAATAATCGGTCGTCAGCCATTTAGAAGAAGTGTACAGATGGGGCTGTCCTTTGTTCGGATTAACATTCCAGAGAATGATGCATCTTGTTCTGAAGAAGGCAAAGTAAACACACCCAAGTCTGTCAAGTCTATTCAAAAGCACTTCTTTGGAAAATTATCATCCAGGTAAAACATTGTTAGAGGGTCAGGAATTATTATTCAGGAAAACACAATAGAGAATCTGGAATTTAACAGCCAGGTAAACTTGATAGAGAGTCTGGAATTAACAGCCAGGTAAACTTGATAGAGAGTCTGGAATTTAACAGCCAGGTAAACTTGATAGAGAGTCTGGAATTAACAGCCAGGTAAACAAGATTTAATTTTATCAACTTTGATACAATCATGATAATCAGATTTCCTACTTAAATAATCATTTGCCTCAGGCCATCGGACAACCTGTTGATCCCTGTTACATGCAGATTTTAAATTCCAATCCTATAAATTTTCTGGGACAAACATTTTCTGTATGTACAGATTCCTGTTGAGAAGCATCTTAGATTTCTTTGTACTGCTCCACTTGTCAATGTGTATGTAACGATTTTGGAATGAAAATGTGATAGAAAAATTATATGTTACAAATTTGGAATGATAATGTTATAGCAAATTATATTCATACTTCTCTTATTCCTGAACAGTCACAGAAAAAACAGTGAATTGAAATCAAAGTTAATGAGAATTTCTGGATCAGGAGAAAATGGGATTGAACAGGAACATTGCCTAAACAGAAATGCCAAGCTAGTTCTGGCTGCAACAGGAAGTGTGGAACGCTTCACAGTCCCACCCCCGATAACATCACCGGAGAGGAAGTCCAAATTCTACTCCATGTGTGTCGCTCAGCAAACAACTCCTAAGGTTTGTTACACAAAATTAGAAATTCAGGGAAGTCGGGTGCAATCCCACCCCCTATAATTGATAATTCTAATTCCTACTGACTAAATCGTAAGAGCAAATACAAACAGGGGATAAGAGTCAGAGAGTGCTAGATTTGAAAGGGACCTTTTAGATGTCGGCATAATTATTTATAGAGGGTGTTTCATCATGAAAAGCAAAGATACAGTGCAGTGATTAATCTGACAGATCCCATAAAGAATAGAAAATTAAGAACTAGGTAAACATGGACCCCTGGAACATCAGGAGGAGTAAGCATCCCCTGTTAAACAGTCACACCCATTGTGAACCCACTATCTTGATCACGTAAATGGAGTAATCTGTAGTCAAAATCAGTGTGCAAAGAATGACCTAACAACTGGCATAAAACACACCAGACTGCATTCAGTATGCAAAGAACAGTCTAATAACTGAAACATGTAAGACAGATTATGTCCCATTTCTAATTTGTGAAATTTGCTAATGAATCTATAATAAGGTGTTGTGTATATCAATGAAAAGGGTACTTTTTTTAATGATATTAAATGTTTGGGACATGATAAGTGGGACTATGAAGCACCCTGCATCACTCGGCAGCTGTTTCACACACAAGTTAATTATTATACATTAATATTTAATATTTCTCTGAAGATAGATGGCCATTTTTCATTTTACTTGGTATTGAATGTCTTTTGGATATTCTGGGGGCCTCCGTGGCCGAGTGGTTACAGGGTTCGACATTAAGGCACGTCCGACCGACTCAGACTAGTAAAAGCTTGGTCCGGTCTAGTTTATTTTGTGTCAAGGTAGCCCGACTGGTCGTGTAAATATATCCCAAAGTTAAACATAGATAAAATGCATTTAAAAATGATTAATCGAAAATTTCAAAGACTTTAAAAAACACTGTATGTTTATCGCAATCGGCATGTTTTGGTTTCGTTTTCAGTTAAGCTCTCCCCCGAGTTATCTTTCCTTCCGCGCACTCTCTATTGAAATACGCCACCTGGTGACAAGTAATAGTATTTCCTTTTAAACAAATTCGAGTTTACATTGACGACGAGATCCCGATGTCATTATTTGACTTCGGATTTTCGGGAGCCGACCGTGGCGAGAGTTCGGAAGCCAAGAAAACTAAGGGCAGGTCAGAAACTAAGGAGAAATATGAGAAGGAAAAACGAAAGCGGGAATTTTATCCCAAATGGAAAGACGTCCACACGTGGTTAGACTACAGCAGTGAGGAAAACCTTATGTTCTGCATATCTTGTAGGAAATTTGAAAAGGAGGGTCGATTTGTTACAGGTACAAATAATTTTCGCATTGATGCCATTAAACAACACGAGTCTAGCAAGTGTCATGTTTCTTCTCAAAGAAAATATGATATAGAACGTATGAAAGAGAAATCTAGTACAGTTGTTTGCTCCTACACTGGTGAATTAAATACAAGAGCTACTGAATGCTTAGCCAATGATCCAGACGCATTACGGCCACCTATTGTAGGGGCCCTTGATATAGCTGTCCAGAAATTAAATGAAAATCAAAAGGAAAAGATTTCTCATGCTTTTAATACTGCATATTTCATAGCAAAAAATGAACTGCCGTTCACCCTTTACCCCAAGATACTTGAGCTACAGGCAAAAAACGGAGTAGAATTACCCTCTAGTTATCAGACAGATGTAGCCTGTAGACGTTTTATGGAATATATCTACAATGATATTCAGAATCAAAATCTCAAAGGGCTGAAAGATGCTAGAGTTCTCTCCATCATGTTTGATGGAGCTACTGATACTGCTGTTTGTGAAAACGAAATAGTATATGCTCGTTTTGTAGACCAAGGTGTGGTGAGAAATGTGTATGTTGGCATAAAAGCTGTTGAATATGCTCACGCAGAAGGTGTTTTGGCTGCTATTGAATCAGCAATGGAGGGAATTGCTGATGGATGGAATTGGAAGGAACATTTAATTGCCACAGGGTCAGATGGAGCCAGCGTAAATCTAGGAAAAAAGCATAGTGTCACAAAGCTGTTGAAGGATGATGTACCACATTTGTTTGCTATGCATTGCATTTGCCATCGCCTTGAACTGGGTGCCCTGGATGCAATGAAATTAAAAGAATCACAGATTTTTGCAGATTTAAAGTCTGTCCTGCTTAATTTGCACAAGCATTATCATTACAGTGCAAAAGCATTAAGGGAATTGCAGATGCTAGCGGACGCTATGGATGCAAAAATGATTAAACCAGTAAATCTTGAAGGGACCAGATGGATGCCCCATTTAAGCAACTGTCTCAATGTTCTTCTTCGTCAATATCTGGTATTTGTCAATCATTTTGAAAATACTGTTGAGGGTAAAATTGGGTCAGTTGATGTTCAAAGCAGGGCAAAATTTATTCTTAGACATTTGAAGGACTACAACCTTCTTCATCATATGCATTTTCTCACAGATGTGTTAGCTGTTCTCAGTGAGCTCTCCTTAAAGTTTCAGAAGGACAGTTGTGTTCTACCAGATGCAGTTGAGGCTCTTGAGACTGCTACATTACAACTTGTAGCTCTGCAGCAAAGGCCTGGAAAGAAGTTACAGGAATTTCTTGAAACCATCGATGAACAGGATAATATGTTCAAAGGTGTAAAACTCCATGCCCCATCTTCCACACCTGAGCAGATGAAGAGAAAACAGAATGGCCTTATTGAGTCTGTGATTGATCATGTAAACAAAAGGATAGGGGATATAGACTCTGATCATTTGCTGAAGGACATGCAAATCTTTTATCCTGTTAATCTTCCTGAAACAGATGCCGAGAGAGCAATTTATGGAGAACAGGAGATAAACGCCCTTTGTGAATTTTATGCCACTGTATTACATAGGATGAATTGCGATGCTCAACATCTCCAACAGGTGGAATGGCCAGGTCTGAAAGTTCACATGCGACGTCAAAACTTGGGTATAGGAGTCCATGAATTTTACCAGAGGTTGTTCTGCGATCCCAACCTGAGAGACACATTCAGAAACATTCTGATGCTTGTTGAAATTGTTCTGTGCATCCCTATGTCAAGCTCTATTTGTGAACGGGGATTCTCTGCCATGGCAAGAATAAAATCAGATTGGAGGGCAAATCTTAATTCTGATATGCTCAACTACTTGATGGCTATCTCTATTGCAGGTCCAGCACCTAAGGATTACAATGCCAGTAGAGCTGCTGTACTGTGGTGGCATGGCGGACAAAGGGCGAGGCGGCCTGAATTTGATTAAAACTTATCACATGTTGACAGAAATTAGTAACTATAGACACCAAAACAGTGCGATTGACATAGAACTTAAATGAGTTTCAAATCTGTTTGAGTTTTACCACAATACATGATATTGTTGTTATCTAGTCAAATTATAATTTTTGTTTTGTTTTACTTTGCTTTACATTGACAAAAATAGTTAATGTTTTGCTGTCTTAAATTTACTTAATAAAGAAAATTGCAAACAGACTGACCTTTTACATTGCAACAATGAAAATGAATCCAGGAATGCAGAATTAGTTTATTGTAAGGAAATACACCAATATGGTTGCTAAGTACAATGAGCTAATATACTTTCTAAAGAGGGATGATCTGTGCCTACATTCTCGCTATCCTAGTATTCTGATGTCAAACAAACAATATTTTATAGGTATCTAATTGTTTTCTGGATAATATTTTAATGAGATCTGGTCAGGTCTAGTGATGTTGAGGTCAGGGCTAGTGAAAATGTTAAGTTACTGGTCCGACTGGTCTAGTTCTTTTTAAAGTTAATGTTGAACCCTGGGTTAGAACATCATGCTCAAAATCACAAGGCCTTTCGCCTCTAGTCGGCACGGGTTTGATTCTCACTCGCGTTGATATACGTGAGAAAGTTTGTCAGTTTACTTTCGGAAGGTTGATGGTCTCTTCCCAGGTATATTGTATTTAAGGCTGTCACGTGTACACATGTAATTGGTAACGTTTCGTGTTTCGGCTGTAAACGTTTACAAAATTCCGAAACGTTTAAACAATGTCTTATATATGTGGCACAAATCTTGCAGGGTTCAAATTACAATCTAAATTATTTGAATAATTATTTCAAGTGAATAAACTTATTAAACAAATTGCGAGGGGAAGTAATGAATTTATAAAAGTTTGACTATAGTCTATAGGAACGGTGAACAATTTGCTATGCACACCGGCAACGTCCGTTGCCTCTGAGCGCGTCTTTTCCACAGCGGGTGGAACTGTTACAAAACTGCGCTCCTCCCTTGACGCTGAGAACGTGGACAAACTGATCTTTTTGAACAAAAGATTAAAACATAAAGTGAATTGCGCTGCTCCGGCTGCACGTGAAGTCCATGTTAAAACCGAACCGACGGAAGAAGCTGCGGCACCAGCTCTGCCCTCTCTGGACAATCTAATGTGAAATCACTGAAATGAAAATTTGAAAAATGAAGTTTAATGTGAATTTGTGATCTGTATTGTGCAAATGTTGTACAGTGTGAATAAAATTGAATTCAATTTAAATGCTATCCGGATATTTATGTTCGTGTATTTTATTCTGTCTTATATTTATACTCCGGAACGTCCGGTGACAATCTCTGCATCGTCCATAGAACGATGAAAACTGAAACACAAACATAATGGTCATTAATGGGTCTTAAAATTCTGTGCGTATTTTATTTTATTACATTATACAACACTTCGTTTAAACGGTAACGTTTCGTTTACAATGCTTCGTTTAAACGTTTACAAAATTTTGTAAACGTGACAGCCTTAATTGTATTTGGACTCTCTCCTCCATCAACAAAAACTGGACACCACCAGATAACTGAAAACTGTTGAGTGTGTCAGAAAGTAACAATCAATCAATCTTTCGGATATTCTGATAACTTAATACACAGTAATGATAGGAAATGAAGCTGTAATTAAAATTATGAAATTCTCGAGTCTTGGCGGTCCGGGATCTGATGCCAGGACTTTTTGTCTCGCATAGTGTATTCTTTACCAATCTCCTTTATCCGTGCACAACATGAAGAAAACGCATACAGTGTGTATGTATTGTTATGAGGAGTGTGGATCCCTTTACAAGAATTCTGGCCTCATGTCAGGGTCTAGGAACTCTGCACTGGTATGTCCTCTTTCCAAAGAAATGGTTGCTGTCTGTTGCTCAGGTGTTTTAAGGTTCATATAGTGAAAATACACAGTACATGGCCATAAAAAAGAATGAATATACAAAGCTAAGGCTATTTGAATTTTGGATTTTGCTCAGAAAAATATGTTCCCATATTTGTTGTAAGATTTGTCATTTAATGTGAATTTTGATTTAACAACATTAGTATTTTATGTTAGTTGATTAATTTATGATTAACCAAAATAATTGAAATAAATAGTGTGAAGTGTGTTTTCATATGTAACATGAATGAAATTTAAACAGAGAGTGAAGGGGACTATATTATAGAACTTTTGTTGTTTGTAACATATGGAACATTTCACACTGTGTGAAAATGTTTTCAAACCAGGAGCCCTAATTTTACTGCAAACCTACAATTTGTAGCATACAAGTAAATGTTAAAATATTTATTTTCAGTTTGAGGAGGAGGCGTTGTCATTCTTAGGTAGTTTTGAATTTAAAAAAGAAGAGCTGGACAACATCACCATAGCAGGTGAGTTATATTGAAGGGCAGACCAAGCAATAAAGGATAGCAGGTAAGTTATAGATGTGTTAATTAAGAATGACAGGTAAATTATAAACTGACCAGTCAAGGATAACTGTGGAATCATTATTGTTTGTGGGGGCTCAGTGTTCATGGATACCTTTTATCAATTAATTTACTTCCCCATGAACCAGTTATTCTTTACAGTATTTTCTATAGTATAATGTTGCATATTTTCAAAATGATGTTAACCCTCGAAATTCTGTTCCCATAAATCTGAATGATTCCACAGTATTAAATAAGTCATTGACAGTCGAATCAGGTTTCTTAGGTAATGTACAGACAAATTGTTTTCAATCAAAGATCATGGGTAAATTATAGACAGATCAAATATCACAGGTAAATTATAAATAAGCTAATTAATTATGACAGGTAAATTATAAACTGACCAATCAAGGATTACTGGTATATTTAATTTATGGACAGAGTGATCAAGAATCCCTAGTAACATGCAGACAGATTAATCAAGGATTACAGGTAAATTATTGACTAATCAAGGATTACAGGTAAATTATAGACTAATAAAGAATCCCAGGTAAATTATAGACTGATCAAGAATCACAGGTAAAGTATAGATGGACCAATGAAAGATTTTAAGGTAAATTACAGACAGACTAATCAAAGATTACAGATAAAATTTTAACGGACTTACCAAATATTACTGGTAATTCATAGGAAAACTATTGAAAGATTACTGATAAATTTTACATGGAATAATAAAAGATTATGGGTATATAATAGAAACAAACTTGGAAAGAATATTTAAAAAAGAGCTGTAAGGATAATTTTTTATGCATGTCCAGATTCCTCTTCTAGTTAAGATTCCTCCTCTAGTTAAGATTCCTCTTCTAGTTAGATTCCTCCTCTAGTTAAGATTCCTCCTCTAGTTAAGATTCCTCTTCTAGTTAAGATTCCTCCTCTAGTTAAGATTCCTCTTCTAGTTAAGATTCCTCCTTTCCTCCTCTAGTTAAGATTCCTCTTCTAGTTAAGATTCCTCCTTTCCTCCTCTAGTTAAGATTCCTCTTCTAGTTAAGATTCCTCTTCTAAACCATTAGTTGAGAAACTTTGTTGGCTGACAGTTTATAGGATAGTTAATTTTCACAAATACTTTTATTATTTAAATTTTTCGCGGTTTGACTTCTGATTATCTTGGTGAGGTTTTTTTAATTTCAGTCCTCTGCTTCTTATCATTGGTGTTTTGAATCGAATCATGATATTCAATTACCAAAGTTTAACACACAATTATTCAAGACCTCTTTACAATACTCGGGTGAGAAACAAACAACCAACACAACACAAGGCTTTCTTTGTCTCAACATATTTTTAAAAATAACATAGAACCATTATCAGCTGCCATACCACTATCTAAGCATGCTTTTTTTTCTTCTTCTTGTATATAAATTCTATACATTTCTTATAATCGCAATCTGGAATATTAGATTTTATGATTGTTTATTACTGATATTCAATTATATTAAGTGATAGACTGAATTTTTCTCATAATTTTTTATTTCTGAAACAAACAAGCCAAACGAAAGGTGATAAAAATGACTGTTCAAAATTTGTATGATAAAACACTGAGAACTTTGACAAAGGTGATTGCTGTAATCAATAATTCGCTCGCTATTACGAAGATCTCTTTCCATGTATTTTGAATTTCAACACTGTAAATTCTGTTGCTGACTTTCACCTCATTATCTGTGCAACACACAAAGCATGGACACTTTACACAGGTCTAACATTTTGGCTTAATTGTATGTATCAACTGGAAGGCCCAGGGAGAGACATACACTGATCACATCAGGCTAACAAGGCCCAGGGAGAGGCGTACACATCACATCAGGCTAATAAGGCCCAGGGAGAGACATACACTGATCACATCAGGCTACCAAGGCCCAGGGAGAGACATACACTGATCACATCAGGCTAACAAGGCCCAGGGAGAGACTTACACATCACATCAGGCTAACAAGGCCCAGGGAGAGACATGCACTGATCACATCAGGCTAACAAGGCCCAGGGAGAGACATACACATCACATCAGGCTAGCAAGGCCCAGGGAGAGACTTACACATCACATCAGGCTAATAAGGCCCAGGGAGAGACATACACATCACATCAGGCTAATAAGGCCCAGGGAGAGACATACACTGATCACATCAGGCTAACAAGGCCCATTGAGAGACATACACATCACATCAGGCTAGCAAGGCCCAGGGAGAGACTTACACATCACATCAGGCTAACAAGGCCCAGGGAGAGACATACCCATCACATCAGGCTAGTAAGGCCCAGGGAGAGACATACACTGATCACATCAGGCTAACAAGGCCCATTGAGAGACTTACACATCACATCAGGCTAGCAAGGCCCAGGGAGAGACTTACACATCACATCAGGCTAACAAGGCCCAGGGAGAGACATACCCATCACATCAGGCTAGCAAGGCCCAGGGAGAGACATACACTGATCACATCAGGCTAACAAGGCCCAGGGAGAGACATATACTGATCACATCAGGCTAACAAGGCCCAGGGAGAGACTTACACATCACATCAGGCTAACAAGGCCCAGGGAGAGACATACACTGATCACATCAGGCTAACAAGGCCCATTGAGAGACATACACATCACATCAGGCTAACAAGGCCCAGGGAGGGACATGTACTGATCACATCAATGTCTTGAGATACCGTATTATTGGACAAATGAAAGATTCCTGGTAAATTATAGAATAATCACAGGTGAATTAAAAATGGACTAATGAAGAATTACAGGTAAATTACAAACGGACTAATCAAGAATCACAGGTAAATTATAGACAGAATAATAAAAAATTTCAGGTAAGAATTATATATAGACTAGGATTTCTGATCCACAAGATAACACAGTCATAACAGTTGCCTGTGTAAAATCCAACCTTCACGTCTGGGTTAGGGTTTCTTGTCTCTTGTCTGGGTTAGGGTTTCTTGTCTCTTGTCTGGGTTAGGGTTTCTTGTCTCTTGTCTGGGTTAGGGTTTCTTGTCTCTTGTCTGGGTTAGGGTTTCTTGTCTCTTGTCTGGGTTAGGGTTTCATGTCTCTTGTCTGGGTTAGGGTTTCTTGTCTCTTGTCTGGGTTAGGGTTTCTTGTCTCTTGTCTGGGTTAGGGTTTCTTGTCTCTTGTCTGGGTTAGGGTTTCATGTCTCTTGTCTGGGTTAGGGTTTCTTGTCTCTTGTCTGGGTTAGGGTTTCTGGTCTCTTGTCTGGGTTAGGGTTTCTTGTCTCTTGTCTGGGTTAGGGTTTCTTGTCTCTTGTCTGGGTTAGGGTTTCTTGTCTCTTGTCTGGGTTAGGGTTTCTTGTCTCTTGTCTGGGTTAGGGTTTCTTGTCTCTTGTCTGGGTTAGGGTTTCTTGTCTCTTGTCTGGGTTAGGGTTTCTTGTCTCTTGTCTGGGTTAGGGTTTCATGTCTCTTGTCTGGGTTAGGGTTTCTTGTCTCTTGTCTGGGTTAGGGTTTCTGGTCTCTTGTCTGGGTTAGGGTTTCTTGTCTCTTGTCTGGGTTAGGGTTTCTTGTCTCTTGTCTGGGTTAGGGTTTCTTGTCTCTTGTCTGGGTTAGGGTTTCATGTCTCTTGTCTGGGTTAGGGTTTCATGTCTCTTGTCTGGGTTAGGGTTTCTTGTCTCTTGTCTGGGTTAGGGTTTCTTGTCTCTTGTCAGTTTCTTTGTCTGGGTTAGGGTTTCATGTCTCTTGTCAGTTTCTTTGATTTCCAATTGTTTTTAGGGCGTTGAGCTTTGCTTGAGAGCCTTCTAGCGTTCATGCAGATTTTGCCTCTACATCGCCTTGCACCCCATCTCAGTGGGTGAAATCAAACAGTGCCTATTAGTATTGAACATTTCTAACGATTCAAGGCCTTGAAACATTGAATTTAATTGATATTTGAAAATTACAATACCATTTTGTTGTTGATGTCCTTTATTATTGTAGCTTTGTTCAATAGTTAAATTACTAATTAAGTTGTTTGGCAAGGAAAGTTCATTATTCACAGATGGATTTACTACGACACAGATTTTCCAGCGAAATTTGTGTCGCACAATATCATTAAGTACTTACAAAACAACCTGCTCAAATTTGGTTTATATTTACATCCATAGTCTCGTAGTTGCAGCAAGAATCCTTATTTCAGATCAGTAGAAACAGATAAGTACTAGATTGCGCATTGTCATGGTTCAGTTCCCATTCCAAAAACACACAGACTATTTCCAGTTTTGTTTTCAGTAATCTTGATCCCGATTTTTAATTTAGCAAAATGAAAGTAGCGGGTGCATCGTGATGAAAATAACAGGTTATTTTGCGAAGAAACGCTGGCTAGGTATCATTCATTGGGAATTGAATCTTGATCAGAATTCTAATAACCTTTCTACATATTATGTTGAAGTTTTGAATTGTTAGACATGATTGAAAACGGAGAGTTAATACCGTACAATTGTGACATCATACATTAGCAGAAGATATAACATCTATAAACAAGTAGTCTCACTCTGAAGCAGTTATATTTTTTTCATATGCAATTTCAATTCATTTATTGTAGCCTTTGTAAAGTAACTAGTCTTGAGGGGATATTTTCTAGCAAGAGGAGGGTACATGTATGAACTTGTTAGGATAAGCAACTTCAGCCCAAGCTCTCTTCTATTTTCTTTTATGTAAATAAACACATTTTGCTGACATTCTACAAATGATTATAATGCTTTATTTATGTACTTAAACATGAGGAAATGTCTCCTGTGGCACTCAAACATTTCTTCTCTTACTTTCTCTAATTTATCTGCCCTCTGAATTTATTGAGAACCCTATAATGTATATGATATTGCACTTGACGCCTTCAGACCTTTGATTTCAGTTGTATAAATGCTGCTCTGATCTTTCCAAGGTTAGCTTTAATGTTTGCACGAGTGCTTCCTTTTCTGTTAAAAATTTCTTAACTGTAGTAAATTTTTTTTAACTTATTCAGTAATCTCTTGTCCGTGTTGGAGCATTTAATGTTGGGGTTGCTCTTAATATTTTTGTCATTGCTCAGACCGACTATGTTTATCTTCTAAGTGACAGAAGTGTCTGGCTATCTGGACAATAATCCGGATAATCCAGGTCATCCACTGTTGTAAAAATGACAACTCAATATTTAGATATATCAACAGTGTTTTATCTATTAACAATGATCATTTTGTTCATATGTTGATTCAATATATCCCAATGAACTTGAAATAAAACACCACAGTGTCTTCCACATCTGCCTCGTACTTAGATATTTTATTGAAAATAAATGCTAACAGAAAACTAACAACTCAACTATATGACAAATGGGATGATTTCAGCTTCTCCGTCAACTTTCCATACCTGTGTAGCAATATTCCATTATCACCTGCATATGGTATTTATATTTCTGAACTGATTTGATACACTGAGTATGATCAGGTAGGCTACTTACAAAGAAGATGATGTTACAGAGATTTCAACAGTCTCGTCTTAAAAGTCAGCTTTTAGCCAATTCTACGGTTGTCATAACAATCTAGTTTGCCAGTACAACCTGTCATTGGATCAAGTGCTCTCTGACGTGTTTCATACTGTTAGGCTGTTCTGATTCTGAACACAGATTACTTTGTTTACCTGATCAAGGTTTAGGGCTCATAGCAGGCGTGACTGATCCACAGGGGATGTTTATCTTCCTTGGCAGCAAATCCCACTTTTGGTATATTCAGGGGCCCGTGTTTGCATGGCTCTCTATATTGTATGCCTTATAGGTTTTATGAGATTGATCATTGTTTGGTACATGTATCTTCACATTTTCACAATCTCATTATACAGTCAGTTACAAGCAGGAACCACGATGTCATTATACAGTCAGTTACGAGCAGGAACCACAATCTCATTATACAGTCAGTTACGAGCAGGAACCACGATGTCATTATACAGTTGCTTACGAGCAGGAACCACAATCTCATTATACAGTTGGTTACGAGCAGGAACCACGATGTCATTATACAGTTGCTTACGAGCAGGAACCACGATGTCATTATACAGTCGCTTACGAGCAGGAACCACAATGTCATTATACAGTTGCTTACGAGCAGGAACCACGATCTCATTATACAGTCGCTTATGAGCAGGAACCACGATCTCATTATACAGTCAGTTACGAGCAGGAACCACAATGTCATTATACAGTTGGTTATGAACAGAAACACGGAGTGTGATAATAGACATGCTTTATAGATATTTTGTCTTTAGACAGGATGTATTATGGTACAATAATATCCCTGTCCATTTAATTCAGTTTCTGGTTTTTTTAGCTCACTTGACCTGAAAGCTGAAGTGACCTATTCTGAATACGTTTTGTCCAGTGTCAGTCTGTTAACTGTGACCAATTTAGACGTCTTTAGAACTACAGGTCTAATTTCAGCCAAAACTTGCCACAAAGCAAGAAGGGTAAAGAAGAAATGAAGTGTCAAGAATTAGTAAAAATCTTCTAAGAACCACTGGGCCAATTTTGATCAAACTTGACACAAATTATCCTTGGTGAAAGGAATTAATTTTTTTTTTTTAAAGTGAATTGTTGTAAGTGCTGTAACAGTGAGAGTTCTTTAATTTGCCAATGCCTGCTGTGACATGGGACCTCCATTTTTAAGGTCATATCTGAAGACACATGATTCTTCTAAATGCCGAGCGTTTGGCAAAGGAGCAATCACTACCTTTGTTTACGTGTTAGATTGAATGCAGCCATGGCACGAGCAGGGCTCGAATTCTCGATCTCCAGGTTACAAATTGAATGCTCTACCACTGATCTATTGCTACCGGTATTTACCAATATTATATAAAAAATTAGAAAATAAAGACGTCCATAGAAAAGAATGTGACAACAATGGAATTTCAGCTAAATGTCCATGAAGTTGAAATCTGGTATTAAGGAAGTAAATGAGGGAGAATCTCCTCCTAAAGTGGATTTGGTGGGGACATTTCATCTTTTCATAGTTTGACACTTTTTTAAGTAAAAGTAAATTACAAGCCCCATAAATCTGTGTTAAAGTGTTCTGGGAATGCTCCCATTTTTTTCTGAAAATGCTGAAATGCTTGATTTTTCTGGAGGCTTTGCCCCCTGGGTTGCCAGTAGGGCTTCGACCCTGCAACCTGACTGGGCATCTACAGCCCCCAGACCCCTCCCCCCCCCCCCCCCCTAAATTTCAGCCTTTTTGAATAATGTACACTTTCATTTCTGTTATAAATATCAGAAAATAAGTCAGACTCTGTATTTTTGGTTTTCGGACTCATCAAATTTTGTGTTTTAACTTTTGAAAGCTCCTTTCTTGCTAGTCGTACTGTATGTTATTTTATCAGTAAATAGATTATCCAATGTAAGATTTATCTTAGTCATGTTTGTGAGAAAATGGTGTCTTCACAACTGCTTTGATGTTACCTGGGCCTGCTGGGATGTTACCTGGGCCTGCTGGAATGTTACCTGAGTCTGCTGGAATGTTACCTGGGCCTGCTGGGATGTTACCTGAGCCTGCTGGAATGTTACCTGAGTCTGAGCCTGCTGGAATGTTACATGAGCCTGCTGGGATGTTACCTGAACCTGCTGAGATGTTACCTGAGCCTGCTGGAATGTTACCTGAGCCTGCTGGGATGTTACCTGGGCCTGCTGGAATGTTATGTGAGCCTGCTAGGGTGTTACCTGGGCTGGCTGGAATGTTATGTGAGCCTGGTGGGGTGTTACCTGGGCCTGCTGACTTGGCATTTCTCAGCGGGTTTTTTTTTCTCTTTGTTTGGTGTTCTTTATCAATCTCTGACCGGTCATGGTAGCTCAGTGGTTAGAGCGTTCGCTTCGCAACCGGGAGGTCGTGAGTTCGAGCCCCGCTCGTGCCATGGCCGCGTCAAACCTAAGACGAAAAATAGGTAGTGATTGCTCCTTCGCCAAACGTTCAGCATTTAGAAGTGAGAATCACGGGTCTTTCGGATATGACCTTAAAAACGGAGGTCCCGTGTCACGGTAGGCGTTGGCACGTTAAAGAACCCTCACTGCTACGACCCTGAGCGCTAAGCATAGGTCTAAATTTGTGGTACTTCACCTACAGCTGGTGACGTCTCAATATGAGTGAAAAATTCTCGACGGGACATAAAACAAACAATCAATCAATCATGTCAATCTCTGTCTAGGTTTTCCTCTTGTGATGTGATATCTGGAGGCATACATTGCCCTACTTATCAGCTCTAGACAAGTTTCTACCCATACAAATTACTTATCAGCTCTAGACAAGTTTCTACCCATACAAATTACTTATCAGCTCTAGACAAGTTTCTACCCATACAAATTACTTATCAGCTCTAGACAAGTTTCTACCCATACAAATTACTTATCAGCTCTACACAAGTTTCTACCCATGCAAATTACTTATCAGCTCTAGACAAGTTTCTACCCATACAAATTACTTATCAGCTCTAGACAAGTTTCTACCCATACAAATTACTTATCAGCTCTAGACAAGTTTCTACCCATACAAATTACTTATCAGCTCTAGACAAGTTTCTACCCATCTTTTCTGTGGGTAATCCTTTCCTGTTTGTTTATAGGCTTTGTCAGTGTCATGTGAATTAGCTAAGAAAGGGAATGATTGAAGTATATCTTAAATTATCAAATCAAATGTAATGCATTGACTATAATTGCAAATACATATATCATAAAGAATAAAATTCAATGGTTATGAAATTTTGTCTTCTAAATTACAAAAAATGTAAAGTCATAGATTGAAGTAACACCACAATAGAATAAGCATTAATTGCAAATTAACGTCAATTTAATTTTATGTGTCATAGTACTCTAATGTTGATGTCCTGATCATTTCTCACCAGATATTAGACACCAGTTTAATTTTATGTGGCATAGTACTCTAATGTTGATGTCCTGATCATTTCTCACCAGATATTAGACACCAGTTTAATTTTATGTGTCATAGTACTCTAATGTTGATGTCCTGATCATTTCTCACCAGATATTAGACACCAGTTTAATTTTATGTGTCATAGTACTCTAATGTTGATGTCCTGATCATTTCTCACCAGATATTAGACACCAGTTTAATTTTATGTGTCATAGTACTCTAATGTTGATGTCCTGATCATTTCTCACCAGATATTAGACACCAGTTTAATTTTATGTGTCATAGTACTCTAATGTTGATGTCCTGATCATTTCTCACCAGATATTAGACACCAGTTTAATTTTATGTGTCATAGTACTCTAATGTTGATGTCCTGATCATTTCTCACCAGATATTAGACACCAGTTTAATTTTATGTGTCATAGTACTCTAATGTTGATGTCCTGATCATTTCTCACCAGATATTAGACACCAGTTTAATTTTATGTGTCATAGTACTCTAATGTTGATGTCCTGATCATTTCTCACCAGATATTAGACACCAGTTTGAGAAAAGAATAAAGCGAAAGTTAACAACAGAAGAGAAGAAAATATTCATAAGGCTGAGCAGTGATTATGTTTGTGAAATCTTCATGACAACTCCCTCAGTGAATCTCAAAACAAAATGTAATGGTACCAGTGATTGTAATGAGAAAGACATGAATCAGCTTCATGAAAATCCAAAAACAGCTGGACCATCGGACAAACTTCCCAAGAGGAAGCACAGTTCTTCTGCTGGTGCAAGTGCTACCAAACAAGCAGTGAGTCCTTTACCAACCTCTTCAACAGAAGACCAATGGCTGAACACCGCAACTCATGCTAGCAGTGGAAAACGAAAGCGCCAGTTAGATGGAACACGAATGGGGGGGAAATTGAACAGAGGGGCTAAACGTCAGCTGTTGGAAGAGGAGGAGAGAAGTTGGCTAGGGATGGAGGAGATGAAGACGTGCAGGTTGTCCACAGCTGTCAGTCCCAGAGAGGGAACCAGCATCAGGTAAGATTGCTCATGTGCTGTTAGTCCCAGAGAGGGAACCAGCATCAGGTAAGATTGCTCATGTGCTGTTAGTCCCAGAGAGGGAACCAGCATCAGGTAAGATTGCTCATGTGCTGTTAGTCCCAGAGAGGAAACCAGCATCAGGTAAGATTCCTCGTGTGCTGTCAGTCCCAGAGAGGAAACCAGCATAAGGTAAGAAAGATTGCTCCATATGTGCATTATGTAGAAAATATTGAGGTTCAAAATGAACATAGATACTGCAGCAAATAGGAACAAAAGTGTGGAAAAGTTTTATGTATTTGAAAGAAATGACAGTATTTTTGTGTTAAGACCTGGGAATTTTACAATTATTCCATGCTACTTCCATTCTTTTTTTCTGTCAGCATTTCACCCTGCTCAGCACATAATTTTATTATTTCATGCTGTTCTATTTGGAAAGCTGTTGTTTTTTGAGGTATTTACATATGTAAAGGTGAAGATAACTAACAGTATTCAATCTCGTAATTCCTATAACAAATACAAATCAGAAAGATGGGCAAACAAGGTACCTAGGGGGAGTAAGCATCCCCTGTCGACCAGTCACACCCACCCTGAGCCCTACATCCCGATCAGGTAAAAGAAGTAATCAGTGTACAAGAAATAGTCTAACAATTGGTATGAAACATGTCAGACAGCATGTGACCTAATGGAAAGTTGTAATGACAAACTAGATCGTTATAACAACCATAAAATATATATAATTCTTCCAGTGTTTTCTGGATGCCTCCTAACATCAGGAAGTGGCATTACTTCTTTTTGTTAAGTCTTAACTAAACTCTATCAGTTTTGACCTATTTCATGTTAAAACATTTGAACACAAAACCTAAGTAAAAAGTCATTCACACCCTCTGCAACGTTTTAAGGACATAAGATACCCAAACAATTTAGCGATAGCATTTTGTGGAATTTTATGTAGTGTATTACAGTCCCCGAAATGTTCTATTTTACCATTTTTCCGTTCGCTCACCGTGTGTTCGCTGTTCCTTCAGCATGCAATCACCGTTTGCTCACTGTGCACTCTGGATTCACAAATCGTTCAGCATGCGCTCACTGTATGTCCAGTGTTCACCAAACATTCACCATTCGTCGTCGTTCAGTCTGTGCATTGTCATTTGGAAAATGAGTGCGATAGGAGCGATATTCATTGCAAGGAGAAAATGAAAAAGGAACGTGTACAGAAGTAACTATCAATCATACATGTAGATGGAATTAATTGCTGATATGTCACATCACTCAATACTTTCTCGAAAAAATAACATTCGGGATCAGGATGCCGTAAAACTTTCACAAATGTTGTTTTCTAGTTAAAATATCAATACAAATACTTTTGACAAATATTGCAGCATTATTTTATAATGTTTCCTTAAGTGGTATATCTATGAATAAACAATCAAATTGCATTAAATTATGAAATTTTAACAGGGTATTCTACAGTACTCAAAATTACTCTAGCATACTCTGTTTAGTAGTACCCCTCAAGAATTCTAAATATGATACCAAACTAAATGTTACAGGTAAGTATATATCTTTTTATGTAATTCTGCACACAATGTAAATCTGAAATTTGCTTTTGTTTGTGTATGATTGCTGCATGCATAATTGATGTAAAATTCATGATCATTTCATGAGAAGTATACATTCTGTACTGGTACAAAAATGTAGTATGCTTTGTTTAGACTGAATATATTCAGAACTGTAGAACATGCAGTTCCCTGATTCTGTTCTATTCTATTCTATTATTTATTCACTGAATAAATAAACATATCATTTATCTTATCAAATTAGGAAATATTCGAAGGGGAAAATCCGAGATATTCTGAATAAATAGATTCATCTTGTGTTCACTGTGTGCTCATCGTTCACTTTGCTTTCAGCATTCGCTCACTGTTTACTCTCCGTTCTTTTATCATTCGTTCAATGTGCATTCACTATTCATGCATGTTTCAATGTGCATTCACTATTCATGCATGTGTTCACCATTCAAGTGGGAAAGTAGATCGTTTCAGGAGCTATGAAACCACTTTCAATTTTGCATTATTCACAAATCTCAAAAAAATGGAAAAAACATTGCAGAAGAATTGAAATATTTCAAAAATACATCTTTTTAAAAGTGCCTTTCATGTATTAATGACTGATTTATATTTTTATTTTATCAAATAATAAAAAATCTCATATTTGATGTAGCTTGGGGGAAGGTGTGTCTCGACTCAAAAGTCAATGAATGTGATAAGCAATTTTCCAATGCCCAGAATTACAGAAGACACTCAAAGAAAATACACAATCCGATTATAACACAGTATTACTGCAGCATTTGCCACAAATCCTACTCCCGGAACACAGACACAAAACGTCACATCCAGAAATCTCATCCTGAAACGGAATACAAGGAAACTCCCATTTATACCACATACAATCCAAAAGAAATTGCTGAAAAACCTACACTATGGAACCCGCCGCCAGAATGCAGATTAAAAATAACGAGGCCACTGTCCCTGCGAAAAGACCGTACACATACACACCTAGGAAAAGTGAATCCAAAGACACCATATGCATGGATGAATTAGTGCCAGAATTTTATAATAGAACTGTAACAGTTTATGGAATATATGGACTATTTAATTAATTAGAACTATAATATTCTTTGTCATTTTACTAATTATCAGCACATTATTGTTTGTTGTAATGCTCTGCCATTTTTGTTTACATAGCAACCATCTGAACTTTATATATAACGCCATCCGAATTTTTTACTTCAGTGGCACATTTCCGTAATAATTTGTTCTGATGACGACCGTTTAAGGTCGAAACCGGTCAACCAAAATAAATTCAAAGTGCATTCTCACGATGTGTTGGTGATCTGTTTTTTTTAATTTTAAATCTCTAGAAAGAAAAAAATTGCAAGTTGAAATCAGATCATTAAAACTTTTGAAATGGTAAGTATTTAAATAACTATGTTTTAAAGAAGCTAATCCCTCCATATGTAAGAGAGTAATGCAGCGATTCTGTTAAATAATTATTATATCAAAAAGTACACATTTTTCATAAAATGTAGTTATATAACAATAAAGATGAATAATTATTTTGTTTTTAATGTGTATGTTATAACTATATGCAGTATTGCAAAATTGCACAGAATTAATAAGCACATCACTCAACAGATAGAGGAATTGTCTCATGGGAATATGATATGCAAGCCATGCTTTTTCAAGGAGATAAGTTTTGATTAGGCTGTCAAATTAAGATTCCATTTGTCCCTTGGGAGTAAAGTTTGCACACATCTGATTAGATGCAGGCTGGCCCATTACGTCGTAGATAAGAACATTCTAAAAATAAATACATCAGTGATTCTGAATGTGTGCTATTAATGAGTATAATGTAAGAAACCTATGGGAATAGTCATTGGGAATTTCTGTTTTACAACTCAAAATAAATAATTCATAGCATGTGAAAGAAATAATCCAAGTATTTGTTAAAAATAATGAAAATATATTTTGAAATCTTTCTTTAGTGATATAAAGAATTCATGAGATGCATGTGAAGGTGAATGTATATTGATAAGTCACGTATAGTGTGCATTGTCTAGGAACGATCATGGTTTTAACTCAGATGTTAAAGCAAAAAAGTGGTGCAGTCTTTGTACCAAGGAAGGGTGACCTAACTTTCATGAATGCACTGTATTTGTTTTGTGTTTCAATTTGATGAGAATGCAAATGCTAAACATTTTATTTCAACAGGAAACATGCCTACCTACAAGACATGCACACCTGTGTGGAGTGCATGGCCACCTTTTGGATGCAGACTTATGAATTACTTGTTTATTATGATGACCTGCTTATTTTGATGAAATACCTTGGAAAGTGAAACATCACATTAGGAGGGTTGTAGTGTTCCGTCAGGTCATGATATTGATTTTTGTCTTGTAGAAAAATGGGGAAGAATAAAACCAAATTACAGACAGCAGTTACTCCTGCAAGAAGTCAAGGGGTGGCTTACACTGGTAATAGTTCACTGAATGGTAAGGTGATTTACACACAGAAATGATCAGTTATCCCCCTTAGTGTAAGGAAACTTCACCTATATAAGTGGTAAAGTTCAAGTTAAATATGTAAAAATAAAAACTTTTTATCCTCAAGGATTTAGATTTATTCTACAGTGTTGTACTTCTTATGTGTATATAGGCACCTTGACACTCGGAGTTATTGAACCAAATATTTCTGACTGGGCAAAAAAACCACTCTTTGAATTTAGTGTAATTAACGTTGCTACAATTTTATTCCAAATAAATGTAATAAAATTTCCTCGGAAACAACATACATGTAGCTTGAATGTGTTTTTATTGGAAATTGAACGACTTTATGTGAAAAAAATATGCTACACTTGATAATCTAAGCACGTTTAATAACCTCACAAAATAATCCAAGAATATCAAGATTTATTCGGAATGAATTATTTCATTTGTGTATCTTGCATTTTATTACCAAACTTCAAATACATTCTATCATAAAAACAAAATGAATCAAAAGTTGATACGAAACCTGTAAAACTTCAAAGAAATAATAAAAAAGAAATTCAACATTTACAAACTGGATGTAGATACTGATGATAATCGATAATGAAATTTCTCCGATTATACAACACTAATGTGATTTGTGATGTAGCACATTGAAAATGTGGAATTTTTATTAATCCTCCTAAATTCTGCGAACCAAAAAAGAAA
Source organism: Ostrea denselamellosa (assembly GCA_024699665.1). Classification (NCBI taxonomy): domain Eukaryota; kingdom Metazoa; phylum Mollusca; class Bivalvia; order Ostreida; family Ostreidae; genus Ostrea; species Ostrea denselamellosa. The sequence continues at coordinate 2,343,824 of JAMZEH010000033.1, read as the reverse complement.
AAAAAAACCAAAACAAAAAAACCGTGAAAAGAGAAGGTTCTTTCGAATTTTGATTATATGACCAGCCCCTATGATTTCATGGCCCCAGGGTCAGGGAATCTGGTGATCAAAACCTTCCTTTACACTCTAGGACATTTAACAGACAATGTGTATAGTCATGACGTTTTTATCAAAAATCTTGTACTAGTTAGTTGAGGCAGCTGATGTTACAGAGGCATGAACAGTCTGGTTTAAAGTCAGCACTTCTATGGTGCTTGTAATGATCAAGTTTGCCAATCAACCTGTCATTGGGTCAATGTCTGACATATTTCAGACTGTTCTGTACTCATTGGTTTTGACTACAGATTATTCTGAGTACCTGATCAAGGTACAGGGCTCACTGCTGGTGTGACCAGTCGATAGGGGATGCTTACTCCTACGCACCTGATCCCACCACAGGTATATCCAAGGGTCCAAGTTTGGCCAACTCTTCAATTTATTTTCCTTTTAGGAGTTAAAAGATTACTCACTATTTGTTATCATCACCTTTTTACTTCCTCAAGACAAGAAATGCTTCATATAAAATTATGAAATTCTTGCCACTTGGCCAGATATTCTATTGCTGAGGTTTGGCTTTATGGCTCATATATTGATAATGCATTAATTCTTTAAAATTCTTCATCTTGGGGGTCAGGGTTAGAATACATCCAAGTAGCTCTTGCTTGTCATAAGTGGTGACTAAATGGAGCGTTCCATCAGATGAGACCACAAAAATCGAGGCCCCATGTCACAACAGGTGTGGCTCGATAAAGATCCCTCCCTGCTCAAAGCCCTAAACACTGAGCATAGGCCTAAATTTTCCAACTCTTCACCGGCAATGGTGACGTCTCCATATGTGTGAAAAATTCTTGAGCAGGATGTTAAGCGATATATAATCAATCAATTGATCCACCAGGGGATCCCGGGCCTAATGGCTAGACAGTGGGGAAAAAACATAATTGTATTACTTTTTAGTATTGTGCGTACTGTATGCATGGTCATAGAAAGCATGCAGCTGCCTACCAACGCTGTGACATTCCCTGCTAGGTCGGGGGCTAAATTGAAATTTCGTGAAAATTATTTAATTTCAATGTTTAAAAATCTTATATTACTTCTGAGTGTTGTGGAAAAAAAATATGTTCATGGTTTTTACCTTTGTAAATGTCCATAGCTCTTGGTACTTTCGTAGCCCAGGTTCGGAAAGTTAGGACAGCAGCAGAGTATGGGAGTGAAATTACATTACATATTTAAGAATCGTCTTCTTAACTTCTGTGTATTTTATGTATAGTTATTAAGAATACATGTATGTAGCTCTCTACTCAACAAAGACATGTGGTCTCCAAACCCATTTAGTTCATATTTATTTCAACATCAAAGAGATTTTTTATATTACTATCTCCTATATATCTTTTAAAAGGGTCACTGTGTGGAGCTAGGGATGGATTTGAGGAGTACAGCCTGGATTCACCGACATCCTTTGTGGAGTGCCCGATATGTGCAGAAGCGTTTCCAAAGGAATCCATCGAGGTCCATGCTGCAGTCTGTGGGGAGACCATCTCCTACACTGCCTATTGACATGAGAAATGTAGAATGACTGCACACTTAGTGAATTTGACAGATGACAAAAACCGTCACAACAACCTTCCGTAAATTCGCTCAACTTCTTACTTTGAGTATATTTTATATAGTATAGGGTTTGATGTAAGGTATTTCATTATAGTGAATCTTTTCCTAAACCATAGGAGTGTACTAGTCTTGTTATGCAATACGGGGGAAAAACCTAATTATGTCAATACGTTGGTCTTTATTATGTATCAGCCAATGAGTCAGATGGACTGTGTTGACTGTGATTTTGAAATTCATAGATTGTGGAAGAAATGTCAACATTTGAATGACCTATTAATGAACACAACCCACAGGATTATGTGTAAAGTGATTCCACACACTGATCGTTACGTCACCTCAGCAGGGTGACTTATTGCCGTTGGTCTTTGTCCCGGGGCCTCCGTGGCCGAGTGGTTAGGGCACGTATTCCATACATATTTTTAAAAAAAACTAAATATATGATTATAATGTCCATAAAGCTTTCTACCGAGACTGTGAAATTCGTGGCTCTTGGGTCAGGGATTCTGGCCCTTGTCCAGGGCCACATAATGAAGATATATAAAATAATCAGGGAATGTGAAAATGATTTATATGCTTCAAACTTCTGTTTTCCCTTCTGTAATAGAATAGGAATTATATGTATTTTGAAAGATCATTAACATGTGTACAGAAGACTCCATAATGAGGCTTATATGGAAATGTGAGACTCCCTGTATGGGCTATCATACTGAGGTGACTGTTAAGGCCCATAGACCTTTTGTTTGATCAAAATGTGTCTTTCCTCTGCTGTTGTCATCATAAATTTTTAACAATTTCATCTTCTCTTGAACCAGTGTGCCTATTTCACACAAAAGTATCTTTCACACAAAGTATCTTATAATAAATGAGCACTGTGGGGACCCAGGTTAGAATAGGCCCTCAGTACCCCTTGCTTGTCATAAGAGGTGACTAAATTGGGCGGTCCTTTGGATTACACCGCAAAAACCAAGGTCCTGTGTCACAGAAGGTGTGGTACAATAAAGATCCTGCCCTGCTCAAGGGCCGTGAGCGCTGAGCAAAGAGCTAAATTTTGGAGTACTTTTACAGAACACAGATGCATGTAGGGAAGAATATTCTTTTAGTTAGATTGATTGATTATTTATTGCTTTCCGCCACACTCAACAATTTTTCAGTTATCTGGTGGCGTCCAGTTTTTGTTGGTGGAGGAGAGAACCCAGATACAATGTACCCGGGAAGAGACCACCGACCTTCCGAAAGTAAACTGGCAAACTTGCTCACATAACGCCGCGGCCGAGATTCGAACGCGCGCCGACAGAGGTGAGAGGCTTTGTGATTTTGAGCCCGATGCTCTAACCACTCGGCCACGGAGGCCCCTATTTTAGATAGAAATTGAAAAGCACACATGGTTCTTTGAATCGACAGATATAGTAGACATGAACTATTTTGTATGTGTATTGAAGCACATATATATAAAAGTATGCAAATGTTATAGAAGACCATCTTTCTACTAAACAGCTCGTGGGTAATATGAAATGACAGTAACAATGGTAGGGTGAAGATGACTCGGGTGAGGGATGTGGCCCATGGGCCTCTTGTTTGGTCTTGCTGTACCCTCCACTAAACAGACTGGTGGAATATTGGAATCGTGTTGACATGATTTGTTTTCCCCTTTGATAACAAGGCATAATTTTGTATAAAAACAATTGGTTGCAATACAATCTTCTTCGTATATTGTATAATGATTGATTGATTATATATTGTTTAACGTCCCTCTTTAGAATTTTTCACTCATATGGAGACGTCACCATTGCCGGTGTAACGACGAAAAGTGACCCCCGTAGAATAATGACCGGGGGGTCAAATTTCTACGTAGAAAAATGACCCCCCGGTCATTATTCTACGGCAAGTAGGGTCATTTTTCGACTGTAGAAAACCCTTCCAAACCGTTTATTCTACGACACCACACACGTTGAAAAATGACCCCCATAGAAATATGACCCCCTACTTTTTCACTATATTATACAATAATATCTTATGAAATGAGATGTAATACTCAATATTCGTTCATCCCAGGGTTGGATAGGGTCGGTGAAGATAACTGTGTCTCCTGTTTTTTTTTTTTAGATATCCTTAAATGTCGTGGAAGCAAATTTAACACCACTTCTTATATGGGCCCCATAAAATATGATTTAATAATTCCTATTTCTTTGTGATTGGCTGAGATTCACCAATGTAGAAAAATGTTACTTCTATATTTATCTTCACATGACTTTCAATGTGTACGGGGTTGGGAAGGAGGAGGTGCTAGCTAATAAATCTGTCATTTTCCCCTGATAACGCCCCCCCCCCCCCCCCCCCCCCCCCCCCCCCCAATCTATCCCATGAAAGAGCCTGGCATTGGTGTCCTCAAGGGGACATTTAATCTCATTCGTCTGCAAGTCTGTCTGTTTAAATTTGTCACAAAAACTTTAACCTTTGAATGAGATAGGGCTTTCGTATTTCACATGTATATTACCTGCTACAAGATCTTACCAAATATACTATGATTTTTAAAAAAAGAAAGAGATATGGCTATCATTTTATATATGTATAATCCTTTCTAAAACTACGTTTTCTGACCCTGTGACCTAGACCTTGAAGGTTGACCTACTTTTCAAAAATGGTATATTTCTGTATATTTCTAGATTGGGAAAAGATAGGGGTTTCGTATTTGCATTCCTGAAACAAGACGTTCTCGAGCATGCTATGGTTTTTTACCCCTTGACCTTCATGTTTGACCTAATCTGCCAAAAAATCGCTGGAAATTACTTTTGAATGACATAATTATATGATAGGGTGTTTATATTTGACACAACATGCCATAAATAATGGTCTCCCATACACTGACACCGGAAGCGGAGATCACAATTCTTTGATTTCATTTCAAAGCAACTAAAGTACATTAAAGAATTCCAAATTGATATATATTTTTTTATATTTATTTATTACAACTACAACTATAAAAAGAGCACAGAAACTTGCCACTAACTTTAATGTATTTTTAACGTTTACTAAGGGGTATCATATTTCGATTTTTTTGCAACAAACTTGTCTTCCAAATCCTCCCATTCACACAATAAATTGAACACATTTGGATCTATTTCGTCGCTTAATTTTTCTAAACCTTTTACTTGATGGGGAAAATCTTTGAACTTCAATACGTATACGTCTTCTGGTCTTTCTAATTCTCTGACAATATTGGAGTCGGTTTCATTGTTTACCAGTGCAGCTTCAAGCATTCTTTTTGAAATATACTGGTGGTATTTCTTTGGCACGAAGTTTTTGATGTAGATGTAAGGTGTTCTGATGTAAATATCCTCTGTTACATCCAATACAGGTTCGTAATGGTTTCCAATATTCATAATAAAAATGTATTCGAATTGGATTCGTTTTATCCCTCGTGTACGGCAGCCAGACGTAATTGTCGTTGTTTTTGTCATTCATCCCGTGCTTGCAGTAAACAAAGATCGTTGTATTGCAAATTGTAGCGAATGTACGGATTTCTGTATCAGTACCCCAGGAACCTTCATGTTCCATCCGCGAACGTTTCAAATATTGGCTTCCATGGTTTGCAATAGATGTTTATTCTCCATCATAAAGCCAACAACTTTATTTCGTACATCATTGTGATATGATTGAACTCCAAATAAAACATAACTAAATGTTCTAAACAAGCAATTTCCATCTCCTCTCATAGACACCGTCACTGTTAGAATGGAATTCGCATTTACGTGCCGTCTACGTTCTGTTTTGAGAACATTCTTAACCTGGTGGCCAAACATTGCAGCGTTAATGTCTTGCCACTCATTACCCACTGGATAAAAAAGAATGCGAGATCTCGATTCAGTTTTATTGGTAATTTCAACTTCTGGAATCTTGCGTTTTTTCGGTGGAAGCGGTATACCACGGCTTTTAGTTAATGGAGTGTCTTCCTCTTTGGGTGAATTCCTTTTTTTGTCAGCTTTTTTCTGTGTTTCATCTGGTTTTCCGTGTGTTTCATCTGGTTTTCCATGTGATTCTTCAGGCTTTCTACTCATTTCATCATCTTTCGATTCCTTGTAAATTTTCAACCTATTTCCATTTACTGAGCATTTCAGTCCCTGTAAAGTGTATGTTCCCTTCTTGTTAATACCTTCAACTATGTAAGGACCGCTCCATAATTTGTTTAGTTTTCCCCCTTTCCGGGTTAACTTTCGGGTATTGTGGAGCAAAACTCATCTCCAACTTTAAAAGTTTTATTTTTTATGTTCTTATCATGATGCTTCTTTTGTGATTCCTTTATGTTTTCCACTGCCTCTTCTCTTTCACAAGAAAGCTTTATGAAAGCGTCGGAGCGCTGCTTCAAGAAATCTTCAAACTTGTCATTTTCTGGGATCGGCGAAGTGGGTAAATCAAGTTCAATGGGTAACTTGGCTTCGCGACCATATATTAGAAAGAATGGTGTTTTCTTCGTTGTCTCATGTTGCGCAGTTCTATAGGCAAAAAGCATAAATGGAAGTTTCGTATCCCAGTCATTTTGTAGTTCATTAACACAAGAAGATAGCATAGAACATAGGGTTCGATTGTAGCGCTCCGTATGCCCTCCTGTTTGTGGGTGACGGGGGGGGGGGGGGACGCAATCCGATGTTCAATTCCATAATCTGAACAAACAGCATCGTTTAGCTCATTGCAGAACTCTCTGCCTTGGTCGGTTATAATGACTTCTGGTACTCCGTGATCCGCAATGAACTTGTATAAACTGTTAACGATTGTTGAAGCCTTCTTATCTGCTATAGCTTCTACCTCCACCCATTTCGTCAAATATTCCGTGAAGACAAGTATGTACTTATTACCTAAAATGAAAGAGATGAACGTAACTACGTTTTGTATCTTATGTATGTTCCTAAATAGCCATATAGCTTCTTTATCTTTGAAATATTTTGTGAAAATTGGTCTGTAATACTGCTTAAAGTCACATGTTTTGTAAGTAAAATGTATTGAAGGTGATAACAAGCATTCACCTCCGATGATTTTAATTTTAACGGACAACTTCAATTCGTAAAAAATTAACGCGTAAAAATTAAATCACTCCCTTTTGATCAAAATTCGTAAAAAATTACAGCAGTAAAAATTACCCGTTATACGGTAATATATTTATAAATGAAATATCCAATTATCTGTTTTATATATACATGTACATAGGTTAAAAATATATATGTCTTAAAACACACACAAATAATTATATACCCCCAGTATATAAATGTTATATGGAAAACTATTATAATAATAACAATGACTTTTGGATCACATATTATATAGTACCCCAGCAGAAAAAAACGGAGTAATACATTTCTTTTAGATACTTGTCAACGATTTATGGGGGGTTTTTGTTTGGTTTTGTGTGTGTGTGTGAGACAGTTGTGCGGGGTTAACGTTGCTAATAAATCAGACCTACATGTCAGTTAGATTCTAACAAAATGAAATCAAAGGCACAAGCTGCTCTCACTTTGTTGAAATTTTGAGGTCATTAGTTATTTTGCTGAATCTCATTTCATTGTTTCTCGTTTCGTGTTTTACATATACCCATTTTTTCATATATAGAATGAAATCATATTGCATGTTTAAAAAATCCAGTCAAGTGGTCTAATACATCAGGAAAATACATAATAATCTGTTTCTTTTCAATTCGATAACCCTATGTAATTACTGTTACTTTCCCTACATTAGCTAACCGTTAAAAAAACACGTTAGAATACTAGTAGGTTTTAAGGACCCTCTCTACACCAGTGCAAAATATTTTTTGGACATTGAGAAAAATACATTTTATAAAAGTGTTAATATTAACTATTAAGCTTATTTATATAATTTTCACTATATGGCGCGTGGCATTTACCCCAGGAAAAAAACAATCAAACACTACACAGTAGTAGTATTAGTGAATACAAATGACTATTAATTACTTCCATAGAAAACAAGCTAATGCCGAGAATTTGTGTCCCACGCTTAGGGAAAAAGTAAACCATGCGCAGTTCGGGGTGGGGTCGGATCCCCTTGACTGAATTTGTAGAATTATTAAATGTATACTGAAGCAAATAAAATATGCCAATATGGATAATTTATAAAGATTTGATTGCTTATTCTTTATTATGTGCATAGAAGATTCTTTTGATATGGAATATTTATTAAAATTATGATGATTTTATGAGTTTGTACAAGTCAGACCTCATATATTTTTCATTTCACATGCTGAATACTATCATTTAGTAAAAAAAACAAAAAAAAAAACAACAACAAGCATTTCGGGAAAAAAAATTGGATCGTCTGAGATGCAAACCCGGGCCCTCTCACGTACGAAGCGAGAGACATACCACTAGCATGGGTCATAGTTGTCCTATAAATCCTATATTTCCTATATTTTTCAGCCATGTCCTATAAAGTCCTATATTTGAGCTTTTTGTCCTATAATACCTATAAAATCTAGAGTTTTCAGTATTAAAAAAAATTATGTGCAATTTTGCTTTCACCATTTATGGTATTTTTGTCAAATAAGAGAAATGAATTACTTATATGTCAATATGAAGCATAGTTTTGAAACATAGTGATGCTAATATTAGGCTATGCCAACTGTCTGCTGACATCAAATATAAGATTTGTACATATGTTCTTGAAATTTTGATTACTTATCAAGTACATTATCATGATTATATTTGTTCTAAAATTTTCGAATTTGAAAAAAAAAACACAAAAAAAACAATGCCACTAAAATATAACTACATGTTCACTCATTTGAGTGTAAACAGTAGCAGAAGGTTGAAAGAGGTTGGCAACTCTTGCCTGCACAGCCATTTTTTACCCCTGCTTTAAGGTTGCTCACTCGTCAGGTTTTTGACTTTTTGTCATATTTTCGAACTTATTTAATCCATTCGAGTGCATTGCAATTTTTTGCACACTGACCCTACTTTTTCTTCCAAAATAAGATTATATACATCATAAATAGTCTTTTGACAAAATTAGTGAAATTCTTAATATTCCTTTATAGTAAATTAAAATCTATGAAAAGTCTAGAGAGGTTTGGTTTCCTGTCAAATTTTCAAATGGTTGAATCACTCTTATATGCACACTGACCTATGCATATCTTTTGCTAAAATTTATCTAAAGACAATGTTCTATCAGATTAAAATACTTATTTCAAATCCTTAATATTCTCATTCTGAGGAGTGACCTACCTTAAAGTGGGGCTTTAGAATTCTGCTTTCCATCCAATTATGAACAATTACATACCTTAAGAACACCCTGTTAGAATTTTATGAAAGCTGATAAAATGATTCCAATTCCAACGAACCCCTAGTCTAATAAAATTACTAGCTAGTGAAGTGAATTTAAAAATGGACTGACTTACATAATAGGACACAAGCAGACCAAAAATTTAGGAAAAACTGCTTTTATTATCAATTTACAATTGTATACTGTTTACTGGGATATGAACAAAACAGTACTTAAGAGTGTTGCATTTGAATTATCACTGTCTGTTACTAGTACTGTGGATTCATTTATTTTCGTGGGTACCAATTTATCGCGGTTTGGCAAAAATATACTATTTTGAGGATACTTAAATTCGTGGTTTTGCGTTTTTCTGCTAGTAAAGCAATGCAAAATATACATTTTGTTGAATACTTGAATTCGTGGTTCAACAACACCCACGAAAACCACGAAAATTGGTATACATCGAAATAAAATGAATCCACAGTATGTTGTTTCTTTAATTTAATTTAGTTTGCCCCTAAAATGCAGAAAAAAGGAATGTAAATGGGGAATAGGCCAAAGAGACAACATCAATTTTTTTAAAGAAATATGAAGAACAAATGTTTGATTGCTGTATTTTGTTATTTTCTGTTTTCACTATTGAGGAAATACCATGCTTGATTTTCCTAAGCACAATTAAGCAACAGAATAGTAATACCAATGCGCAGTATTGCATTTAAAAGGCTGTGTTTAGAATGGCAACACTCTTAAGTACTTTCTTTTGTACACTCAAATTTAAGATTTTTCAGATTGATGACTAATTAAATTATTAGAACAAAATGCCAAAGAACAGGACTAAATTTAACAAAGAATGGCTCACAATGGATGATGATCAAGGATTTAAGATATGCCAGTGGTGTGAAGCAAGCAGTAAATCAACTTTTGAAGCATATTGCTTTCTTTGTAAAGAGACAGTCAGTTGTGACAATCAAGGAATCCTCCAATTAAAACAACATGCCAAGGGTGATTCTCATAAGAAGCTTGCAAATCAAACAAGGTGCCAAACTACTTTGAGATTCCAAAGCACAAGTCATTCAGCTGACTCATCCGAATCTGCAGAACAAAACCAGACAAAATCTACTTTGATTTTTGAATCACCTAAATATCAAGCAGCAAGAGCTGAAGTAGTATGGGCATTGAAGGTGGCAATGTCCAATTATAGTTATAGCTCATGTGCCGATATCAAAGATACATTTGAAGCAATGTTTCCAGGTGCTGTTACTGCAAACTTCACAATGTCTGCAAAGAAAATTTCTTATTTGATAGCTCATGGTGTAGCGCCTTACTTCCTTGAATTGCTGACAGGAGATATAAATAAATCTAATGCCCTGTACACCATACAGTATGATGAAACAACAAATAGACAGATCAACAAACAGCTTGACCTTCATGTCAGATATTGGTCTGACAAACATCAGCAAGTTGTTGTTCATCATTTGAAGACTTATTTGCTTGGTCATGCCACAGGAATAATTTTAGCAGACAAGATATTAGATGTTATAAATGACTCTGGTTTGCAGCTGAAAAATTTGCTTATGCTTGGCAGTGATGGTCCGAACGTAAATAAAACTGTTTTCACATTGGTTAATGACCGCATCAAAGATCTTGGACGACCAGGTTTAGTAAATATTGGATCTTGCAATTTACATGTGGTTCACAATGCTTTCCGCAAAGCAATAGAGGCAAATTTCGGCCAGGAGCTAGTTCAATTTGTGCTAGACATTCACAAATGGTTTAAGCTATCAGCAGCTAGATTAGATGACTATGAATCCGTGCAAAAAGAGCTTGGTCTAAAATGCCATAGATTTCTCAAACACGTAGAAACCAGGTGGTTATCCCTTGGTCCTGCCTTACCTAGAGTTGTTGAACAATGGAAAGGACTTCAAGAATATTTTCTAAAGAAATTATTACAAGACAAAAGCTCCGACCTCTACAAGAATCCTAGGTACAAAAGGATCAGACTTATGTTAGAACAGAAAAATCACACCGTTATCAACATGGCCTTTCTTGTAAGCATCACTGACATGTTTGAGCCATTTCTGGGAATGTTTCAGACAGAGGCACCCTTGATTCACCAGCTCTATGCACATCTGCAGTCACTCTTTATATGTGTCTTAGGCAGACTCCTGAAACCAGAAATAATACAAGGAAAATCAGTCAGGAAATTATTAGATCTTAGCTTTGATGACCATTCAATTCAGCTAAAAGACAGTCAACTTGAAGTTGGTGAAGTGACCAGGAAAGCCTTAAAGAAACTTAGTGAGACTCAACAAAAGGACTTCATGTTGAAAATGAGAAAATTTCTTACTGCTGTTGCAAACTATTTGAAACAGAATTTGCCCTTTAATAATAGAGTTCTGGAAAGTGCACAGTGTTTAGATCCAGTCCATAAAAATGAAACTTGGACAGTTGAATCCATCAAAACCTTAACACGAGCAGTTGAAACTGGTAAAGATATCCCAGTAGACAGAGTTGCCGATGAATGGCGTTGCTATCAAGCAGAGGAGGAATTAGAAAGCACGGGTCGAATAGATCATTATTGGAGAGTGATTCTGAGTATGAAAGACCAAACAGGAAATCTCAAATATGAACATTTAGCGAAAGTCGTAAAAGCAGTCTTAACACTGGCACATGGGAATGCGGACGTAGAAAGGGCTTTTTCACAGAGTGGAAAAAGTGTAACCCAAGAAAGGGTCTCCTTGAATGAATATTCTATAGATGCCCTTCAAATGACAAAAGATGGTGTCAAAATGAATGGAGGGAAAGCTCACCTAGTGAATATTTCTAAAGCACTCCTACAAAAATGTAGGCATGCTCACAGTCAGTATACTATTGCTCTTGAGGAACAGAGAGAAAAAGAATTACAAGAGAAAAGACAATTTGAGCAATTACAAAAAGAGAAAGAGGAAGAAGAGAAGAAAGTAAGAGAAAGAGCCAGAGACAAAATGAAATTAGTCGACAGAGAAAAAGATCTTGATCGACAAGAGCAAGACGAGCAAAATAATAACGAAATTGCGAATGAGCTGTTAAAGGAAGGCAACAAGTTGTTGATTGAAGCACTAAAGCAAAAGGATATGAAGAAGACAGGGGCGGCACAGGCAATGATAGAAAGTCCCCAAAAGAAAATTGAAGTCTCTAATGGAAAACTGAAGAAAATTAGAGAGGAACAAAAGAATATAGGAAAAAAGAAATATGATCTGATAGACTCTGGTAAATATAAATCAACAGAACCTTCTAAAAGAAAGTCAACTGGTCAGAATAAAGAAAGGCATGCTTCAGCAGCTAAGAAGAGTAAAACAGATACAAAAGAGAAACATGGTAGTTCAAAGAATAAAGATACAGATAAAGAAAAAAAATCAAAGAAGTGAATCTTGACATTTGTATTACATGTACTTATTATAGCATTTGATAGGAAAACAAATGTATTAAAATTATTATTTTTGTCTTAATGTTCTTTACACTGATATTTTTTTTCAAATAAAAATAGTGGTGGTAATGGTGGACAGATGAAAGGGGAGGAGGAGTCTGTCATTTCCTTTTTTCCGATTTTTTTGTCAATTTTAGTAGGAAAAATGTCCTATATATGTCCTATTTTTGCTGAAAAAATCCTATTTTTGTCCTATTTTCATGAAAAGAAATCCTATTTTTCCTATATTTTTTACACCAAAAGTGGCTATGACCCATGCACTAGAGCACGGAACTGCTTTATACTGACGCAAATTATATGCAAAGATGAAGTTACATACATGTATATCTTCACGTTCGATATTGTCAAAATTTTACACAATGCATGGTGTCTAATTTAACCTTTATTAAACATTTCTAATAAATGTAATAAGAATATAAAGTCCACCAAGAACCTGTTTTGAACATAATAACTCTCATACCCCCGTGCTAAAAAAGCGACACATAATACAATAAATACTAATAAATCAAACGGGACGGGACACTTTGAGAGGGGTAAGAGAGGACCTAGGGAGTTTATGTATACAATTACATTGCAAAAGCTCAACATCTTTTTGAAATATCGCCCGGAAAGGATAGTGTTTCATACAGAGAGAATGTATCAATTTACGACCTTGAACCTTGACCTCAAAATCAATAGGGGTCTTCCTTAGGCCACAGGGAGTTGTTATGTAATATTTCATTGCGAAAGCTCAAAGGGTTCTCGAGATATCGTGTCGAAACGAAAGCGTTACAGACAGAATGACGGACAGACCCAAATTAATATCCCCCACTTTTCAAGTGGGGGACAAAACATAGATGAAAATAACATGTTCATTCACTTTATCTAGGCCTTTTAAAATGTTAGGAATATTTCAAGTGATTAAAAATTGAGTAGTAAACTGTGAATTTCTATTAAAAATTATCTAAAGGCAGATCACTTTAACTGCATAAAGATGCCATAGAAGATGTATTAATTTTTACATTTTTAGAATTCTAGCTCATAAATTTGATTCATCGTTAAGTTATGAGTTTCGATTATTTACATTAATTCCAGTATTATGGTTTCACGTGTGTCGATGGAACATTTATTTATTTCAGAGTTTGAACCTGTTTAACAAATATTTAACTAGTATATATTTCTTTCGAATGTTCACTTTTCGAGTAGTTTAGAAGTGGCACCCACATACTTACCCTCTCATTAAAGCACATGAGCTGCAGATTGTGAAAATAAAATACAGGAATAGGAGGCCAGTCGCATATTGATTTAATTTTAATAATTATTAATTCAATAAACTCAAGCAATTATTAAATAATAATAAAAAATGTTTTATTTCATTTAATAAAAAGACATTAATTTTTTAATTACATTCGAGCGTAAACTTATTTAATGAAAACACCTCATTACATTTTTTGCAATTTTATCTATGCATGCTGTGAACTATTCTTTATAAAAATGTATAGAATTCTTTATGAACTACCTCTGCTAGTTTCCTGCAATGGTCCAACTATATCCATTCCTATTTGCACAAATGGCTTTGACTTTACTGATATGGGTCTCAATGGCTGCTTTGCTTTCTTCAAGGTAGATTTCCTTTGGCACCGATCACACCTCTCTACGTAATTCTTAACGTCATCATACGACGATGCCCAGTGATATCTTTCTCGAATTTTCTTCCATCTACGAAATATATTCATTTGGAAAAATTTAAGTAATAAATGCGGGGGAGAAGCAAATGTTTAATCTGAAATTTCTGATTATAACTCAACTTTTGTGTGTGTGTGTGTGTGTGTGTATAAAAGCACTAAAAACCAACAACACTAGAAATCCTGAAGGATTTCTGTGCAAGAATTTTTTTTGGTTTTGTCTCTTACACGTATCGGTGAACAATTCAAAATGTGAGATTTCAAAGTAAGTCTTAGACGTTGGAGCAATGTCTCAAAATTTCGGATGCATGGGCGTCGGAAGCAAATTGAAGGGGGGGGGGGGGGGGCTAAACCAACAAAAAGGTAAATCCAAATTATCAATGCTTATATGTCTATTTTTGCCAAAAAACAATGGATCAGTTCAGACATGCAACAGTTCATTCTATGACCGGGCAACAGTTTTGACTAACCCCCCCCTCCGGTTTTGACGGATGACAATAAAAGACAGTTATCTTCCGAGGGACAATCCCCAAGTCAAGCATCAAGACTGCACCCCTCCTAGCTTCTGATAATCTTATAAGACACAATTACCTATTAAAATACACGATTTCCTTGTTTATCATTTTCCTATTTCGATATTTGATATCATTAGATTGACCCTATAAGGAATATAAAAGTATTTCCAAGCTTTTGTCTGATGAAAATTTTCACAAGCTTGGGAAATTGGCGGGGGGGGGGGGGGGGGGGGGGGAATTACACCATCTATTTATCAGGTGCCTTTAAAACAAGTACAAGTGCATGCACATGTCTTATTAGTTGTATCAAATATTGTTTCAAAGCCAAATACAACCAATTACATCGTAGACCATCAGAAAATTGGTGCATGCCCGGCCTCCCCCCCCCCCCCCCTCTCTCTCTCGCAAAACATCCGTATTATGTTTATACGAAATTTCAGACATTTTAATTCTTTATACTCGGAATCAGACCGAGGCAAAATAGAAAACGTGATTTTATATTTTCTCACTAAAATAATTGAATTGATATACATTATCTTTAGAAAAAATGACCGGGGTATCTTTGAAATCGATGTTAAACTTGTCACAATTGATTTTAAGAAATGCATGAAATATATTCACATAAATAAATAAACTTACGTTTTATTAATGCCTAGGTGCCCACCACTCGCTGTTGTATGGGTATTGCTGATAATTTTTGGAACCTCCTCTTCTTTTGCAACTCTTAATAACCGTTTTTTATGATAGTAATGTAGAATCCCATTGAATAGAGCAAATTTACTACATTTTCGTTGAAAGTTGCGCTTTAAATTTTTTGGCAAAAATTTAGGATATTGTTTCTTTTCCACGAAAAGCGATATTTCCGTATATTCTTTCGAGTCCATGGTGTGAAGCAAAATGACGAACAGAATTGTTGCCTTTGAAACTTCAAAGAACCGCAAAATGACGAACAGAATTGTTGTTTTTGAAACTTCAAAGAACCCCGCCTATTTGATGGCATCATTTTATCCTAAACAAAGTGATTGATGTTTTAAGCCTATAATATTTTTCCCATGGGAGCAAAGTTTTGAAATCAGACTGTGTTGTCACAATCGCTAACAAAGGCAGCTGGGAAACGATCAAAAGTAGCCAAAATAAATAAAACGCTAGAATTTGAAAGGAATTTGTGAATTGAAAATATTCTTACCAAAACCAGCCTTTTGCATCAAAAAATGACATAGGGTCATTATTCTACGGGGTCATTTTTCTACAATCCACACGGAGAAAAATGACCCCAAAGCCATATTTTCTACGAAAAAAGGGGTCATTTCTCTATGTAGAATATTGACCAGGGGGTAAAATTTCTACGTAGAAAAATCGTTACACCGGTCATGTATTGTATAAATGTAACAGTTAACCCAAATGAATTAATATAAGAGGGTGTATCAGGACAAATAAATATGGTTCAGATTGATATTAAAGTAGGGGTCTAGTAGCGTGACGTCACGTCCGGATCGAACTCCGTTTTAGGTTCTTCTACTATCATATGTCAATAACATCCCGCAGAAATGCAAAGGGAAAATTCATTAAATCATCGCGATTGAAGCAAAACCAGGCCCTGCGTAAAGGATGCGTTACTTTTTGGAATCCCACAGATGATGAAGACTCGAAAGAAAGAATCGAAAGACCCGTGATAACCCCGCTTGTAGACCATGTGTATGTGGATACGGTTATTCGCGATGTTGCTCAAGAGGAAATAGTGTCAACAAACGTTACGGGTAGAAGTGATTGGAGAGACGGTAGGCGGATCGTTGAGCTCGATACACTTGCAAAGAATTTAGAAGAGTGTAAGAGATGTGGACAACCCTTACATCTGTCGGATTGTGTTGGTGAAACACGATTTGGATTGGCACAAATTCTTCAAGTGCAGTGTCGGTACACCGAGTGTAGACTGGTCAACGATGTCCCAACAGGCAAAAAACATCTTACGGAAAAGGGTGGAAAGGCATGGGATGTAAATACAAAATTAGCAGCAGGTAAGCGTAGTATATCTAGAATTATCAACATGGTAGATGATCATATGATAATATTCTGCCAACGGTAGTGCAGGAGTCAGTCAGATCAAAGGGTTCTCAAACCTCTGACCACTATTTTGGCACAAAACATTGTATATAGAAAAGTGCTACATAATAATTACTGCCGCCCGCGTCTGATGATCCTTGAGTCGGGGGTTCGAATCCCACTGTGGGACGTGGGTGCCGGTCTTTCGGATGAGACCGTATAAACCGAGGTCCCGTGTCGCAGTAGGTGTGGCACGATAAAGATCCCTCCCTGCTCAAAGGCCCTGAGTGCCGAGCATAGGCCTAAATTTGCAGCCCTGTCACCGGTAATGGTGACAGCCGCCGGATAGCTGAAAAATTGCTCAGGCGGCTATAAACAAAAAGAAACAAACAAAAAACATAATAATTACATTATAATTATACATCATATTTAGACACACTGTTTATGAACTTGATCTTGGCAGAAGGTTTATACTATATACATGTAGCTACCCGATGCTTTCACATATTTGTGAATAAATATGGTACTGTTTGAATTGAATTTCATCATAAGAATTACTATGATGACTGTACAGTATATAATTTATCCACTGATAGAGAAGAGCTGCATTGATATGTTACATGTACATGTAGTTTAGCTAGCACGTGGATCTGGGTTCGAATCTGCAATTTATCTGCAATGTTTTTCTGAATATGTGAAAATTTAAAGAAGAGCACACACACACACACACAAAAACAGTGATAGTATAGTGTGATATATTTTTATGTTGGGGGCGTGTTGTCCCGAAAAGGTGAGTTATCCAGCATTCCACATATATATCCACTCTCTATGCAGATATACATGTAGTATAATAATGAATATGTGGAAGCAATAGTATGTGCAGTAACTACTATATGATGTTTTATTTTAGGAATGATCAATGGTGGATTAGGGGAGACACATCTAAATGCTTTTCTAGCAGTATTGAACATTCCTGGAATTTCAAAGCAAGGACTGAAGGAAAGAGAAAGGGAAGTTGGCAGTACTTTGAAGAAAATGGCAGAAGAAAGTTGCCAAACCAGTCTTATGGAGGATGTGAGTAGGATAGTTGCCAAACCAGTCTTATGTGAGTAGGATACCGACTGATCCATAACCTTCAGGATCTTAATCCATTCGAAATTTCCCACCATCCAATATGCCCCGCGGGGGGTAATAGTCCCGTTAGGACAGCTTAGTTATTATTCATAATTTACAGAGATGTTACTCATTTTGTGTGTATTTATACAGTGTACATTTACCTGAATGCATTTTAATTTAGTATAATGAAAACAATAATAGTTGAACACTGACATTTGAAGACTTTGGCTTAGTCTTGTTCCATTTATTGTCATCTAATCCACATGTAAAACCAAATATGTAATATGGAATTGATGACATACAAGAAGTATTATAAATTAGAATTATTTGTTAATTTAAGGAATGTTCTTATTCCATGTGCAGTAATGCAACTGTGGAATTAAATAAAACAATTGTGCACTTCTTTTATATTTGTTATATTGCATCATGTGAAAATCGTCATCAAAATGCCTATTTTGGCCAACAAATGTAAATATTAAATGTGATGCTGGCAAAATATAGTGCTGGGAATGTGCAAGTTTTTAAACTGTATTTTAACAAGCATTCATATATGAACATAATATGCGAGTTTGAATGAAAAACCACAAGTCAATTTTTAAAAAAAAATCATTTTAGTGGCGTTGCATTGCCATATTTTTGACTGCCTAGGGCCTGCATTGAGTTCAATTTTGTACTGCCATTATCAAAAAAACATGAAATTATTTTAAAATTTCACTTTAAATAATTTAATTAGATATATTTACATGAGGTTTAATAAAAAAAAAATTACAGCATCATCCCCCCAAAAAAATTTATGGACATATTTCATACTTCCTCCTTTG
Source organism: Ostrea denselamellosa (assembly GCA_024699665.1). Lineage (NCBI taxonomy): Eukaryota > Metazoa > Mollusca > Bivalvia > Ostreida > Ostreidae > Ostrea > Ostrea denselamellosa. The sequence continues at coordinate 2,325,298 of JAMZEH010000033.1, read as the reverse complement.
GATTCTAATAGTTTCGCTTGACAAATAGGGGGTACGTGTAATAAAGATGCCATATTTTACAAGTTATACAGGCAATCCCCTAATTTTTTGTTTTTATCATACCAACAAATGAACAATCTAAGTAATTTAACACAATTTTTTAAAAAATCACAAGTAGTTCCATTAGTAGGGACCTACCTTAAAATACTTATGTTCCCCGACGAAGATTGGGAACATATTGGTTTTACTGTTTCATTTTTTCTTTCTTCTTGGGACTTTTTTGTCCACGAGTGTTCTCAGAAACTACTCATGGAATCAATATGAAACCAATATAGGGTCATAGTGTAGCATATGTAGATGTGCGGAACGAACGTCATTTTCTCTGAAAATGCCTGCATGTGCACGCATTGGATGTTTTGTTTACAAATTTTTGAGTCGCCATATCTTTTTTGTTTTTCATTGAAATCGTTTGATATTTATATTGTAGGTGCAACTTGAGCCTCTTTAACGTTTTCTGTGGTTAAAATTACGATTCTGCACATGCATGCACGTGTGCTTCGTTTTAATTGGATAATAGAAAAATGTATATATCTCTGTTGGTTTTGATGGGGATGAGATCATATTCACAATATAACTAGACATTCCAACTATCTACAGATTGATGATATAAAACTAGCAAATGCACGTGCATCGTCTTTTGAAGTTTCAATTCTTTGAATGACCATAACTTTCGTCGTTTTTGTTAAAATCTTTTGAAACTAGGTTGTGAATGTATGTTAATATTCTAAACGCAAATATATAGTGAAATGACTTTGGCGAACGTGCATATACGTGCGCTAAATTGTGATCGGCCGATTTTCAAATACCAGTAACTTTCTTATAAATGATGAAAACGACATCAAATTTATACTGTAAGTATATCTATCAAATGCCCACCGCTTGGCATCAATATCAATGTTGAATCATTCTCACGTGCACATACAGTATATGCCCTTGCATTTATTTTCCGTCATTTTTTGGCACTAAAATGGCCATTACTTTTGAATTAAAAGTTAAATTCAGCTGAGATTTTGCTTCCTGGTATATGATTTAAATGTTTATTGAATGGTGTGAACAAAAATCCCCTCGTCGAATTCGTGAGCGCGTGTGCAATTTCATTTTTGACGTCTAAATTCAAATATCAGTCCATAACATTTTTACATTTTAAATTTATTTTGAAATTGATCTTCCCGATGTTTATTGGAACTCCCTACTCAAAGGTAGTGTCAAAATCACTTCCCCGCACGTGCATGCACTTACGCTAATTTCTGATTGGCCGATGTTGAATTCGCCATAACTTTCTTATAAATTATGTAAACGACATGACATTGATATTGCAATTATATCTATTTAATGCTCTTTGAATGACATCAGCGTCAATGTGATGTTTTACTCACGTGCACGTGCATTGCTTTTCTTTTATTTTTGGGTACTAAAATGGCTATAACCTTCGAATTGAAAGTGATATTGAAGTGAAATCCTAGTTGTGGGTTTATGATAGAACTGCTTATTGAATGTTATGGTTAACATCTCGATATCCATGGGGTTACTCCCACCCCCTACCCCATGGTTGTCGGATGATCCGGGTTTATTGTAACGGCCTGTCGTCTAGATCCACATTCATTCCATAATGCACACAAATATTGCACAGAAAATCAAAAATACAAATAATAAATTAATGCTCAAGTAAGTATCAAAACCCTATAAAAATGATCACTTAACATTTAATCGATTCAAATTTTTAAAAATGGAAATTACGAGACCGCAAAAACAGCAGGAGTGGCATGATAAATATAATTTCTTTCGTTTGAAGGTGAATTAGACTGAAGTTATTATTTTTTTGTTGTTGTTGCAATGATGAATAATTTTGAGGTAGGGGGGATTAGAAAATGATGACGGAGAGTGGGTATTCGAATAGTATTCATTTTGACGATTCCGGACGACACGATAAAGTCGCTCTCCGGCATGCAGAACGAGCCGTCCATAGCAGATGTTTTAGCTGAATTGAAATCTCAAAAAGAAGATATAAAAGAATACGTTTATTTTAGTTTAGTTGTTTGTTTTTACGTCCCGTCGGAAATTTTTCACTCATATTGAGACGTCACCAGCTGTAGATGAAGTACCACAAATTTAGACCTATGCTTAGCGCTCAGGGCCGTAGCAGTGAGGGTTCTTTAACGTGCCAACGCCTACCGTGACACGGGACCTCCGTTTTTAAGGTCATATCCGAAAGACCCGTGATTCTCACTTCTAATTGCCGAGCGTTTGGCGAAGGAGCAATCACTACCTATTTTTCGTCTTAGGTTTGACGCGGCCATGGCACGAGCGGGGCTCAAACTCAAGACCTCCCGGTTACGAAGCGAACGCTCTAACCACTGAGCTACCGCGACCGGTTTAAAAGAATACGTAAACAACAAACTAGCTGATTTGAGACAAAAATTTCAAGGTGCAAATATTTCTACGAGTACAGAACTAAAGATATTCAAGGGAGATTATCTGAAAGTCCAAGGGTAATAAACTCCAGTACAACTTTAATGCGGATACTTTAGGTTCTATTACTTGGACAGTGGTAAACTAGATTACGCTGAAGAGTTAATTCAGGAGATTAGTGTTAAAGTGAAGGCCAGAAATAAACATATTAGAATTGCAGATTCGTCTTTCGGAGACGTGAATCCGTATGTTTCTAACCCAATAGCCAGTGATTCTGAAGATGAGAGTAAAATCTATAAGCAGAGAATCGGGGAAATTAAGAAGAGGAAGATGTCGAGCAGAACGGGAAAGGATAATCAAGAACATGGTAAAAACAAGCCTTCGTTCACCGCACCAAATCCGTTCTCGGACTTGGTTACACCTGTTCCTGGTGTTTCCTATCCTGTTGGTTCTGCGCATCAGTAACAATATCTACAGAAACAACAGCTGGGGACAACTCCTTTTCGTATCGGTGGATGTTAAGTCTGCTGGGAGTTCACCCATTTGCAGAGAGAACGCCCGCTCATCACCAGAGACAGCAACAGTAGTGGACAAGAAAACAAGCAAAGTACAGTCTGAGACATTACAGTTTGTGAAAGATGAGGATTCATTCGAACGCTCTGAATATCAAAATAGATGGTGCATATGATAATTTAGAAATTATTAAGAATGGGTATAAAATACCTTTTTACAGCTTACCGCCAATGTGTTTCCAGAAAAATAACAATTCAGCATTGTTGCAAAGTGAATTTGTTGAAATAGCAATTTCAGAATTGTTAGATAATGGCTTAATTGAGGAATGTTGTGATATTCCTTACATTATTAACCCACTTACAGTGACTGTGCAATCAAATGGGAAAAAAGGCTAATATTAGATCTCGGGTGTGTAAATTTACATGTTTGAAAGCAGAGTGTTAAGTATGAGGGTATTAGGATTGCATTGGTGTATGTTAGATCTAATTCATTTATGTTTAACTTTGATTTACATTCTGCTTATCATCATATAGAGATGTTCTATCCTCATACAGAGTTTCTGGGTTTCTCATGGATTGTAAACGGTAAACAAAACTTTAACAAATTTTTGGTATTGCCGTTTGGACTAAAATCAGCTCCGCATATAGTTAGAAAGGTCGCTAGGCCTTTGATTAAGAAATGAAGCGGAGAAGGGAAATGTGTTGTCAGGTATTTGGATGATGGCAAAGGATTCGGTGAAGAGTTCTGGCAATGTCCTAGAGTGTTCGGTTTGATTTACGGTCGAGTGGTTTTGTTATCAATGAACGAAAGTCCTCGTGGAATCCCATTCAGCGTTTAAAGTGGTTAAGTTATTCTATTGATACGGTTCGATTTGTTTTGACAATGCCTGCTAGGAGATTTAAAAAAGCACGGGAAACGGGTACAGATTTATTGTCCATGGTGAGTAAAAAGAAAACCATATCGGTTAGAAGTGTGGCTAGTTTTGTGGGTAAGATAATATCTATGACCCGGTTGTATCAACGTTTCATTAAATTTAATGTGACATTAAGCCTAATGTTACATTAAATCCTTAATGTGACATTAGTTAATGCCTACATTAAATACCGTTGTATTAAACGTTTATTAAGTTCACATTAGTTAATGTGGCATTAAGAAATTTAATGAAACATTAAATTTCGGAATTTCCCATAATGCAATGTTTGTAAACATCCGCTCGTCTGCTTTGTTGACATTGATTACGGTGAAAATGACAGAAGAAAGTATTTTCAAACCAAGAAATCGTGGCAAAAACTTTGATGCTAGTGAAGTACAACTACTAACAGATCTAGTTGAGAAAAATATCCACATTATTAATTGTAAATTGTCCAACAACATGACCAACGATAAAAAGAAAAAGGTATGGGATGAAATCACCACTCAGATAAACTCTTTGGGGGTGGCCAATAGAAGTGTGAAAGAAGTAAGAACTAAATGGGTAAACATGCATACGACGGCGAAAAGAGAATTCAGTGCACGAAGGATTTCTCAAAGAAAGACTTGGGGAGGACATTGTCCAGCACCAATGTCTTCCGTGTCTGAGAAAATAGTGGACATCTACAAAGACTCGCCAAGTTTCCATGGAATCGCAGACGGGTTTGAGACTCAAGCACTAGGTAAAATATATAAGTTACAAATGCAAACACCATTTTTTTTTCTTCTTAAAATTAATAAGCACTGTTTACATGAAAGGGGGGAGGTATGAGATCTTACCTCGATTATATCCCTTTTATCGATAGATTAACAGTCACCTGTTTTCAAAACGAATTGAGTTCACTAAGTTCTTCAATGTTCAGTGTCTCGTAAGTCGAATGCTTCAAACTGTATGCAAAACCATCCATCGAAAGCTTCATTCATGTTCCTTGAATTCATGGTGAATGAAAATGACGTCACGATCTAAACGCCTTCATGAAGTAGAATATTTTCAGTGGCGGATAATAAGGAGTGGTTTGAAGTACATGTAAATGGACATTTTTTAGAGCCGTCATGGGAAAATTTCAGCTATTTAAAATAAATAAGGACGATATACAAAGCATTCATGGAGAAAAGGGACTGTAAAATAAATTTGTACATCTGCTCTAAACAAAATGCCTAGATCTACTGCGCATCGATGAAAGGGACGTACACAGCACGCAGTGCATACCTCTAGATATTATATGCGGATCCAGGATTCTTTTATTTTTTTTTTGTGAAAAGGGGGGGGGGGGGGAGCTGAAATAAAAGCCCGAAAAACAAGAATTGCACCAAAATAATAGTAATAATCATTCAAATTTAAACTTTTAATTACTACATGTATCACCAAACAAGTGATGTGAATAAATTTTGTTTAGATGAAGGAAACATGGAGCAGGGACATGTAGGATCACCTAATACCGTGTCGATTTTGGCTGACCTACTTCTATCCCAGAATGAGAGAGAAGCCACAGATAGGCCTTCGAGTTGAAGAGGTTGCAGTTGAGGACTTAAACCAGGCTCCCACCATCAACAATCCAGATCCATCACGTTGTTCGGCGACTAATGCAGTCTCTGCTCTGAGTTTGGGAGAGCCAGCGCCTACTGCCCAAAGGTACAATCTATTTCCTGTTAATCTCAACACATGTTTCTTACAGACACTTCGAATAGCAAGTGAATAGAGTCAGACTGCCTTAAACGTGTCATAACCAGAAAATAGAAAAGGGCGCGCGCGCTCACACACACACGCACGCTCTCTCTCTCTCTCTCTCTCTCTCTCTCTCTCTCTCTCTCTCTCTCTCTCTCTCTCTCTCTCTCTCTCTCTCTCAATGCATGGGTATGCATATATTACTGTATTTTCTATGTTTCTGTCCCAGGTCAGAAACATCGTCATCGAAAAGAGCAAGTACCGAGAGGCCTACTACCGATCATCCGAAGAAGATAAAGCCCGAAGACGTCACCCGTATGCAGTATGAGGTCCTCGTTGAACAGAAGAAGAAGCTAAAGGAACAGACACTTTACTACCAACTCATGAACAAAAAACTTCAACTTGAATTAAATATGACAAGTGAAGATTAATTAATCTATTGGAATTAGATCCTAGAGATAGTGTGTGAGCAGATCTAAGTTTAATTAGATTGGAAGATCGATAGATACATTTATTCAGGAACATGTAAATTATTTTTTTTAATACTAGTCCAGTTTAGATTCCAAATGATAAATCATCTAGATGGAAAATACAGATTCAATATACCAAAGTCAAAATATTAAATAAGTGTAAGCCATATATATCATCCCATCCTAATATAATAATATTACTAAATATGTTTCATCAAAACATAACCATGTTTAATGATATGTAGTTACATAGATCTATCTCAGTGGTATGGTTAAAAGCTGTTCCTGGTGATGTAGCTTCTAATGTTCTTTCCGTCCCCCGGTCCATTGTACGTCCCTCGGACGTTTCTGTCAGGAATAACCAGGTCCTCGTCAAGCACAGGTCCACGTTGCATGATTGCAATATTATGCAAAACTGCACAGGCTCCTAGAATATTTAAGCATTCGTGAATAACAAAAGTCATATTTGATGAGTTCATATATATATATATATATATATATATATATATATATATATATATATATTGCACAAAAAAGTCCATGGTGATAGGTAATAAATAGAAATAAATAATTCTAACGATGATTAAGTACACATAAAAATTATTTTTCTTGGTATCGGGATTGATTAAATCCAATGCTCAAACTTTTATTTATAGCGTTTTCGCCCTTTGGGCTCATCGGTAGATTTTAAAATCAAAGTAAATTATGTGTATTGCGTATGAGAAGAAGTGTGTGAAAATGTTACAAGCGGGGGAAAGAGAGAGAGAGGGGGGGAGAGAGAGATTCTTTGTTAATTATGTAATTAGCCAAATCAGTCGCACTACGAGTTCATTATGATGTCAAATATTTCTAATTAATGTACATTATATATATGGACATGATATGAATGATTTAGAAAAATCTGCACACTCCATTTCAGCTTAATATTGTTAAAAATTGGTCAGTTCAAGCACATGTATAGAGGGATGGTCAGAAAATGAATTTACAAATCAATTTTGGTGCTTTGTTATTTTTTTTTCTCTAAAGGGAGGTTGTGTACAATTATTGATGGAACTTATGTGTTACGAGATTTGACCCAAACTTGTTGGAAAAAAAAACTGAAATGCATATATATATATATATAGTTATGTACATTTAAGAGTTCATTGCTATTTCAGTGCTATATATATAAATTTCTAAAGCAATGTGTATCTACAGTTTGTATGATTCTCTCAAATGTACGTTTAATAACTGTATCCCATTTCCATTCTCAATGGCCGAGTAGTGTGTGACAGCGGAGCGAGAATTCCATCGATATCGAAAGCAAGTTTTTTGACTTGCCTAGATAGCCGAGCGGTCTAGCGCGCTGATCACACACTGCCAGGAGAATTGGTTCCACAGGCCGTGAGTTCAATCCCGGGTCGAGGCGGAAGTGGGTATCCAAATAGTGAATTTTCTGTGCTTTATATATATATATATTATATATATATATATTATATATATATATATATATATATATATATATAATATAAGTAATGCACGCAAGAGAGGGTTACATTGGAAATTGTCACCCCGAGAAAAGTATTGTTGACCGAGGCGAATTTTTTAATTAATAATTTAATTAACCACCCCCATGCAAACGGTTTTATCGAATTCCTCTTTGTTTGACTTTGTTCAAAAACTCCGCATTGTAACTTCTTTGCGTGAGGAAATTACCAACCAACTTGAACGATCTTTTTTTTTTTTTTTTTTGTTTGTTTGGGTCCTTATCTTCAATTAATTTTTTATCCATATCGTCGTTTGATTAACACACATTCCTGTCACATTCTTGAATGCGCTAAAGTATAGTGAACCGTACGCGCATTAAATTCGCGCAGTCGACATTTTTTGGAATGTCTCCCGTTGTCAAGCAATGTCTCCCTTTGTTATGTTCTTGTACACTTTAGAGTGCGTTTTCATCATTCAACGGTTGACAGTATATTTTATCAAAGTTTTCTTAGCCAATCAGAATCAAGTATTTAACATGAATGTATAATATATATATCTAGTAAGTATAACACAAATTTCCATACCAATTATGGTGCATACACGTTCGGGGCGCATTCTTATTTCACTATGGAGAACATGAAAACGTCTTTTGATCCAACCAAATGCTCTCTCAATAGTCACCCTAGTTTTTGAGTGTGCAGCATTAAATCTTTCCTCAGCTGGTGTTGAAGGCCTGAGGTACGGTGTCATCAAGAAGGGGCTGACAAGCGTAACCACTATCCCCTAAAAGGATTCCATCGTTCAGCGAACGGAATTTCTCCTCTATGTGCCCTTTAACCCCGCTCATCCTAAATATGTGGCTATCATGGGTACTTCCAGGCCATCTGGCGACAATGTTGGTGAATTTACCTGCAGAATTTAAAATGTAAGCATTCAACATACGAAAATGATCTCGACAGTTTTGATATTTTCCCTCCTTGGCTCTAAAGTCCCACCCACCCCTCTCCATTGATCACTATTTTCATAAAAATTGTTAATTTTAAAATGCGGGTCGGGGTAAAAAAAAAAATTCAATCTCTCTCTCTCTCTCTCTCTATTTCTCTCTCCACAAGTTAACTTTGCTATATATTTTTTTTAATTTGATGACATGAAGTTTCAGTTGTTTATTCTATGCTCATCTTTGAGGCTTATACCATATTATCATCGTAACAAATTCTAAATTACCACTTTGATCGCAGATGGCTTGAACATTGATGGAATGGTATCCCTTTCTGTTGACATATGCTGCCTCATTCTCCGTGGGGGCCTGGATCCGTATGTGGGTTCCATCGATGCACCAAATGACGCCTGGGAACCCAGCCATTTTATAAAATTCATTCTTTGTGATGGACAATTCTCTATCATTGGGCCATTTTATAAACCTTGGTGCCAGTGCCGCCAGTGCAATAGACACTCGACGCACTACTCTAGACACTGTGGATTTCTCCACTCCAGTAGTATCCCCAAGTACTTGAAGGAAGCTTCCAGTAGCGTAGAATCTTAACGCAATAAGAACCTATGTACAAATAATGTAAAGACTTTGAAATTTACCACTGTGTCTATTGAATTCATGTAGTATTATCTTTAAACGAGAAGATCTACCATAGAAAATATCATGATTTATATCATTGATTAATTTGTATTTATGATATACATGTATATAAAAGCCGGCTCCAGGATGGAATTAAAGGGGGGGGGGCATGATTGTTTTTTGTAAATATATTTACTCTTGCAAGTAAGATTGTCAGTGCAAATGCTAATTGCATAGATAGATGTAGAATGTAATTGCATAGAGAGTATCAGATTACTTTTAGGAAGTAATTTACCCGGTACACGTTTTTACATTTTTGACTAGAGTTTGATTCACCTATATGTACTTTGTGTTACATCACACTAGATGACGTCACACTGTTTACCCATAATCCTCAGTCACTAAATGTATAAAAAATTGTCAATAAATAATGGCCTTTTGTTAAATGTTTTGACAGCTTTTACCATTTCATACCTGTAATTCTGTGGATAAGGCCTGAGATCTGTTTGTTGCAGGTCCTATAATAGGGTCAAGCAATTCTACAATCATTGCTATCGACTGCTTGCCAAAGCGGTATCGTCTCCGAATTTCCTCAGTATTCATATCATTAATTGAAAACCGGTCGCGGAAGACTCGGTAATTCCGTTGTCTGCCCAGTCGCTGAAACATAATGTTCGCCGCCATATTTAATGCCTGCTTAATGAAGCCCCCAACCCTACATTAAAATTGTGGAATTTAATGTCACGTTAATGTGTCGATCCTGACATTAAATCATTGATACAACGGGATTTAATGTCACATTAAACGTTGATACAACCGGGTCTATGTCTTCAGTCATAGGATCAGTGTGTCAGCTCATGAAAAGTGTTTAAGCATAGACATATTGAACGCTACTTCGTGGAATGAGCATTTAACTTTCTCAAATGATAGTGTGAGTCAAATACAATTTTGGTTAGAGAACATTCATTGTATCAATGTCAAAAAGTTATCATGTCAACCCTCATGTGAGAGAATAGTTTATTTGGATGCACGTGAATATGCTTTTGGGGTTACTGTGTTGAGAGTAGACATAGTATAGCACATGGTATGTGGAATGCCGATGAAAGTTGTAAGAGTTCATATTGGAGAGAGTTAGTTGCAGTTTTGAGAGTTTTATTGTCTTTGAACCATGAACTTGAAGGTCAGAGAGTTAAATGGTTTACTGATGATAATAATATTGTTGGTATTGTTAACAAGGGTAGTAGGAAGGAAGGTCTACAAGCCATAGCACTGGATATCTATAAATTTTGCCTGGTAAATGGAATTTCGTTAGAAATGGAATGGATACCAAGATCCCAAAATGATAAAGCAGATTTTATTAGCAAATAATATGATCCAGATGAGTCTCTTATCAGATGTTTGATTATTTGAATAGTTTATGGGGACCATTTGAAGTAGATTGGTTCGCAAATGATAGCAATCATAAAGTTGAGAGTTTTACTCTAGATACTGGAATATGAAATGTTTTGGCATTGATGCTTTCACAGCAGTTTGGTCTAATAAAAAAAGATGGTTTTGTCCTTGGATGTATTTGATAGGTAGAGTTTTAGCTAAAATTAGAGAAGATAAAGGATTTGGATGTTTAATAATTCCATCGTGGAAATCGGCTAGTTACTGGCCGATTTTGTGTCCAGATGGAGTACATTTTAGTACACGTACATTTATTAAGAGCGTGATTTATCATCCAACAGAAAAAAACGTTTTTCATGTGTGGAAGTTTGGGATCATTGTTTGGAAATATTGATTTGAAATTTTCCATGTTGGTACTGAATATTGATTGTCGTTAATTTTACAAGTGTATATATTTTATTATTAATTTTTTTTTACAAATGTATTTTTACTGGCGTATAGTAAAGATTTTGCTATCCTTCCAGAGATTCGTCGGGGGAAAAATCGGGGATATACCTGCTCTACTGTCCGGTAGTAGAGCAACTTCTACAGTGAAAAGTTACTACAGAAGCTTCAAGAAATTAAGTGATTGGCTAAAAAAGAACGTTTATTGATTATTTATTGCTTTCCGCCACACTCAACAATTTTTCAGTTATCTGGTGGCTTCCAGTTTTTCTTGGTGGAGGATAGAACCCAGATACAATGTACCTGGGAAGAGACCACCGACCTTCCGCAAGTAAACTGGCAAACTTGCTCACATAACGCTGCGGCCGAGATTCGAACGTGCGCCGACAGAGGTGAGAGGCTTTGTGATTTTGAGCCCGATGCTCTAACCACTCGGCCACGGAGGCCCCCAAAGAACGTTTAAAATATAAGGTATCACCAATGAAACCATTAACGTTGTATTTGTTTTGGCAGTTTTTTGGTTAATGTGTTAACATCAGCTTTATATGGTATTCGTTGGGCGCATTCAGTGATTGGTATAACTTCCCCAACTGATTCTGAGCTTGTGAAAAAATATATTTGAAGCAGGAAAGAGAAAATTAGCGATTCCAAGGACGAAGAGCCGATTTCAAAAGAAAATGCATAGCAAGTTTTTTTCAGTATGAAAACATTTATAATCAAAGATCAATATGTGCTTGTTTGATTGCATTTGCAGGTTTTTTGAGAAGCAGTGAGCTCTTGAACATCAGATGTTCAGATGTGATGTATGAGGAAAGTCATACGACTATTTTTATTGAAAAAAGTAAAACTGGTATTTACAGAGATGGTTATCGCCAGAACTGATAATGAAATGTGTCCTGTTAAACACCTAGAGCTGTTTATGAGGTGGGGTGAATTTTCGGAGGAAAGTACAGCTTTTCTCTAATTTAAGCAAGACAAAAACAAGTTATAAAGTTACAAAGGGGAACAAGGCTTTGACATATTCGAGAATGAGGGAACTGTTTATAGAAGTATTCAAAGATCTTGTTCCTGATATTTCTAAGCTTGTATTGCATAGTTTGAGGGCGGGGGATGTTACTGTATGTACCGGTATACCCGATAGACTCGTTAAAAGACGTGGGAGGTGGAAATCGGAATCTGCGAAGGATGGATATATCAAGGATAAACTTGAATCAAGGTTGTTAGTTTCGCTTAAGTTGGGACTGAAGATTTATACCTTTCGTTCAATCTGTATCGGACGTCGTAAATGCAAAAACTAATAAAATATTATATGTTTGGGTGTTGATGTTACATATTATTCTACATGACGGTATAAAAGAAAGATCCTCCCTGCTCAAAGGCCTGTACACAAAAGGTAGCCACTGTGATGTGGGATCGCAGCGTATATGTTTTTCTTTTCAGTTGAAAAAGAGTACGCACAAGTTCTTGCTCAGCATTCCCCGGCGGCACACGTGTTACAAACTGAAAACAATATTTTTTCTTTTTTAAATAGATCTACGGAATGAAATTTTCGTTCAGAAAAATACAACAACGAATAAACAAGAAAATAACAAATAAATTGATTGATTGTTTTCCGCCACACTCAACAATTTTTCAGTTATCTGGTGGCGTCCAGTTGTTGTAGGTGGAGGAGAGAACCCAGATACAATGTATCCGCGAAGAGACCACCGACCTTCCGAAAGTAAACTGACAAACTTTCTCACATATCGGCGCGAGACCTTGTGATTTTGAGCGCAATGCTTTAATCACTCATCAATAGATTGCTAAGACCAGAGCCTCTACCGCTTAAATCTATTGTGGAAACCCTTCCAATTTGCAAGGAGTATATATACATCTTATACACAGACCACTGTTTTATCCAGACAGTTGATTGATTGATTGGGGTTTTACGCCGTGTTGGCAATATTTCAGCCATTTTACGGCGATTAAACAACTGAACTATGGTTGGTTATGAACGCATACGTTTCCCTGACGGCCCCCAGTGTGCCTACTCTTTTTCGAAAATCAAGGAAACGATCTTTTGCGTGCCAAGGGGATTGTAATCCTCGACACGGGGCACCCTTTAACGTCCCATCCGACGGATTAAAAAGGTAAAAATACATATCATTTTGTGTATATGAATAGATTATATTGTAAATGATCAAATTTTTCGGTAAAGGTCGCATTCTTGTAAATATTTTATAAGAAGATGATAGTCAATATTTGTAAAAAGTTGATGCATTGATTGCACATTATTAAAAAGTCTATTTCGTGTGGGTGTCAAATCACTACATTCCAAAAGAATGTGTTGTATAGTTAATGGACAGTCACAAGATATACATTCAGGTTGAAGTTCTCTGTTTAATAAATAAGAGTGTCAATTTTGAATGTCCGATGCGAATTCGCGCCAAGGAGACGACAGCAGGGCCAGATGGCATTCAGCTGAGTCAGCTCATAGCGAAAGACCCCAAAGGTCACATCTTAGTGAACCTGTTTAATTCATTCCTCGTACGCAGGAAGATTCCAGAAGGGATCAAGAAGAATCGGAGTATACTCTTGCCCAAGGGGTGATGAAGGACGTTAACAACTGGCGGCCGCTTACGATCTCATCAGTCCTTTTACGCTTGTACACGAGTCTTATTGCTCGGCGAGTTATGAGCGAGTTCGACTTGAACCCCAGGCAGAGGGGTTTCATAGCGGCAAGTAGTTGATCTGAGAATTCATTCCTGTTGAGTGAAACGATAAAACATGCCAAGAAGAATCGAAATACTCTATGTGTGACGTTCCTGGATATAGCCAAAGCCTTCGACACCGTGTCTCATAAACACATCGTCGCGGGGCTAAGGTGATTCGGGGCTGCGGGTCACTTTGTAGAGGTTGTCGAAGACCTATACTTAGGGGCCTCGACGGCATTCCAGACTAGCGCCGGGACAACGGGAGTAATTCCGATGACCCGAGGCGTCAAGCAGGGGGACCCTCTGTCACCGCTACTGTTTAACATAGCGATGTACCCCCTGTTACAACGTATCACGGAGCAAGGCAACGGATACAAGTTTGGATTGATTGATTGATTATTTCTTGCTTATAGTTACTTGAGCAGTT